>ML675631.1:15957836-16162887 GCA_007922155.1 Mesoclemmys tuberculata
AAAAAATAATAGGAAAAATTATGTTAATTAGAAATCCTCCACTGAAATTAACAGAACATTTCTAGTTAATGCAGCTTTCTATTAGATCCCAGGAAACTTTAAAAAAAAAAAAAATCTGTGGGCCAAATTCCCTGACACTGTAAATAGGCATATCTCCACTGTTTCAATTAATTTCACTGATTTACAGTAGCAGAAAATTTAGCCCTTCTTTTCTAAAAAGCTGAGCCAATGTGAATATAAGCAAGAAAGGAAATTTATGCTAGGGCCCTGAATTTTAGCCAAGCCTCAACCTAGACTTTCTGCAGCAGCACTAATGGGAGCACACAAATTTTCAGGTCCAAATTATGTCATGTAGATACTATATGAGCACTCCACATAAAAATCACCACTTGCAAGTTATTTTATTGGCTAAGATTTGTCTGGGAATGTTTAACTACTAGCTTATTGACTATTATCAGCATGTCCCCACCAGGAGAAGTTGTCATTTTGTGAGAAGAAGATGTGCATTACCATAACCAAAGGTGAAATGAATCAGAAGAACTCTACCTGGTGCCAAACAACCAACCACTCTTCCAGAATTTAGATTCTTACAACCACAAGACAAATTAAAATCCAAACAAGCACCCTGTGAAATTAAAAGCTGTTTAATATTGCAGCGAGATAGACTGAAAACAGATAACTAAAACTGAACTGGATTCACTGTCATCAGAGATTTTGCTAATGCTTGTCAGCCAAATTTGCATTGTCATTGGTTTCTTCTAGAAAGAAGAATTAATAAACCAGAAATAGGAGTCATGCTAGTTACAATAAAATGGCATCCTTGCACACTATGGCTCTATTATGGTATCCAAGAGAGACAAATGCTTAAAACGCTCAGGGACAGCTCTTCAGCCATGGCTGCAAGGCGTGGGCCCCCTTTGCCACCCCTCTGAACATGCAAAACCCAGCATTTGCAAACAAAGCAGCATTCACACAGGCAGATTGGGTAACCACACATTTGAATGGTAGTTAAAAGACGGTTAGAGTTTGTGTTCATGTTTATGAGACCACTTGCTGTGCCCTTAGCTGAAAATGTATCCCTTGCTTGTAAAGCACATGGTCATTTTCTGCCACTTCCCTGTTCTTGTTATAGTAGTTGCCTTGAAAATGCATTTGTGCTGTGCCTTTTTCTGTTCTTGTTACAGGTTTTTTTCACAAAAAAGTTAGGTTTTAAATTCTCAGCGAGGCGGTACACTCAGAGGCAGCCTTAGTACAGCCTATTACTCTTCCCTTTTCAATGTCCTGTATGATTGGATTATCTGGCCGTTCCTTTTGTTCTCTCTCTGACAAACAGGAAGAATGCCAGCCCCAAGAACATGATGTAACAATTAAAAGTAAAATAGCTAATAACTGTCCTTCACAGAGCATCAGGGCCCATTTAATGCTTCCATTTTCTCCAAGAAGACAGTCTGGAGCTGAGTAAATACTGTCTGGGTCAGCTCATAATGAGTTTCTGAATGACTTTTCAAGTTTTGGTTCATGATGTTTAGAAGCAAACAAGGTTCTGTAGGTTCACTAAGCCTTCGAACCTGAGGTTCTGGTAACAAAACTTCAGCTTAACCTTGAGTTGTTGGATTTGATGCTGTCACCAAAGCTATCTACAGACTAACTTCCCAAAGACATAACGTGTTAGTCCACTAAGCTATTGGATTGTTGATTTTTCAAAATTTGTTATAAACATATATTTTTTAAAGTCATTAGATAAAAAAAAACTCAACTGTGTGTTTGGTTTACAAAGGAAGGAAAGGGAGACCAACACAGACCAGCATTAGAGAAGATATGCGTGCAGCAGTAGGAGATACAAAGATAGAAATGTTAGCAAAGAAGAAAAGTGTTTATTTCATTATCATGTGTTATTTGGGGGGGAGGGGAATCAAATTCACAAAATTGTGCATATAGGGCTGTGGTTCTGTCTTGGGGTCCTAATGGCAAAAAAGCTCTTTTAGCCAAGGACAACCCCTTCTTGTGTGCCTGGGAAGTGCCAACCACATGGTGGACACTGCCACAAACAAACAACGATAACAATGACAACTACTCAAGCTTTGCTCTTGCAGTTTATGTCGTTGTCACCTGCACACTTCGCTAAAATGCATTAGGATGTAAATAATTCTGTATTATAGATGTCTGCTGCTCTGTTACCCTGTTTTTAATGGCAAAGAATTTCTCATATGTGCAGTTCTAAAGTTAGGAACTGGCACATTCCATATTTCCCAGCTGGCCTTTAACGCAAACAAATGTCACATTTATACAACGGCTGAAATATTTCTATCTTTGAACATTATTAACTTTGTGTGTGTGTGTATAACATCTATGCCTTTTATATTTAGGATATGAATTGCATGATTTTATGAAAACCAATCTTTATTTTAAATTCAATAAAACAGACATAAAAACGTGTATAGCTATTGTAGGCTTCATGTTTTTTCCTCAGTCTTTATACTGTTACATTATCATCTATTATTGTTTCTGAAGATGGACACAAAAGTCAAATGTCACCGAAGACATGTTTTAAAATTAACATACTTACATGTACAGCGCCTAGAAGCAAACAAAGCAAATGAAGTGCACTCATGTTCTCGTTTTAATCACAGTTATCAAAACCAAACAACCCTGCAGTATCACAAAATATCCAGCTATGGCCAGACAGTGTTTATGAAAGTGTCTGTAGCATTTTCAATGTTCAGCTGCCTTCAGATCCCTTAAAACAATTTCTGCCCATGGTTACATGTATGTAGCCATGTTGATTTCAGTCACTAAGCTTTCTGAATGTAACACAGGGCAAAATCTGACCCCCATTTTCTGTGCTTTTACAGCAAAAAGAAAAACTTCACATTATATGGAATTTCCTCTAAACAGTAGCCTCAGACCTGATCTGCACTACAGAGTTAGGTTGATGTAAGCTCCATGAATCAACCTACTTGCTGCATGTGTCTACATTTAAATTTGTCTCTCACTCACATAAATGCCCCATTACAGCGATGCAGTAACAGCACCTCCCCAAGCGGGGCGGAGCTATGGTTGAGGTACTGAGATCAACACTGTGAATGTAGACACTGCATTACTTATGTTGACCTAGCAGGCCTCCAGCAGCTGCCTCACCATGCCGAACACTGACCAGTTATAAAGGAGGAAAAACGGAGGGAAAGAGAAGCAGAAAGGCCTGCACAGGTGACAAAAACTGACAGAGAGATTAAAGGATGCTGCAAGCGATGGAGTTTAAGGCCTGACAAATTCAACGTACAGACTAGTCTAATGGTAGATGAAATTGAAGGGAATGAGTTTGGAGAAAGTCAGGACCCCTAGAGAGACTGCCCCAAGAGCATCTGACGGCCCCCTCCTCTTTAAAGCCCTGCCAATTTGTGAAATGCCTTTTCCTGACTGTTCAGCTTGGTGAGCACACCTAGCAGCTCTCCATTTTCACCTGCTTTTCATTCCCCTGGAGAATTAGGTGGAGGGAGGGCCATGTGGAGCAGGTGGTTACATACTGTGCCAAAGCTCTTCCTCTACCTCAGTGGGTCCAGCACTTCCTTCCAGCGGCAGGTCAGGGAGCGGCTTCACCCCGTAGTGTTCCTCACCCTCTCGTGGTGGGGAAGGGTAATTCAGCCTCCCTCCTGCTGGCTCCCACTCCGGGCTCTGGTTCTCAATAGGCCCTTGTCTCTTCGCTGGGGCTCTTGCCCCTCCCGTGAATGGCCAGTGGCCGGGGAGGAGGCCTGGTCCCACCCTCGACTCCGGGCCCCAACAAGTAGCAGCCTCACGCCGCGGCTTCAGGAAGGCTGCTAGCTTCCCTGGGTTACTTCCCCGTGCCTGTACCCGGCTCAGACAGGGGCCCTTCCTGGCCTCCTTGGCAGGGGAGGCTCTGACAGCCTCGCTGGGCGCGGTGGTGCCGAGTCAAATGTGACCTTGCCCTTCTGGCAGGGTTTCTTCCCTCAGGCCTCCAAGTCTGGGAAAGGTCCTTTGCCCTTTTCGGGCAGGGTTTCCCCTCCCCCGGTCTCTGTGCCTGCAGGGTTCTCTTCTGCCAGCCTTCTGAGAAACCTCCTGGCTCTTGACAGCATCTTGCCTGCTCCCACACTCTCTGGTAGCTCATCTCACTCTTACAACTCCAGCCACACCCTCTCTCAGTGGGTTTGGAGGGGGGGGCGGCAGCATGGAGGTGGCTTTTAAATCCTAGGTGGGGCCTTGATTGGCTCCAGGTGCATTAATTCACCCAGAGCAACCCCCTGCTCAGCTACCAGGGCAAAAGGGAATTGCTGATCCTGAAGGCTGATATAACAGCCTTCTAGAACCCTCCGGTACCATCTGGTCTGACCCTGTCACAACACATAAGGATATTCCTTTAATCGTCCCGAGAGATCTTAATGGAATTTTCATGGAGGGACTCTGCAATCCTCTCCCAAAGGTTTCTCAGCCTTATTGCTTCCTCTGCAGTAGGACACCTTCCCACATCAGTCGATAACTTCGGCAGCATTATTGCAATACACAAGGTAGCAACATATGGGCCTTGGCAGCTTTTGGACACCAGCAGCAGCTATGTGCTCTGTGGCTTTGTTACCGTCAGGAGTGAGGTATCAGCCAACAATGTAGAAAATGGTGCCAGTATTCACTGCCATTGCCCTATACTTAGTTTCAAGCAACCAAGCAATTCGCTCCTCATTTCTCTTACCCCTAGCAGGCCATGCACACCATAAATGGAGCTGTGAGTGGTGCTGTGCATAAGACTCAAGCAGAAGCAGCAATAAGCATGTCTTGTTTAAAATTTATGGGGGAAATGGCAAGAGAGTTCTGAATCTTAATTTCCATTTCCTTTGTGACCATACCGACAGTGGTACCTCTCTGTGTTTTATCTGAAGCTGCAGCCATTGCAGCCTTGAGGGGGGCCCCCTCCACACCCACAGAATGTCTGAGCCAGATAAGGGGGAGAAACCAGAGGACTTGGGATGATATGTTCAGTGAAATCCTGCAAGCCAGTGCTGCATCAGACCGTGAGCAAAAAGCCTGGAGGGTGAGTACTGCAGACAGCCTGGGGAAAGTAAGAGCAAACAAGAGAAAGGTCCTAGAGTCCCAGCAGGAAGAGGAGAGGGAGATGCACCAGGACATAATGGGGCTTCTCCAGCAGCAAACACAGATACTACAGACTCTTGTGTATCTACAGGTTCAACAATCATGGGCTCCCTTCCCTGTGCACTCCAGGGAGAACTCCATTACATCACCTTCCCATAACTTTGCATGTGACAGCGGGTTCATCCCCACTCCACCCCGGGGGACATTAAGGACAAGCCCAGCTTCACGTAGACTGACCTGTGAAAGCCACCATTGCTTTATGTGTAGGTAAAATGGACATGAATGTTCTTTCCGCTTTTCAAGGTCTGTTCCATTAATTTATTCAGTTCTTTTATGTATTTGCTTTTAAATTGCACTGATTTTGTTATTGAATAAAATTCCATTATTTGGAAAATAATTAATCTTTATTAGTTTACAACATATGCTGCAGAGTGCTTAGCAGTTCTGAAAGCACCCACTTACTTGTCTCACACAGTACAGTAACAATTCATAGCACCAGTGAAAGAGCAATAATCATAAATGTACAGCAAGTGCTGCAAAATTAACAGGTACATTGACGGTGCTAAAGGTACACATCAACCACACCACAATTCATGACAAGCCCCAAAACAGCAGGGCCAGGCAGAGCACAGGACATCACAATGCATTACTGTGGCTCACCGTTAAAGTGCTCTTTCAACAGCTGTATAGCTTTGCATTGAACTCTTGTGTCTGCCTGTTCAGAGTCAGCAGACAGCCACTCCACTCCACCCTCTACCCTAGCTGCAGCTTTTCCCCCTTGGCTTCACAGATATGCAGGAAGCAGGAGGCAACTATACTGACTAGGATGTTTTTTTTTCCCACTCAGATCCCATCTTGTGAGTAAACAACTCCAGTATCTCTTCCATCTACCTGAGGCGCATCCAACTGTCATTCTGCACCTGCTGAGCCAGTAGTTGAATCTTTCCTTGGTGCTGTCAAGGTGGCTGCTGTACAGCTTCATGAGACAGGGGAGCAAGGGGTAGGGTCACTATTGGCTTTTCAACATCACCAGTGGTAATCCGCTGGCCGGGAAAAAAATTCACTGCTTGTAGCTTTCTGAGCAGTCCTGTGTTCCTCAAGCAATGCAAGTGTCATGCACCTTCCCCGTTCAGCCAACGACGTCAGTGAGACATCCCCAGTGACCCACCAACGCTTGCACCGCCATAGAGAAACAGTCCTTGCTGTTGAAGTACTCAGTAGCAAGGTGGTCTGGTGTCAAAATAGGGAGATGCGTGCCCTCTACTGCTCCACTTCCACCACAGTTCGGGAACCCCATTGTTGCAAATCCATCCACTATGCCCTGCACATGGCTGAGCGTCCCAGTTCTGTGTAGCAGTAGATGATTAATGGCCTTCCACACTTGTATGACAGTGGCCCCCACAGTGGATTTTCCAACTCCAAAATGATTTCCCACTGACTGGTAGTAATCCAGTGATGCATGTTTTCAGTGTGATGGCCACTTGCTTCTCCACTGTCAGTGCAGCTCTCATTTTGGTGTCCCTGCCCTGAAGGTCGGGGTGAGCTTGGCACAGATCCAGGAATGTGGCTTTGTGGATCCAAAAGTTCTGTAGCCACTGCTTGTCATCCCAAGCCTGCATCACTATGTGGTCCCACCAGTCAGTGCTCTTTTCTGGGGCCCAGAATTGGCACTCCACCATCTGCAGCTGCTCAGAATGCCAAGTCACCTTGAATTAGTTCTTGCTATGTCCCATAGCAAACTGTCTTTCAAGAAATTGTCATGTTCTCGACTGTTTCCGTTCTTACGGCTCTGCAAATACCAGAAGATTGTGGATCCTGTGCTTGCAATGCTTATGACCACAGTGCAGAGCTGTGCAGAGATGGCAGACAGTGAGGAAGGCCACGCAGGTTTATGGGATTTTTTTTTAAAGGCATACAAATTATGAGCTATAGACAACAGCAAGTGATGGAGACAGTTGCATGCTGGGAAGTTGACCCTTTGCTCCCAGTCACCCCGTGAGAGTGATTTCCCTCCCACCACGTATTGCCAAGACTTCCCAAAAAAACGGGCGCTGAATGGTAATGGGTTGCACACTGGGATACCTACCCACGGAGCACAACAGTGTGCACTGACACAAGCACTCCTGGTGAGTACACACAGCACTGATGCAAGGAACCGAATATGCATGCTCATAAGCAATATACTAACTGCAGCAGCTTTACCCCAATGTAACTTGTGTCAACCTAAGTTTATAGTGAAGACATGGCCTCATTAAAGGAAGTTGGAGAACAGCAGGAAAGAAGCAACGTGGAATAAGAGACACAAGCATGATGTAATTCAAATTGAGTTGTCATCAAAGGGTCTTTGTAAAAATGAAGGTTTCCCAAATGCTTGGGGCGGACCTCTATATATCCCAGATGATGTATAAAGGTCAGAGTAAGAGGTAAGAGACTACAAAATTATGTTGTGGAAAATGGAGTTCATAAAGGTTTCGGGAGTTCTGCACTGGTCACAACATGGGAGACAATAAATTCTTAAAATATACAAACAGCTTTATTTCAGCTACATGGCAATTCTTTTGCAATAATTCAGTGTAAGAAAATAGATCATGGAGTATTTACAGGACATGGAGGAATGAATTATACAAAATCATAGCAAGATTCAGCAACAGATTCTTATAGTGAGTATTCGAATGTTGTGGTTGAGACGCCAGCCTGCTGTAGGAACAGACGTGGTACAAATAAGCAGGAGTATAGGAAATATTTGGGAAGCCAAAAATGATCCAGCTGAAGACACCCTGCCACCATCTATTCCTAGCATAGGTTCCACTTGTCTCTAGCTTGACCCCTCAGTGTGACTTAGTGAAATTATCATCTCTGGCCTGACACAGATTGTGGAGACAGAAGGCATGTGAATTACTTCCTGTCTCCATGAAAAGCTCAGGATTTTAAGATTTTTTTCCACCCACTGACTGTAGAGCTCTTCCTCTGAATCTCACAGAGAACAATATTTATAATAGAACTAATCGCATGGAAGATTCATTGGTCAAGAAGATGGGGTGAGGCTTTTCAGATTATTTACCTTCCTATACCTGCCAGGCCCAGCATTACCGTGGCACCAGTTCTTCCCACATAGTCATCTCTGAGAAGTTGCCAGCATCGTAGCTTAGTAAACAAGCTCAAACCCAAGCATGGATCCTCAACATGGTAGTATTAAGCACTACTGCGGCCAAAAAGCATCCAAAAATCAAAACAGATCTCTTTTGACTGAGTCACAGGACTAATAAATACTAAATGTCACATTCACATAATAAAAAGTGTCCTGCCATGAGTCAGTTCCCCTAATCATATGAGATGCCATCAAAGAACGTTCACAATATGGTACAATTAGTCAGTTTCCCCCAACAGTATGTTAGGCTCGTTGGAATCCTCAAACAATGCAGTAAATATGCAACAGCACAGAATGGAGCATGGTACCTAATACAAGACGAGACATTGGTGTGTATTCACAACGGGGTTTGATATGAGCGAGTTTCCAACAAGATTTGATCCAAGTTTCCACTACGTGGGAGGTAACATGAGTCAGTTCCAACTGTAGCACAAGATACAATTGGAATCTAATTCCAATGCACCATGAAACAAACATACAGAAGTAAGCCTAGTGGCATTCAGATCCTCATGCAGTGTGATGAATCAAATTCTGTTGTAGTTCTGCTCTGCCACTAAGTCATAATTAAAAGTTTCTAACATTTAGCCTATTCCCCGATATGTGAGCCAGTGTTAACTCAATAGGTGATATAAAGCACCCAAAACATTAGAACAACATGTGTTCCATATGTTTTCAAAGAAAGAATTACAAAAAGTAATTTAAATGTTCAGGCCGGCATGCAAGTCATTAGCTCACTCTGGCGTGAGGGGAATAAAACTATATTATTCTTGTTACAATGCAGGTGTGGATGTGAAATTCTAATTAGCTTAGGAACGGAATGTAAATTAGAATAGGACTTCTGCATTCTTGTGGGGTGCTCTGCTACTGGCTTACTGTCTGAAAATCAAGAGATCTACTGTAAAATAGATATAATACAGTACTTATCTACTTCACAGGTGTGATCAGCATTAATTAAGTGCTGAGATGCCCAGATGAAGACAGGCAAAACAAAAACTGGGACAAATATTCTTCAAATTAGAAGAGTATTTTTTCCTCCCTAGATTATCTTGAAAAAGGTAAAAGGATTTAAGTTTAAACTAATTTTTTTTTTAAAAAAGGGTTCTCTCTCTTTCTCTCTTCTTACCTGAGAATGGTGGGGGACAGTTAGAATAGATGAGTCCTGTGTCACCTTAAAGACTAACAAATAACAGAGATTCTCAACCTTAACTTCAGTACAGCATTTTGTGGATAGCCACAAACACTCTCCCATATATTGCATATATGGAGTTGAAACATGTTAAGGTGATCATTTTTGAAGGTTTTTTTCATTTGCTTCTGTGTCAACAACTGAACACCCAGTAAGAAGCATTTTTTTTTAAATGTATGTCATTTTACATTTATTCAGTTTTCACAATCAACTGAGCAATGCCAGATGGTTTTCATTTTTAAATCATATATTTCAGTCTACTAGTATGTACATATGTGTGCGTGAATGTAAATTAATTACAAATGCCAGATTATCTATTTGATTTTTTTTCCTCTTCAGTTTTTAAAAATATACCACCATAATTGTCTCTAGGCACAAATCATAAAAATATGGAATTAATTACAGTTAGTTAAAAATAATCACAATGCCAGAAAGCATCCATTAAATACAAATAACTGCTCCAATTTACTCTTGCAAAAGCCAGATGACCTTTAACATTCAGGTGGGCTTGCAAGGTCAAGCCGGAACGTGCAACATCCACATTGCTATTTTTAGCATGCTAGTTCAAGCCCTGCTAGCAAGAGTCTGTCTACCTTCCCTGGGAAGCTGGCTCCCAGCTCCAGTGTAGACGAAAAAAATATAGGGGATAGGTACAAGCACAGCTGCATTGCAGTAATCAGATCTGAAGGTCACAAAGGAACAGATGGATGTGGCAAGGATCATGTCAGAAAGAATGGTTGCATATAAAGCAGATGAGAAAAGTGTACCTCCAGGAGAGCTAAGCCACCTGGGACTCCAGCAGCAGCTCAGTGTCAAAGACTGAGAAGATTCCCTCCATCACAATGGCAAAGAGAGTCCTCACCACACTCTCCAGAATGCTTTCCTCAGCAAGCTAGCATCATGCCAGTCTTGCCTGGATGGAGCCTCGGCAAGCTTGCTGTCACGTAAGCCACTCTCTTGGCCAGGCACTGGAGAAGCAGACACCCTGCCACCTGGTTTCAGCAACAACAAAATTAAGAGGTATGCAACTATCACATAGTCTTCACTTATTGGGGAAAACTCATCCCTGGTTGGACTTCTGCAGCTGCAGTGGAACTACGCCATCATGAGTGGCCCGTTAACAATATGAAGGGTGCCTACGGCTGTAGAATTTAATCCGTTCACACACTAAGGTAGGTGGGCTAATTTTGAAAACATTATTCATCCAATGGACCATGACCTTTTCATTTTCAAAGTATCTGAATTATTATACAGTAGCAGCACAAGGCTTTTGAAACCTTGATTTATTTTCCTAGAAAAATCTTCCTATACATTAAAAATGGCTACTTTTGTTTTAACTCACTCCCAGATTTAGATCTTATGTACTAAGTTGCAGCACAGAGCAAGTTTTACAGGCATGTTATAAACCCCTGAAAATTGACATCAATAATAAAAATAATGAGACAATTTTTTGAAGTGTGAACAATTATATTGCCATGTAAAAGCTATTCCCAGCATGACCAGTGATGAATCAGAGGCCAAATAGTGAATAAAGGTTTTGATGATGCGTAGTCACAATATACAGTGCTACACAATATATTTTTATGAACTCCACAAAAGCCTTATTATTTATCTTCTTCGAGCTGACAGCATCAGATATGGGTGAGCCCCAAACAAATAGGAGGTTTGGTTCATGCTATTTATCTTAAACTTATCCAAGCTGCTTTGGTTTGGTTTTGAAATCCAGTTGAAAATCTTAAGAGACCAGGATCCCCCTTTAGTACTGCTAGGTATTAGGTTCATAATACTCCAAGAGGAATCTTTCCCTTGGTATATCCGATTCAACCAAGAAGAAGTATACAAGCACATAAAGTAATGATTTTAAAAGTCCAGATGTTTTGCAAAAATCAGAAAGTTCAGGTTCAGCTCAGTGAGAACTTTAAGCAGTTTCTTAGTTTATTGGAACTGATTCACTCACCCCTCAGTACCCAGTTAAATCTGAAACGAGCCATATTACAACATGCTATATTGGGGCAACTGATGTCAATATCTAATCTGCTATAATCCAAATCAGCATCCAATACATATACTATATAAGCAATTGAAATCATGGCCTTACAATGGAAAGTGATAGGTAACATTATCAAAATATGGAGAGATATTACTACCTAGTAGCTACAACATTCTTTGAATCTTAAAATGAGCCGTGTTGGGTCAGTCAGGCAACATTTTTAAATTGACAGAGTCCCTTTAAATAGACCCCAGAAAAGATCAATTTCCTGACAGCTAGAAAAATGTTTGCAGAAGTTTAAAATGAGAAAATATTAAATTGTGCCTAGTCATGATACATATGTGAATATTTGCATTTCAGATTATGCTGTAAAAAGTCATATTCCATTTTTCTGATGTGAAAGACATAAGCCATCAGCTTGTGTTTAGGATGGTGATCAGGAAGCAGGATTGTCTCTCATTCTGTGTATATACAGTGCATACCAGGATGGGGCTCAATGGGACAACCATGACTAGGGATTTTAGGCATTACTGTAAACACACAACAAAATGGAAAAAACATTTCTAAACAGCTCTTTTAAACTGATCTGCAGTTCCCTGGATCTTTGCTTGCTGACAGCATGGAACATGATCTGCTGCCACTCAAGTGCCCCGTTTTGTACTTCCCTAGGATTTATTTCAGACCCCACACGGTCATTGCTCAGATCTTTATATTATTTAAAAAAACATGATCACAACAACTGAGTTACAGGAAAAACTGTTCCATCAAGAGAGTCTATTGATGTCTCTAGAACCATCAACAGATGTAATTCACATCCACTGTTTCCTCTCTTGTGTAATAGCAACCTATGGCAGAAAGTAAAGAACTAAAATGAAGCTGTTCTAGCAAGATAGTAGTAGTGGGAAGGACTGATTCACCATCACATAATTCTACACAGTGGAAGGAGATTACAAATCCTACAAGGAAGAGACAATAGGTCCATTCCAAATATAGATATATTCTAAAATGGAAGGGCCTTAAAAAACTGAGATTAACACACTTCTTCTTGTTTACTAATTTAAGACACCAATGCAGGGTAAAACAAATGAACTGAATTGGACATATAAATCCAACTGTATTTGAAATCAACTGCAAGAAATCAGTTAGACCACCAAATATTTCATGTCTGTTTTGGATAAGACAGCTGGTGCTACTGATTTGCTGTTGGAAAACATTCTGTCAAAGGGTCAGTGCTTTAAACTTCTGGAAGGCATTTATGCCAGATGTTTATTCAAAGCAGCATTCACAAGTTATAATGCAGTTATTCACAAGTGATCTCAATCCAAATACCCTCCTGTACTGAAACAGCAAATCTTTAGTTTTCAATGGGAGTAAATAATTTTAATAATTCATGGGTCTTCCATTAGAATTACACCATCAGAAGCCTGTCCCCTACTGCACCTTTTATCTGACCCAAGCAGGACTGTAGTTTTACAGGCTGTTTCTAGCACTAAAATGTTGCCATTAATAGGAGCATCTGCCTTCCACAGATCAGGAGGAAGGGCAAAGCTGCTTTGTATCAAGGCTTTCATTTTGTGCAAGCCTCATCTCTGGAGGTAGATAATCTGCCATACCACAGATCACCAATTTGTTTCCATCACACACTCTCCACACTTAATCCTTAACATTCACTAGCCCAAGTTTCCTTTATCTTCTCTCTTACTTCCCATAAAGACTTCCTTGAATCCTGCTCTTTTCCAGGTCATTTCATTCACCCTCCATGGAGATACAAAAATAGTCTATTTGTAATGTAATGTTCATTTGGTTTAAAACCAAATTAGCTCAATCTTTGCCTTTGCCTTCTTTTCATCAGTGCAAAACTTCTGTAGATCAAATCATGCTTTTCTTCTGACACTCCCTAATGAACTAGACTTTCTCATTTAGGTGGCTCCCAAATTCTATTTATAGCATCTTTTCCAACAATGAAGTCATCTGTTCAGAAAACGAGGTCTGACTACGCTCAGAAATAAATTGTAACGAGACATGTCAGCAAATACTAGATGGTGGTAGGCTGAAAAAGGGAAATGAATACTTCAGGCTCATTTATGATTTATGAGCTCAGAGTTAAAATGGAAATGGGCACACAAGGGATGATGGAGATATCTGTTCCTCTGAGTTTGCAGTTGACTGGAATTTTTAGGTCTGCTTACATCAATAATCCATCGATAAACCTATCCAGTTACTGCTGCAAAAAAGGGGGACGTCCTAACAAACTAGTCTTGTGAGGCCATGAAAAGGGAAATAGAAATCGCATCACCGGAGTATAGCAACAATGCATGTCTAGTGTAATTTGCATCTTCATTTACATACTGTGGTACAAACCCCCCCTTAGTCTCACCTCTTGGCAGCAGTCTCCTTTGGCAGTGGGGCCTGAGGTAACGCTGCCCCAATCTGGACACGTCTTTTGTCTCTTCCCAACGGCACCTTTTTCAGGGAGCGTTTGGTGCAGGCCTTACTGCAGGCCTGAGAAGTGTCCTTCAACCCCACAGGGAGTGGCAGGTAGTCTCAGTCCATGTAAAGCCCTGGAGGGTCAGAGACACCAGTCCTTCCTGTAGGCAGGGGCCAAGGTTTTACCTTCTCTGGCTGCAGAGAAGCACGGTCTCCTAGTCTGGGGAAGTGTCTCCTCTGGCTGCCACAAACCTTCTGGCAGCTTCCTTCTCCGTCCCCCCCTGCCCTTTAGGGAAGGCAAGGTTAAAGTATACCTGGAGTAGCACTTAATTGGGTCCCTAATTGACCTGCAGTAACCTCTCCTCCGCCTGCAGGGAAAAGGGCCTTTAGCTTTCTAGGGCTCACATACCGGACCTCCTAACCCTGCCCGAAACGGCCATCTACAAAACCAGGGAGAGGAGGTTGGCTGGGGGCGCGCCCTGCGACTGTGGGGCATACTTCCGTTCCTCTGTCCACTCACGCATCCGGGCAGAGTTCCTCAGGGCAGCGTCCGCTGGTTCCCTTGACACCTTCCAGGAGCAGCAGGCGCTGTCCAGGGTTCTGTGCTCAGTGTCCCATTCTGGTTCCCTCCGTTTGACCCTGTGACCCCCACGCCCTCTCCTTTGTCATTCTGTCTCACACAATCAGTTATGTTCTGGGCCCAGTGACTCCTCCCCCCCAGGGGGAGAGGCCTTTAGCAGTGGGCAGCCTTGTGCCCGCCCATTTCCCCGGCTCACAAAAATAGTATACCCTTTTGTAGCCATCTGGCCTGATTTTACCACAATACGCAAATAATTTTCTTTCTCTCACTCCTTTAATATGTATGGTTCATTAATGGGCTTTAAATTAGGCCGTTTAAATCAAAAGGAGCCTTTCCATTTGACTTTAATGGGCTTCAGCTCAAACGCCAGGCCACAAAAGTAGTATATTTTAAAATGTGAATGATAATGTTTCCAACTAGTGAAACCTCAAGTGACCACTTAAGGAAGAAGAATGAAACAATCAGTTTCTAGTACAGGTGGGTCTGTAACCAAAGGTTTAAAAAAAAAAACAGAACAGGGAAATCAAATCCTCCAAGACATTTGGTCCCGTCCTGTTGAGCCATCCACATTACTTCACAGAAGTTACTGCATCCTCCTGAAAAATTGCTGAGCAGCTCAGAAGAGACTGCCATAAGAAACTTCCTCCATTACTGGAAAATATTTATTTCTATTCAGATTCTTTACCTTATCTTAAAACACACACAAACTGGACTTGGAAAGGGTCTTAAATCATCTAGAAGAGAAAATAATAGGTGAAATCCTGGCTCCAATTAAGTCAATGGAAAACACCCATTGATTTCAGTGGGACCAGGATTTCACCCAATGAAGTGACCTCTTTAGGGAAGCATTTCAGTATTTTCAATAATTACAAATAAGCAGCCATTTTTGTACAAGCTGACCAATAGTTCTTCTTCACTTTAATACCCACTCACCTTTACCTGTATCTTTCACAGCTTGAAATATACAGTGCAGAATGTATACGTTACAACTATGCAAAATATATTTAAAATCAAATAATGATGAAATTGTTATAATTATGGAAAAATTCTGCAACCGTTCAAAGATAAAGGTTTTACTAAACATATCTGCAAAACAGACAAAGTTGAAATGCAGGCAGTAGGTCACCAATATGCAGAGTTTTACCACTTTGTTGGTATTTACTGAAGAGAGGCTGGTAATTAGGAACAGATCATACACAATGTATTTCCAGCTTTTGTGTTTAGTACCTTTGAAAGATAAGATAACAAGTCTCTTGACCTAAGCAGAAATTGCAGGGTCATGTAATGAAGTTATGAAAATTAAAGAGGAGGAGGATGGAAAGATATTTTATCTTATTTTTATTTTAATAAAAATTGAATGAAATCCATTGAGTAATGGAAGTTTTTTCATTGACTTCAGTGGAGGCAAAATTTCACCCCATGTGTTTTTCCTGAATTCCCTTCTGCATACAAATCTCTTCTAATCCCCTCAGAGTCCCCAAAAGAATGAAAATGGCAGCCAGCAATAAGTTCAGTTCTCATGGACCTTCCCTAGCATATCACTAATAATCACATTGCTTAGCACTTGATCCTACAAACACATAAGCATATAAATAACTGTATGCAGGTGAGAAGGACTACTCATGCCAGTAAAATTAAACATTTGCATAAGCGTTTGCAGGATTAAGACTTTAGGCACAGTGTGCAAATCCATACCATTGAGTTTCAAGATACTACAAAGAAAATTCTTTTTTTTTTAAATACTGCATTTACATTCTGTAGAAGGAATGTGCACAGATTAAAGATGGGTATTTTTATTTTATCTCACTATTTTTATTGAGTAATGTGGTCTACCCTACCTCTGACTTCTTTGATTATCCTAAAGAAATGATGTGAGCCTAAAGAAAATAATTATGCTATTTTTAACAACCTAGAAACTTTTACTGACATAAGTAATAGAAAATTGTTAAACTAAGTGGAAAGGGAAGCTGTTAATTCTGCAGTGGAAAATTATGTTGAGCCTTCTTTCTGCAATGCCAAGTTTCATATATAATTTTGCTTCTGTTTTCATCAGCAGGATGAATAAAAGATGAATTGGCAGGTGGAGACAGCAGAAGTATCTATTACTAGGCAGGCAAAGAAAATAGCATTAAAAGCCTGAGTGAAGAAACCACTTAAAAATTATATTAGCTACCCAGGTCAAAAAAGGAAACAAAGATAACCTAGGACACTCTTCTTCCAGTCAGTGGCCTGGAACATGACACTTAAGTTATGAAGAAATTACTCACCTTGCTTAGTAATGATGGTTCTTTGATATGTCCCTATGGGTCCAGTATGGGTCTCCAACCCCCTTTTTTATTCAGTATCAGGAAGTAATGAGAATAGAAGTGTCTGCCCCTTAGATATGTGGGCACTGGCTCTCTGGCTCCTACGCTGAGGAGCCGGTTTATCTCCTGATGTAACAGGCTCTCCTGAGAAGGGTCCCTAGAGAGGGACAAAGAAAGGTGTTTGGGAGAAGGAAGGGAGGAGAAATGGAGTGGAATATCCACGTCGGATGATCTCTGGCACCCATTTGGCAGACGTTATCCATACCCAGGTGCTATGGAACGGGCGAGTGTCTCAAAATGGATGTTTGGGGTTTTCAGCATGAATTGAGGAGTGTGTTCTACAGGCACCTTCACCAACCCACCAAAACTGCCTCTTCAAGATGGAAGACGGAGAAATTTGCTGAGATGCAGGCGTGTTCTGCCTGGGGAACCTGGCTTTCTTCCTATGGGATTCATATTTCTGTGCATATTGAGATTGACATTGGGATGAGTGTAGTGAGAGCAGTTTGAATGGTAGCTGAAAGGTGTACTTTCTTTTATACCCAGGTGTATAGATCCTGAGGGACTGAAGAGTGGCCCTCGAACCTTTTAGCATGTTGAGAGAGGCATCAGTCTTTTCAACAAATAATTTTGTCCCCTCAAAGGGGCAGTACTCTACTGTCATTTGAGACTCCTTAGGGAAGCAGGAGACATGAAGCCACGAGGCCCATCTCATCACAATGATAGTTGAAATAGAACATGCTGCTGTGTCAGCTGCATCAAGTGCAGACTGGAGAGACGTTTTCACCAGCAGCTCACCCTCGTTAACTAAAACTTTAAATTGATCCTTATGAGAATCAGAGAGCTGTTCAATAAAAGAACTAAGTTTCAGATAGTTCTAATAGTCATACTTAGTCCACAAGGCTTGATAGTTCGCCACTATATTGGAAGGTGGTGGAGGAGTACGCTATATTGCAATAGCAGAACGAGTAAGGATACACAGATCTTATACATTGATAAAGACTCACAGTCTTCAACATCTGTACATATGGTGAGATTTATGATATACTTTATATTTTCCATGTTTTGAAAGGGAAAGTACAATATTAAAAACGTGGCCTTTGCCAAAACAGTGCATAACAACTGGGCAAAAACACCACCTGAAATCAGATCTTCACATGTAGAATGTAAATATTTTTATCCTTCAATAAAGACAAGTGCTTGCTACACTGTTTAATTATTCAGCATAGTATTTAAAATATACATGGGCTCAAAACTTGTATCCAGCCCACCCCTGACTTTAGAGTAAGATCAGATCTATGGGAGTCTGAATCCATACCCAAAACTTGGAAACTTATTTTTATTATTAAATAGCCGGTCATCTTAATCCTAGAGTGAAGTCAACTGGATTGGTGAGATCCCATTTATTTTGATGGTAAAAGCCCAGGGTGCTACAAACAAATCTGAGACTGCACTTTGGGATCAAACAGAAGGGGAAGCTGGGCTGTTTATCGTGGTATGAGGAATAGTATCAATAGCTCTGGTCCTCCAGCACTTTAGTGATTTGATTATTTGCTCTGCGATAGTCCATCATACTGGGGAAACTGCAGCCCTGACAAAAGATAAGCTCCAGAAAACTGCCATTTCTAACCCAGGCAGGAAATAAGTCACTATGTAAGCACCTCATTGATAGAGTATGTCACTTGATTTAGCAATCAACAAATGAGCCTTACACTGTGTACACGGTGGGTATGGTCACACTGTAATAAAAACCCTCGGCACTGAGCTTCAGAGCCCAGATCAAATGACTCAGGCTTGCAGGGCTAAAAACTGCAGAGTAGATATTTGGGCTTGGGCTGGAGCTTGGGCTATGAAACACTGTCTACACTGTACTTTTTAGCCATGCAGCCCAAGCCCCACGAGCCTGCGTCAACTGACCCAGGCCAGCCATGGCCATGCCACAGATCTTTTATTGCAGTGTAGATGCATCCTGTGGGCCCTGAGGCTAAGGAGGACACACTACAGTGGTATTACTAATGATCTCAACAAGGGGGATAATGATCGAAACGGGGATAGCTTTGCTTAGGAACCAGCTCATGACTTTCACAGTCACTAAGCCAATACTGATCATTTTAAAGTTGAAAACAGAGATGCTGCAGCTGCAGCAGGTAATAGTTCTCCACCTTTTAATAAGGTGTTTCCAGGGATAGGACCCTAAAAAAGCCAGGGGCCTAAGACCTCCAGCTCTGCAGCCAAGAGGTTTGTTTCAGGTTATTTTTAATCTCAGTAACTAAAATATCCAGATCTAAAACACTGATTCAGCCTCAGGCTACTCTTAAAGATCTGCACTCTTTAAATCCATTAACTTTCTGCTCCCTATGCTACATTCTGACTTTGCATTAATATAGAGATATACAGAAGCACACACAAGAGATGCATCTACAAGATAAAAGCTTATATTCAGCCAGTTGTTTGGAAAAGCTCTTATCGGTACATGCTTACCCAGACCTATGGAGATCCCAGCAGGCCCCAGCAACCCCTCACCTATTGCCTTTGTGAGGATGGGAAAAGGCACCCCACCATCCAACTCTGGTACCACTTGGGATAGCAAGTAGCAAGTTCTCCTCTCTTCTACATCTTCAGAGGGGTGGAGAGTGGTTCTGCTCCTCCATCCAGCATCTTGGTAAGCTATATCCCCCTTCACTGGGTTGCCCATCCTCTCTCACTCAGTCAGTAATTGCTCTCCCCTCATTGTCCTAGAGGGTCTCATCCTTTCCTTCCCTTCCTCATCAAGATGTCTCATCCCTTTCCTGCCGCCCAGTGCCACATCTTCTCCCCACCATATATTCCTGCCTCCTTTGGGAAACAAACTGCCCTGCTGGGGAGAGCCAGTTTTTAGGAGCGTGGTAAAGAGAGAGTTGGGGGAAGGCTGGCTGCGTCTTTGCTTGCAGTAAAGTACTTAGGGTAAGGAGACAAGAAGCCAGTGGAGGGGGAAATGGAAAACAGAGGGAGAACAGCAAGACACTCGACTTCTGACAGTCACAGCAGCTTCAGGGGCAGCTGCTGGTAGTGCACAGTATGGAAAACTGTAGGAAGAGGAAAAACAACTAGTTTTTTCCTCAGTTCCAACTGGTCAGGAGAAGGCTTCAAAGCTTAAGCCTGTCTCCTGTGAATTGTATTGCTGGAAAGTCTGAGAAAAGGACAGGACTGAAGGAGATGAGCTGGTTTGGTGTGGGATTTTGTTTTGTTCATTAGGGCCATTTGGCATTCATAGATCTGCCAGTGAGTCTCCTACACCTCTCCCCAGCAGGCTTCTGAAGGAACAGAGAGATACATCAGAATATAATAGCCTTTCCACGCCATGACTTTTTACTGCCTAGCACAGGTTGAGTAATACGCAGGACTGAACAGTAACCATCAGCAACGTTTTGACTGTGCCAGAGTGGGAGCCAGAAGCAGGGATCACGCTACAGCAAAGTCTTCTCCAGAGTAGGGAGTTTTGTCCTTTTCCAGTCTATGTGAATTAAGATTCTTCAGGAAATCTAGTTGAGTTCTGCCTGCCCTCAGTGCCATGCCTGTATATGTGGCAAGGTCAGGATGGGAGAGCAATTTTCTCCTGACCCAGAGCAATTTGGGATAACCGGGGCACAGAAAGCTGGCTTGAACCAAGACAGGCTGTGAAGAAGCCTAGAGATCTAGGCATGTAGAGACCATGATTTCAATTACCTGCTCAATAGATGAGCTGTAAGACTGACGTGTATAATTTAATTCGGCCTCCAAAAACAAGAGTTTATGTTTCAAATGTGATTTAAAGTCAATTTAAAAAAAATCTGTAGATTCTGTCTGAATTCCACATATCCATGTGGAAACAGGGTCAGAGTGGTGAACAGAACTTTCAGCAAGAGAGAAGAAAACAATCCAGCGATTAATCTGTCTCTCTGCAAGATCAAACACTGACATCTTGTGGTTGACGTTTACTCCAAGCTTTTAAGTCCTAGCTACACAGAACTGCCCACCAAACCATTGCAGTGTGCTAACATCATTTTTGACTAACAAAATATGATGGAGGGGCAGAAAATGGAGGTACATTTTAGAGCTTTGCAGTGGCTTTTTTTTTCAGAAAGGATTAATGTAGAGCATTTGTAACAAAATAAGAAGGGACTGGATCGATCGATCAAGGACTTGGTAGTGGAATATAAAGCCTTTAGCTTCTGCCACAAATTCAAATGCAACTCAGTTTACAGGCCACAGCAATTGTTGATTTCTGACAAGCATTAGGTGGCCTTGATGCCATGAGTGTGGCGGCTTCACCTCAGTATGTAATGGACATCTGATCACAAAACCACCACAATGGGACTCTTCCAGCCTGCGCTGTGACAGAGCAGAGAAGTCAAATCAGAAAGCAAAGGCTTTACTAGCCCTCTTACTCTGGAGGTGACATCCTCCAAACTGCAACTAGGACATGTTGGCAGGATAGCGAGAAAGAATGAGCAATGACAATGCAGGTTATCCTCATGCTGTGGATAGAGGACTTCTAGTGCCCATGGTGACCCATTCAACACCTTTCAAGAGCACTAAATGCATTTAAACATATAGCAAAACAAAACTAAACTTAAAATATAACTATTTCTATATCCCTGAAAGACAAGTATGACCTTAACAGCACTATTCAGAACATGCTTCACCCACTGATTGTTTGTCTTGACTTCTTTAGCCATATCATGCATTGCTCAATCAATACTTTGAACATTTCTTTTGCTGCTCTCTCTGCTTTACTTTACAGAACTAAAGTCCTGCAAAATGCAGAAGCAGGCAATGTTTCCTCTTGTGAAGATAAAAATTGTTGCATAAAACATAGACTAGTTTTTGGTTTTATTTAATTTCAATAGGAACCCTTTCTCCTTCCATGCCCCCTCCCCTCCACAAGATTTTCTGGGGAAATCCTCCCTCCCATCCACCTCTATTGCTACAAGCAGCTATTTTGAAAGTCTTGTGCTCATATGAACAATCCTGCTTTTATTCATTCCTCAATTATGGCTCAGGGGCTAGTTCCATACAACTATGACTGTGAGACACTTTTCCAGGAGACAGAAAAACAGATTCACTGAAGCTCCTATCACTATACCTCCCTGTGTCCGACCTGAAGTAAAGAGATTGACAGACAGAGCTGTCAAATAAAAAGAAATGCATATGAGGACTCCATCTCCCATCAGAGTATAGTGCCTAGAATTCACATGTTGGGAACTGGATATTGAGAGTTAAGTGAACTCTCAAAACCTGATCTTCCAGCTAGTGCAGGCTCGTTAGTTTTAGACACATTACAGTGTGTCACAAGTAAGTTTTTTTCAAGGGAAGTTTCTCATTTTTCTATGCTTACTAGAATACTTAATTTCAGCAACCATTTTGTGAAAGCTATTTTTAATGACTGTTTAGCTGTAGTTGATCCCGCTTAAATATTTGTAAACCTACCATTAAAAAGCCTTTCGTACACCTGTGAAGCGCGCTCGCGCGTTCTCTCTCTCTCTCTCTCTCTCTCAGAGAGAGAGGAGGAGTCTTTCCGTATCACTTTCTTTGTGACAAAAATAGCATGTTCCAATCTCTCAGAATTGCTGGCAAAACCATGTGTTCCAGTGTTGACAGATTGGGAGAACCACACAAACTCACTTCATTTGATTTTTAACAGCTGGAAAACAGCCAAACAGCAGAATGGCCCACTCAGGAGGTTGCTAAGGGCTTGCTCCCAAGGTCTGCCAAGTACCCACAACCCTCACTTAAGCTTACTAGAAATTGCAGGTACAGTAGAACTTCAGAGTTATGAACACCTCAGGAATAGAAGTTGTTCCTAACTGAACAAAACGTCATGGTTGTTCTTTCAAAAGTTACAACAAAACATTGACTTAATTCAGCTTTGAAACTTTACAATGCCGAAAAAAAATGCTGCTTTTAACTATCTTAACTAAAATGAAATAAGAGCAGAAAAAGGTTTCCTTGCCCTATCAAATTTTTTTTAAACTTTCCCCTTTTTTTAGTAATTTACGTTTAACACAACACTGTACTGTATTTGGTTTTTTTGTGTGCGCGTCTGCTGCCGCTTGACTGCCTATTTCCAGTTCCAAGTGAGATGTGGGGCTGACCGGTCAGTTTGTAACTCTGTTGTTCATAACTCTGAAGTTCTACTGTATTTAGTATCACCCAGTTTAAGACTAAAAGCAACAAAAGGATCACCGTGCCCCCAATGATGATTGTAATTTCTTCTCTGTCAAATAATTTGTGACTATTGTTCCCCATTTTATCTATGGCACCTCTAAGGCTCATGATTCTTCCATTTATTTTTTAAATCAGAGTTTGTGCAGTTGCTGGTTGCTTATTATTGATGGTTTTGTTTACAATATACATTTGGAAAATGATGGAAAAAAGTAAAACCTGTGTGTGACAAACAGCCTAAGGACCAGGACGCAGTGAGAAATTGGAAATATTCCTTGGAAACCGGAGCTGAATCCCTCCATGAGAATAATTTTATTCTAGGTTCTTTTGCCTTCACCAAAACAGTCCCTAAGCTTGAAAATGAAGAAGCAGAAGAAATCTTCCTCTCAGGCCACTTCCACAGCATCCCATTGTCTCCCAACATGCCCCCCCCTTTCTTAGATAGTCACTTTTGACTAAATTTGTACCAGCTGCCAGGGTATTTTCAATTTAAGAGCTGCATCTGGGTGAAGCCTCCACTAGCCAAGAACATGTGAAACACTGGGTAGTGAAACTAATTAATGAGACGTGCACAAGCACATTCAATGTTATCACCCCTGCATTCTGCTATACAACATACAGTGTTGAGGGAGAAGCAGGAAAAATACATTAGGTTTTGAACCCTTACTACACTGAAGAGAGAAGCAAATGCTTCATTTACAGTACTACCCCCACTTCAAAGGCTTTAGAAAAACAGATGTAGTTTTTCCTACAGTTAAGAAGGACGTTTCCCCACACCTCCTCCATCTTTTTCTACATGAGCCTCACTGATGTGTTCTTGCACTCTTCCCTATCAGCCCTGAGCCTTATTATTGGTGTCATGTCCATTGCAACACTAAGGGAAGCTGATTGCTAAGCTTGTGCATCCTCTGCTGGCTGGCTGCTCCACTAATGACCACGCAGAAGGGTTTGCTTTGTTTGTTTTCTAAAACCAGACTTACAGGGTGAAAAAATGACAGTGGAACAGGATGGATAAAAATTTATTAAGAACAAATCAGAAATGTATTTAAATTGGACTGTTCTGTAAAGTTACTTTAAAATAAACCTGTTTTATAATTTTGTATGAAATTTAATTTGATCTCTTAAAACATGTAAATAAATATGCTCAGTCCTCTTATCAAAAACTGCACAAAAGGCTGATTTTTATATAAAGAATCAGATGATGTTTCCCTGACTTTTTAGGTCAAGCTCCATAAATACAGCACAATACATCATATACTGTATTAAGAGCTTGATCCTTTCTGGGAATCCAGGGACTCTGTGACTGGGTGCAAGAGACTGGCAGTCATCACTGATCTTGGAACCTGGTTTCTGCCTCCAGTAGACATCAGAGGATCATCCCTTGAGGCCACCTGGAGTGCTCTCATACTGTTATTTTATAGCTTTTCCTTACCTGACCTCTCATTGGCACAGTCAATCATAATTTGAGAACTGATTCTGACTTCACCTCATCTTGCAAATTTATTCGCCAGGTCATAGAAACAAATTGATCTGCCCAGTAACTTCCAGACCTTGCTTCAGGATGGTATGGGCACTTCAAACAAATGGCCTTGCTCTGTGTATAAAAACATGCAAGAAAAGAGAGAGATGTAAACAACCAAACCCATTAAATTTCTCAACTGCCTCCCTTTTTTTCTGAACAAATGAATACTACAGTGGAAAAGGCACGGGGGTTATATGAGCAGAAGTCTTGGATTATTGTTAGATCATTTTTCTGAGAGTAGGGGAGTTTTATAACAAAGGAGAAGGAGCAAAGTGTGCAACCAGAAAGGAGCAACACTGGGGTCAAAGCAAGACACAGTGTGAAGAAGGGATAATATTCCTCAGAGTGCCGCCTTTTGTGTTGATTTCAAGACCTGGGGATTGGAGAGAAAAAAATATATTAGACAGGCTGGTAGATTGCAGAAGAGATCATATCTGGGAATATTTTCAAAAAATTCCTACATCTCTGGATAAAAAAAGGAACATGTGCCACATGTAAACAGTACAACAAACAAATGCAAGGCCAGGTTGTCACGAGACATTATGAAAAATGATCCTCAGAAGTCACACTGAAGATATAGACACATCTGAACAATCTGAATCAATTGATTAGTAAACTTATTTTTGCCCCATTGTTATGGGCTTTTTGCCCCATTCTTCACGTCTTACCATGCTAGCAAGTAACTTCGATTCTCATAAATTTGTGTTTTGGATGGATTACTTACAAATTTCAAAGTGTGGGTGTTCAAAATATAATTAGTATGTCAATTTGTTGTGTATTTATTAATTACATTTACTTCTAATTTTTTTTTATTGCTCAGTATAATCAAACACCCTAGGTGAAGATTTCCTGTTTAAAAAGTGAAGTTATTAGGCATTTATAAATTAACATTTAAAAAAGTGGAGGGTTTTCAGCTATCTGATAAGTTACTAGAGATAAGGGTTTACAAAATCCTATGATGTATTAATTATTTTTCCTATAAAACTGCATTTAGAATAAACCATAATATTTAAACAGTGTACAAACAGCAGAAGGAAGAGGAATCTCATTGTCTTTAAGACAGTGTACTGAGTAATATTCAGCCAGTGTTTTTGTTTTTTGTTTGTGGTTTGTTTTTTAAACACCATTATATTTCAGGCTCCAGCTTCGGTTTAGACTAAGGGGATAATGAAGATGCATCATCTGCAATGTCTACAACTTCAGAGTCATCTACCACCACCACCGATATAACTAATGCTACATCAACACTACCACTTTCATCGCTCAGGGATGCAACTATTCCACCCAAGTGAAAAATTTTGCAGGTGTCAGCACCAGTACGGATAGTGCTATGTCCCGCCAGCATAGCTTCCAACACTCGTAGGAGGATGCATTAGTTACATTCACAGAAGAGCTCTCTCCCATTGGCATAAGGCGGCTACATGAGATCTTACAGCTGCACTGCTGTGTACTCTCTAGTGCAAACACAACACCTCTGAAGTCACAGTTAAGGGGTGGTCCCTTAGAATGTTATGCTAAACAAGCTACTACACCTTGCATTTAGGTGTGATACTCAGAGCATCTTTCCCAGCACTGAAGAAGAGCTCTTTGCGGTTCTCTCTTTTTGTGATCCAGTCCACTCATCACAGTGGCACCTCCTGCTGGTCGTCTTGGGAATTAGCTCTGCCAGCCAGTGCGCCCTCTTCTGTAGTGCCTCTCACATCATCTTCCCTGCCTGAAGATTTGCCTCAGTCCAAGTTCTACAATTGGAACTTGACTTGGCCCTGTGTCCGTGTCACCAACTGTATTTTCCCCTTCTGGGGGTGAAGTATGTTCGTTCAATTGTCCAACCACTTCCCCAGTGGCAAGTCGGGGGGACCCAGGCCCGCCCACTACTCCAGGTCCCAGGCCAGGGGACCCTGTAGGGAGCAGCCTCCTGATGCCTCTCCTTAACTTCTCTGCCAATACTGATTCAATTCCCTGGGCCACCTCCCTGTGGCCCCAGCATCTTCTTCGCCTTCTTCTCAGGGCCTCCAGCCCATGAGTCCCAGCAACCAGCCAGGAGTTCCCTTGGTCCTTGCCTGCAACTGCTCTGTGCAAGGTGCTAACTTCCTGCAGCCCTTTAGGAACACACAGTCTTCTCTTCTCCTGCTCCTTTTAAGTAAGCCTGCTGGGCCCTGATTGGCTGTTCCCGGCATGGCCTCTCTAGGCTGCTTCTGACCCCTTCCTTTCCAGTGTGCGGTGAACACACCATCACGCGCACCAACAGAATTTGGTCCAATACAAGGTATTCACCTCTATTAAAAAACATCACACAGTAAATTGTCTGTATCAAACACAAAAAAAGTTTCATCATCCAGTAAAACCATGGATGAGTTTATAATTAGGTCCAGAAAATTCCAGAACTCCATAGATTAAAAAATTGTTTGATTCATTTATATACCATTCTCCCTTTCATCTTGTTCAAAACATTTCATTGACATGGTTCAATCATGATGACTGCTGGAGGCCCAGTGCAACTGAAGTTGCTTGACCATGGCTTGAGGCTTAGCATAATTTAAGCTGCTTGCTTGACTATTTTGACTCCTGCAGTATGACATTTTTCTGTTGGCAGAAACAAATAGAATTACTGAGTAACTGTAGACATTTTAGTTTTGCACACTATAGCACATAAGATGAAATACATAACGTGTATGCTTGCAGCTGCACACAGATAATGGCGAGGGGAATAAGTTATTTTTTAACATTTGAGGGTACATATTTTTACTGCCCCTTTTATTACAATGATGACTCCAATTATTGTAGTAAAAATAAAAGTAATTAAATAAAAACTGTATATAAAAATGTAAAAAGTTATTACTTAAATAAAGAAGCATGCTCCATCAATGCCTGGTTCCACAGGAGGTGCTGCCGGTCGGACCAGAGGATCCACTGACTCCCGGGCAAGGCCCCTAAGGAAAGCCGTTCCTGTATACAGCCTTCTGAGTGACTGCTTCGCTCTCCAGGCTTAGTGAGCATAATATATTGTAGTTAATTTTAATCTTTGTATTTAACTAGTATATTTATAAAAAACCTTGCACATTAAACCTTATTGATCTGCAAATTGGGCGTACCTTGTCTCACTTGTATCCACACTGATCACTAAGCGTCCAGTATCAAGAACTGGTGTCCTTGCTGGATCGGCTCTATCAGCTGTGAGTGAGACAATCTTTGAGGTGTACGTGCAAAGGTTTTGCTCACTGCATGTCAGCAGGGTAACAACCTGCCTGACATGGTTCTCCATGAAGTTGTATCTGGCTTCAGGAGGAGGGCATTTTGTCCTCTACAGGAATGTGTTGAGAGTCAGGAGGTCAAGGGGTTGCCCCTCCCACTCTCCTTTCGCTAGAAACAGTCTTGAATATGGAAGCTTTGGTAGATTAGATGACCTGGGAAAGAATCCATGGTCTGGAGAAGCATTTAAACGTAAAACGGCATATGCAGACTTAATGCTTCAATGGGAAAAATTGGTAAAAACAAAGCAGGATCATAAGAAGAAATGCTTGGCTGCCTTACATGGGCTATTAGTGTCTAAAATTCATAATAAAAATTTTTAAAAGGTAGCCAAAAAAATAAGGAGCTGCATGAACAGTTAACAACATGCCAAAGTCAAATACAGAAATTGAAGACAGCACGAATCTTCAGTTTCTCACTGTTTGACTCAAGCTACTCTGCTCTCTGCCTCTCAGCGCAATGTAGAGGCGTACAAATCTGAAATTAAACAGTGGAAGGGAACAGCTCATATCTGAAAAGCGAAATGGAAGGATGAGCAAGCTGCGGTATGCACTGTCCTGAAAAAGAGGGACCTTAGTGAGGTTGGGGGCCAGTCCCATGCAGTCTGTCAGCAACAGTTGTCTCATCGTACACAACAATTGGCTATTGCTCAGGGAATTATTGCTGCCATGCAGGCAGACAGATTTTGACGGTGTAGAGCGCGTTGGAATGCAGGACTTTGATCCGTCAGCCCTCTGTTATGAAGAGGCTGCGTGGAATAAGAACAAGTCAGATCAGAGCGTAGGACGTCTTTCTCCCAATGCACCTCTCAGGCAAATAGTAAAACAGCTGGGTGAGGGGAATACGCTACGAATTAGTGCGCCCATGTTTCCAGTGCTTGTAAGAACAAAGACAAAAATGGTTGGTGAGTGGAAGGCACCATTCACACTACCACCGCAGTGAATAAGGTACGAAGACCTAAGTAAGTGCAGGCACTAAAAAAAACCTTTAGGAAATATTACCCCAGACAATGTGGTTACCTGGTTTGCACAGCTCACCACACACAGTGCCTCAGTTAAATTATGATTATTCCTTGCTCTTAAGGGAAGGTCTCCCATTAGACACTTGTGACTTCTCGTAAATATACAGAGGGGTACCCTTATGAGAAATGTCTTTGGAGGTACTAAATCCTGTTAAGTGCATTGAAGTGAGCTTTCATCTGGAGTGGCAAGCCCTAGGGAAACGCCCTAATGCCTATTTACAACATTAAAAGATCCTATGGCAGGCTATGGTGCATGAGGAGAAAGGTGAAGACCTTATGGGCACAAACTTTCCAACTCATATTATACAAGGGCTGCGTCCACAAGTAAAAAGTGCTTTGGGTACTCTGAATTTACCAGCTATGACGTGGGAGGCATTGTTACAGAGGGTTCAGCAAGCTCATTTACTACTGAGCCAAGCCTTCCCTGATAAGCACAAAGGGAAAGCTGCACCTGCTGCACAGATGGGAGGAAAAATGGCTGCCCAGATCTCCTTTCAGAATGAAAAAAGTAAGTAAGGTAATCCAGTTCCTGAGGGAATTACCAGAGGATACAGCCAAGGGCGAGGAAGGATCGATCTCCTATGCTCGGTACTGTGGAATCAAGCCCTCCAATATGCTCCTAAAGCCTTAGTTAATGGCAAATCAAACAAGCAGCTGTCTGACCTGATTTGACAGAAAAAAAGAGAGACTCACACTCCAGAGAAACATGATGATGAGGGTCAATGGCCAACCCCACCTCCTGAGGGGAAGGCCTCAGAGGCATAGGGGGAAAAAGGTGTCCCAGAGTCCTGATACATGCAGGACCTTTAACATATGATAAACGGGGACAACTCACTATCTGGGTGAATTTTGACCAGGGGGGTGTTTGGACAGTATATGCTTGTAAATACTGGTGCCACTATATGATTAATTGATGTCCTGCAAAGGTCATGTTAAAGGGAAATTACCAACAGAGGTTAGAGAGGTTTAAAGGTTCCAGTGTAAATATGCCCCTCTCTCATCCCTTTCCTTACACCATTGTAAAAAAAAAAAAAAAAAAGGAGGACAGGGATTTTTGGTTTGGCACATGCTGAAGAAGCAGCTATTTTGGGCATGAATTGTATGCTTAAAATACAGGCTGTTGATTTAGCTAAATCGTTTTTAGTATTAAATGTATTCAATGCATCTTTTTTGCTATTCCATTGTGCACCCATGATTTGCCAGGCCCATGTTATTAAATTATAACAGTACAGCACCAGTGTTATTTTTTTATGTGAATAGCATTCCTAATTGTGTCAGCAAGAAGTCCAATACCTGGGTTCAGTATTAGAACAAGAAGGACTCACCCCTGATCAGCAGAGAGTGGAACTCATTTGTAAACTGCCAGCACCCACTGATGTCTCTGCATTGCAGTCCTTTTTAGGACTCACAGGATGGCTCCGAAACCACATGCAGTTATTTTGTGAACAACCCATACCCCGCTTAAGTACATGTCAATCCTGCCCAAAACAAATGTTATTGTAATGTTGCTGTATTAAAATTATATAATTTATTAAGTTCCAAAAATATATTTCAGTTATTAGCAGCAATGCCTAATGTTGCAAAGTACGTTCAACCAGTAATATTAAAAGTCAACACTAATTTAGTACAATGCATATTAATACAATCAAATGTGATAGCCTTGCTTACACACATTCAGGAACAATTAAAGACCATAAACTTAATAATCAAACATAATAAAACTAAAGTAATTAAAGTCCTAAATGCTGCAAAAGCTGCCACAAGGCACAGCTGGTGGGAAACTCTAATGGGATGGTCCCGCACTGCCACTGGGATTTTAAATCTATAATTTCTGCAGTAAAACTCTTTTGGTGGACTAAAAAATCCCCAGAGCAACTCAAGGGACTAAAAGATCCCCACATACGAGTGAGGCGATGCTCTGTGATAGACCCTGCCGGAAAGAAAATCCTAATCACTCGGACCCTGGCTGGGGTGCCTTGAGCCATAGTCAAAGAATGTGTGCCAAAAACGTCATTATGGTGGCCTATTAAGCTATGGCAGCCACCAAGGAGGAGCATGGTGGAGGCCGAGTGCAATTTTGAGTTGCTTGCCCATGGTTTTGAGGCCTAGCACAGTTTAAGCTGCTTGCTTGACTATTTTGACCCCTGTAATGTGACATCTTCCAGCTGGCAGAAACAATCTTGCAGATGTCTGTTTTTTCATACCACGACAAATAATAAGACGAAATACATAACATGTATGCTTGCAGCTGCACATAGATAACGGTGAGGGGAATAACAAGTTATCCTCAACATCTGGGGGTACATTTTTCCACTGGGGCATATTTTCCTCATCGCTCCTCCCATCACCAAATGTTGTTTTAACAACCCCAATTATTATAGTAAAAATAAAATGAAATCAGAAGTAAAAACCCAATGTAAATAATAAAATATATAATGATTAATAAAAAAGCAATTAAATAAAAACTATATAAAAATGGAAGTTATTACTTAAATAAAGGAGTGCACTCCATTAACGCCTGGTTCCACAGGAGGTGCTGCGGGTCAGACCAGAGAATCCATTGACTCCCTGAGCAGGGCCCCTGAGGAAAGCTGTTCCTGTATACAGCCTTCTGAATGACTGCTTAGCTCTCCAGGCATAGTGAATATAATATATTGTAGTTAATTTTAGGCTTTGTATTTAACTAGTCTATTTATAAAAAACTTTATATGTTTAAACCTTATTAATCTGCAAATTGAGCGTACCATGTCTCACTGGTAACCACACTAATCATTAAGCATCCAGTATCAACAATGACCAGGCTACATTGCATCCAGCAGAGCAGACATTGCAGAAAATTTGTTAATGAGTCTTGATGAGAGAAGCCAAGTATTCAATTTCCACCTCATACACACCATCCAGCAATGTATATAATGATCCAGTAATATGTGCCTGCGTGGTAACACAAGATACATTTGTCTATCTTATAGGAACAACTTTTGCATTAGGAAATGCCTATGTAGCACAATACTTAAAAATAGCAATGAGCTACAACAAACTGAACAATAATTTAAGTGTATAGCTTTGTCACAGACAATGCTGCACATAGAAACAGAGTGTATTTAAGTGCTAAAACAGCAGTATCGTCTTCTGCAGACACGAATAATGTTTGCTTCATTTGGACAAATTCATTCAAAGTTGAGAAACTGCTTAGGAGTTGGAAAAGCAGGAAAACTTGTCTTTCTTTTCCAGTCTATGAATAAAAACGAGGAGGGAAGGAATGAGATCTACTATTTTAAAACGTTTGAAGGACAGCCTACGTTATTTAGGAGACTGTTGTCTCAGAGACTAGGCAAGCAGGAATTTATGCTCCAAACACTTCCACTTAAGACGTTTTGAAAATTTTCCCAGGCTGACCTGAAGTAATCAGTTTAATTCACTGACTATGGCTAATTGCCATGTTTAAATACAGCATTTAGTTCTGAATGCGAAACATGTTTTGATAAGAAAAATTGATATATACACAAAACATTTAAGGTTGTTTTGTTTAATAAAAATTATATATGGTTAATTAAATTCCAGTTGCCATTCTAATGCAGTTTAACACAAATCATGAGTAAGAAAGTTCTCTAGCAAATAAGTAGCTTATCATTCATCATTTTCTAATATACTAAAAATGTACAATTAAGAACCTGAAAAATAACTGACTATACACATTAGAGCAATTATGTAGCTTTACTGTACCCTCCCAGGTAACAAAAAGAGCCTTTACACTAGACTTGATACACTATTTAGTTATAAATAAACATGTTTTAATGGCTTTATCAACAGATGAGAATGCACCCTTGTTTAGAAAGTAACTGAAGTACAAATGGAAAAGCTGATTAAAAGTCATGATTTAAATCAAGGCTTTCCATTTGGTGATTTAAACTGATTTTTAAAATCTACCCTGTAGCATCCATTCACACTCTTTAAACTCAGGGGACTGTAGCAGAAAGTGAGAGCCTTAGACATGAAGCCTACTATAACAGGCCAGGTTTGAGGCCTGAGTTAAAGTAATAGTCACGCCTGCTGTTATAAAGCAAAGTTAGTAGAAGTCATATTGTGAATGCTGGCAGGCTCACAGTAACTGGCCACAGAGCTGATACACACATTCCTAAAGAAGCACTAGGTAAAGAAAACTAACGCAAGCACATTCCAGAAAAGTATCAGAACATCCCAATATCCAAAGACAATGAGAGCCTACTGACCTCTCAGAATAACAATATGATGGAGAGAGATGTTTTGGGCGAACCATCTGGTCCAAGGTAAAAAAAGGTGGTATCTTACTATGTCAGATAGTGGCAACTTACCACATAAGAAGGGAAACATACAACTTGTTTGTATTAGTGTATAAGGGAGGGTCTCGAAGAGAGTATCTTGGTCCAGCTGAGGGGAAAATGGAAAGTCCCACCGTTTATTGAGCTGGTCCATGGTAACAAGCATATGTGTGTGTTAGTGGACCTGTAGAGACTGTGGGATATTAAGATGGTGCTTTGTCTACAATAAACCTGGCCTGGCTCCTTTGGGACTGAAACGCATCCCTGGTTTTATTGGATAATCCAATAGTGGTTTGGTGTCTCGGTTATCTGCGCAGAGCTGGGACAGCATACACACGGTGAGAACACACACACAGCCAACAACTGACAACAAGGACCATCTTCAGAATAATTAGCAACTCTTATTACATGGTATCAGGTGTTAAAAAAAAAAAAGTTCTTGGAACTGAAGTCTTCCTGCTTCCCCTACTCCATTCCCATTCCTATTGAAGTAAATGCAATATCAGTAGAAATTTAGGACTTTCAAGTAGATAAGTAAAGTACAATAAAAAATACACAGGCAGGCTGATTGATTCTAACCTTCATATTCATCAACCCTGAAGACTGGCTGATGACACCAGCAGAGGAAGTATTCTGATCTTGGCCTCACTCTAGAGTCTAGTGCACTAAGGGTATGTGTACACTTAAAACGCTATAGTAGCAGCGCTTCAGTGTCAACACTACCTATGCCGATGGCAGGGGTTCTCTCTTCAGTATAGGTAATCTACCAGGTTGACGGAAAAGTTCCCCCAATCAAACCAGCACTTTTTACATAGCTACATCTCTCATGGTTGTGGATTTTTCACGCTCAGCAACACAGCTATTCCAATGTAAGTTTTCAGTATACGCCAGTCCTAACCTGGCTCTCCACATCCACTCTGACCCCCCAATACAAATAAGATTTGGCTGTTAGGGTGGCATTTTGAAATTAATTTTTACACAAGTTTAGAATGCATGTTTTTATTTACAAAATATTAATTCACTTCAATATTTAGAATGAAGTTAGAAAAATCAACAAACCCTATGAAGGTTTGAAAACTTAAATACAAATTAGTCCATCTAAGTACAGAGAGAAAAGCATTCTTAAAGCAAACAATGCACAAATTCATATATTTTTGCATAATGTAAAGAAGTTTAAAAAAAAAAGCCGCCAGAAAATTATAGTTCATATCTAAGATAAAATCAGGTTTACAAAAACACATTTTCTCAGAAGGCATGAGTATGTACACCAGTGTTTCAACTAAGACTGTTTTATTTAGATTGAAGAGGCACATTAGAGGGTATATGCGAAAAAACAAGTTCCACAGGCAATGTGTAGATTTAGTATTACATCTTTACTAGATACACCTTCCCACTATAAAAAGATATTGTTTAAGTGAAAATGTTGAATCTCCAGACATAAAGTGGACCCAAACTAAGCCAACTGAAGTGTCAGTAAAGCTACAGTAGATGCTTAGAATACAGCAAGGTTTACATATCAAACTAAGCTATCAAATCATCCTGTAAGTGTGATATGATCAACATATAAACTTCATTAGTTTAGCAGTGAAACATGTTACAACTCCAAAGCACTGCATACCTTACACATTAATGCCTAACAGACATGTGTTTGCAGTTACAAAGGTATGACCATGCTCTCACTGAAGTTGATGGGAGTTTTCCTATCAACTTCATCACCAACAGGAATAGGCCACTACAGTTGGTTTGCAATAAAATGCAAGTGTGTGTGAAGCTAAACACTATTATTTGCCAGAGAACTGAACACTCAGCACTTGCTTTAATGTTACCATTTTCCCAGGAACAATAATTACAGTGTTTCAAGTTAAATCAGGCACAAACTGGCATGAAATTAGAGCTAGTACCCTTTCTATTGTTATATGTGACTGCAATCCCCAAAATAATAATCACCAATTTGCAAAAGACAGTTATATTTGCATATGAAGCAGTAACACTTTAGACCATTTAGGACACTCATTGCACACACAGATCAATTTTTGCACAACAAAACCCTAGGCTACATGAATTATACAATATTCACAAAATTAAAGTCATTTTAACTATACCGTAAGCACTTAGATCTGCAACATTGTACTTTAATAGAAAAAGGCTTGCATTACCTCTAAGCGTTTTATTGTGCTTATTGTTTTAAAGAATTATATATAAAGTTCTGATTTTATCTTCTCTACCACAGTCTAGCACCTTTGTTCTCTTAGCCACATCAGTAATGAAATAGTACTCTTAGCTAACAAGAGGTAATCTAGATATACATTCTTTACAGCACTGTTTTATGGTTACAGTCTGACTGATGTACACTCATGAGCTGCTCATGCATAGACACTTACAAAAAAGCAAGTGTAGGCACATAAGAAAAAACATCCCACATAAACCATTCAGAGATATTAAGGCTAAATGCAAGCTAGAGGTTTGGGGAGGGCTCTCAGGAAACTTGTTCTGAGACTATTCCCCTCCTTAGCTTTGCTCACAGCCTACTCTACCTCCTCCACAGCCTCTCTCCTCTTCTTCCAAATGAGACACATCAATGAGCCTAGTGCAGCCTCAGCCAGCAGGGGTGGATTAAGACTAAAGAGGACTATGAGGCACCAAAACTTCAACACCCCCTGCAACATTTCCCCCATTCCCTCCCCACACAAACTATTCCTTCAGAACTCCATCACCAATCCAAGACTCAAATCTTCTTCCTTCAGTCATCTTGTCTGCTGTATACATCAAGCACTGACATGCCATATTTGATCAGCAGTGTGAACAAATGTCAGTTGCTTCAAAGTTAAATTGCCTTTTCTGCTCTAGTATATGCTAAACAAAGTACTTTAAAGGTATGTTGCTTTTATGGTGCAAGGACCCTTATTATGCAAAGCAGTTGAGCTTGGCCTTAAAGTTAGACAGGGCTTAAAGTGCTTTCATGTATTGGGACCCTTAAATCAAGACAGTGATATCTGAGGAAAAGCAACATTTTTAGATAATATGGAGAGAAAGCTGTGATGGTTGCAACCAGGGGTGCAATAATTGTTAGCATAACATCAAAATACATACATTTGATTGTCTCAAGTCTGCCTATGATAATTATTCACATTAGCATTTTTAAACAGTTTGTACAGCTTCCTAGGTAGCTTTAAAGTAGAATCTTATTTAAATACTCTGCAAATCATTAATAAATGGTATATACTGATGAATAAATTAATTATTTTTTGAAAAAGCCACATGACAAATGCTACTAATTTAGGTCCAAGACTTGATCTACTTTAAAGTTACTAGGAGAGGAAATATCCTCTGAACTGCAGATATCTTTAACACCTAACATGAAAATAAAATTAAGAAAAAAGCCACCCTTTAAAAAAAAAAAAAAAAGAGCAAGGGGTGGGGGAGGAATTAAAAAAAAGAGCTCCATATATTACTAGCTGTACAGTATGCACACAAGTACTTTCCTGGTAGCAACAGCAGTAAAACTGAGGCCTCATTCTCAAAAACAGCATTTACCAATGCATAACAGGAAAAGTCGTAACACAGTGTATGCCAGATTTTAAGAAAGTAAACTTAATTTCCAAGCTTTAAATAGGGCATTCTAGAAGGTGGAATATAGAAAAAGCTATACAATGCTGATTCTTTTAGTGCAACCTAAACACAAGTGTTTTTAAATGTAAAAAAAAAAATATTCACTAGGGAGAGAAGGAGCTGAATAGTAATCAGAAGCATTTAAACAGCATTGTACACATGGCCCTAAGCAGGGCAAGTGGAAAAAACAAGAGTTAAATCTCTTTGGTGAAAGGCCAGTATTGTCATCAATTCTATTTTTTAAAGGAAAAGTAAACGCAGTATCTTTTCAAACTGCTACATTTAAGTTTCAGATGCACTTACATGATTCCAGATGCATAGATGGAACAATACCTAAGCTACAGTTTTCACAGATTGATCAACGAAATATTGTGCAATAAAGCAGCAATTTCTAATATAAAATCTATTTTTAGTAAACCAGACAACATGAATAAGAAAATACTCCAATCAAGTACTGTTGGTGGGATAAAAGTACTCATTAAATTAGAAATAATATTCCTGAAGACAGGATTGTAAACTAGTTTAAAGTGCACTAGAGCTGTGGACTGTCACATGTATGTGTTCATACACATGCTGTTTCTACTCATTTTCACACTTTAAAGTCAGCTAGTCTTGAAAAAAGTATGGTTTGTTTCCTTATAGAAGGCATAAAATATGATTTACAAAAAATAATTGGACAGTCCTAAAAGCCCAAATAGCCTTGTTTACTGTTTGGTTTAAATTAATTTCCAAACTTACAAGGATACTCTTCAGTTTAAGGGAGCTGGTTTCAAGTATTTGATACAACCTAGTGTCCATTACAATAATAGGTTTTGACTACTGTGCTTTGAAAGGAGGCAATCCCTATCTTACATGAGGCCATTGAACAGTGGCTCCTTTTTGCTCTGGGTTCTGTTACAAGTGCTACCCATTACTTACAAGTTATACTTGTAGAGATCAATTTGTCTGCTTTTTGTTCACTTTAGGAGTTTTGCCGTGGGCTTCAATAGGCCCAGGATCAAGCTCACTGTCTTTCGTTCCTGCCTTTGCTTACATTCTGTTGAGCTGCTGCAGTACATTATACTTCAGTCAGCACAAAACTGGGAGCCCAGAAAAAAAAAAAAGTTACAAACTAGCTGTTTAGAAAATTTCCAAAAGAGCTCATGGCTACTCATTATTAAAGAACATGGAACTTGCAGATAATAGCATTTGTAACGGCTTGGCTATTAGTAGAAATAAACATTAAGGGTCCCCAGTATCATAGCCGGCAATCATATGGAACAATATTAATGCAAGTCCCTATTCATTTTCTTTGTAGTAGCTGTCAATTGTATCAGAATTAAAAAATACCACAGTAACTGTAATGTCATCTCTATACATCCTTGCTAGATCTTCAGGTAAAGTCAACATTGCAGAAAGTTTCTCATGGCCTATCTCTCCATATTCGTTATCTCCAACTGCATGCCTTATGAGGTGAGTGGCTATATTCTGGTCATATGAGACAATACCTCTGGCTTTTCTCTGAAGCAGCAGACTTTGCATGTAACCTAAGCTGGCTGGTTTCTCAAAAGTCACTCTTGGTTTCTGCAAATTAGCTTGTGCTACGTGTTCTGCAACAAGTTTTACAACATCCTCATTGTTCAGCATATCCCACAGTCCATCTGAAGCAATCACTAGAAATTTATCCTGGCGCCTTAGTTTATGGTAGGAGACTTCAGGCTCTGCAGTTAAATAAGGAGGTGTATAATAATTGGGAGGAGCGTACTGATAAATATTTAAAGACTCAACATCACAACCATTCTCTAGGACACTGCGTTGCAGTTCTTTACTCCATTTGAATCTGACATCTCCAAAAGCTCTAGAGGGCATGAGAATCCCCAGCAGCCTGTTGCTCATGATTACAGTTTCCTCCTCAGATTTAGGATGTTCTTCTTTTAACCTTCTACTTTCTGCTTCATTGAAAGAATTGTGGTCTTGAGTAAGAGGGAGTGTAGACCACATTCCATCTTCCTCCTGGACCCCAAGGATTGCCCTACAGTCCCCAGCATTTGCAATGTGTAAGTGAACACTGTCAACATGAGCCACGCAGGCTGTTGCACCAGAGAAAGCCACTTGAAGGGCAGTGTTTCTCATCACTTCATTTTCTAAGGGAGCTTGAGCTTCCAGTGATATATCTGAATCTAACCTTTTGAATGCATATATCAAGGCTTCTTCTACACTTAATTCCAGTTCCATGTCCAGGTTCAATAGTTCCTGCCAATAAACTCTGAGGTGATCCAAGTACAGTGAGGTTACTTCTTGGTACATGTCGTTTGGATGCTTGTACCACTGCAGAATTGGCAGAACTGGTTTCATGCATTCCATGGCAAACTCAATCTCTTCCAGTGTTTGTTGAGACATCAGGGAGACAGCTATATAATAAAACAACCTCTGACTTACTGACTGAGCACATGCATAACCTGCATGACCGTCAAAGACCCCAAACATCATCCCTTTGGTCTGCAAGCACATGGCTGCACTTCTACGATCTTCATTAGGTGTGTTCGCAGCCAGCTGGTTACTCTCAAATTTCAGCACAGAATTTGTGCTTTTACCATCAAATTCATGAATTTTATGAGAAAATTCACCTGCTCTTAGTATATAATTTATTTGCGATGGCGTCAACTGAAGAGTGAAGTCTTCTTCTTCAGTTGAATTGTGTCTGAATGCTTTTTTTAAGGTGAAGATATTGTCTATGCTGCAGCTCAGCACAACACGGGAAAGAAGCCCTTTGTCAAACCCACACAGCCATTTCATCTTGTTTCTGTTTGTGATACATCTTGAGTACAAACGTCCTTTTCCTTGCAAAACAATTATACTGTTTCTTGCAGAACTTAAAATCCAGGAGGATACAATATTGGACATCATAAGATGAACTCTTTATAGAGTGATTCCTTCAGCAAAGGAAAATTTTTCAAGACCTAAAAGTTAAAAATAAGGTAGATGTAAAAAAATTAGACGCCACACACAAATGTTTCACATGTAGACCCTAGAGCTTTAAAAAAAAAAAAGTTGAATTTTTAATATGCATTTGAAGGACAAGAGTATTATACAAGGACTGGATCATCCAACATTTACTTGTAAATTCACTGAATATAAGAGCTTAAATGTGAGTGTCCCTTTTATAATTATCTCATTGGAACAGCTATGGTAAATTTACTACACCGCAAAAGTCAAAACTAGTATTCTCATTAATTACAGCAAGGATAGAAAAAAGAAACTGTAAGAGTGTGAGAAATGCAAGCTTCAATAGCTCATTGTGATAGCTTACAGATGAAAATAGGCAGATCTAACTTTAAGACCATGCTTAAGTCCTTTCAGGTACTGGGACTCATAAATCAAGATAGTGATATCTGAGTGAAAGGAATGGTATTTAGATAATTGTCTGATGGTTGCAATATGTTAACTATCCCATCCAAGGCCTAGAAATAATTCTCTCCCCGTTCACCAGTGCCCACCCTATAAGAAAAACCAAGCATTAGAATGATGGCCATGTTAATTATGTGTTATGTATTTAGTTAGTCCTAGACACCCAACTATCACATAGTAACTACCCAGAGGAAGCAAGACCTGACAAACTGCGTTCGAAGGTGCCAGAAACTACTGTTTGTAGCTTGTGTATCTCCTGTCAACTGTCGCTGAAATTTGCCAGCAGCACAGACCAAGCCAGAGACTCAGGATAATCCTCCTAGTATATCTTTGGTTGAATGACAGCAAACCCTGATCATCAAGAACAAAAGATGGGAAAACAGCAAAGCCATTTTCTACACTGGTGATATTTATTTAGATTCCCACAAAAGTCAACAATGGTTTAGCTGAACTAGAGCTAGTACCAGGGGGAGCATTAGTTCATTCAAGGCTTCCATGACCCAACACACTTGAAAACAGTGGCTCCACTGGGTCTTGCTGTCAGCAGGTTTAACTAAAAATAATAGTTAAAAAAAAAAAAAGCCAACAAAAAACAGGTCCAGACTAAGGCTCCCATTCGTGCCAGATACCAGTTCAGCTGCACCAAGAACTGAGAAATTAGGAAGGGGCGGGGGCCAGAGGAGACATTTCACACACAGTTCCACCTCCTGCACTCCCACCAAAAAACTTAGACTTTGGGCTAGTCTATATTTCAAACTTACAGCAACATAGGTATATTGGTACAGCTGTGCACTTCGATGGCAGAGAGCTCTCCCGCAGACACAATAAAACCAACTAAATGATTGGTGGTAGCTGTGTTGGCAGGAAAGCATCTCCCGATGACATAGTGCTGTCTGCGCAAGTGCTTCTGTCAGCAAAACTTGTTGCTCAGAGGGATGTTTTTTCTCACACCCCTGAACGACAAACTTTGCTGGCATAAGTGTTAGTGTACACAAGGCCAAAGCTGCTAAAGGGCTGAGATACATTTCCAGCACTGTGACCCTTTATGCCTTAGTGCCCTCCCTCACCAACACACTTTTTCAATTCCTTGTGTATCTATCCTGTTAGCTACATTGGCCTAATTAATTTACTCAATTTGTCTGGGGTGGTTCTATAAAGCAGAAAACTATCTGAATTCGATAACCTTCCTTTTGCAAAGCTATAGAAGCCATTAAAGCAGGTCTCACCTATTTAGTGCTTAATTATGCAAACTGTGCAATTAAACATTGAATAGATCCCTGCAACTGTTTGCGAGTTCAGTTTTTCCACTGATAATTTCATATCAAGTATATATTCAGTAAAAGTGTTTTTTTTACAGTAAGAAGGACACTATGGTATAGGTGAGATAGAATGTTTATAAAGAATCCCTTCTACTGAATGTCTATTTTGTTATATTTAAGCCTAGTGTACTACTCAACCAATGCATATTGTATTTTATGGCCAAACTTTTGCCTGGGGTTCACACGTTCATGACTGGAGATGGGAATGTCAGAACAGTTACATTGTTAACCTGAAAACACCCTGGTTCCAAAGAGAACAGCAAAGTCCTGAAGTTTGCATAGCTATGTCTTGTCATGCACAGGTGAATCCATCCTGAAATGGAGGGCTTTGCTCAGGTGCTGTTCAGAACATGGCTCTGTTCTTCATAATACAGAGATATTGTTGGAGCAACACTCCCTGGATTTGAGATTCTTAATAATGGTCTTCAGTGCCTCACCTTCAGTCCCTTTATCTTTTCTTGGCACTGCCATCCAGTCCATATAATCCTGTGTTCAGACATAACATCTTACAGTTCAACATCCCACTTTGAAGAGGGAAAGTAGTGCTTTTTGCTTGCTTAGGCCAAAAGCTGCACACTGGTATCTGGGCTTATTACTGGGCACTCTTCTGCTATATCCAAAATCGGAGCTGGAAAAACTGCATGCAGACAAGCCATATGGGACAGAGGACGTTGAGCAGAGGCACATGAAGCAACTTCCAGTCAGGGATCAGAGCACAGCTGGATGGCAAGACAGTATGTAGGAATTGGTTCCCAGACGGCTTGTGGGAAGGAAGTGGAGAACCATCAGGACTTAATTTTTGTGACTGGCCATGACTGCGTATTTTCAGTGCAGCTACCTTGGGTTACTAATATGCAGGATAACCAAATTCTGGTATGCCTTATACCTCAGGACATGATGGTTGCCTGAGCACTTGGATGTCTGAAAAACCCATGGTTGAACCCCAGTATGCAGTGAAGACAAAGCCTAAATTGCAGTTGCGTAAACCCTGCTTTACATCAGTACATGCCTCAATACTAGAGGTTTGTACTAGTGTAATTATATTGATATAGATGCACTGGTGCACTTTTTTTTAACGTGAACAGGAACAAACATTCATGCATATGCTGATTCCTGTTTCCCCAACAGCTTGTGTTTCTTAGTGGTAATCTATGCTGTCTTGTATCATGTACCACATTGCTGTTGCCATCTCTCCCTGTACCTTCTTCAAGGGACAAAGTGTGCACTGTGGCTCTGCTCAGGGCACTGCAGAGTTGCAGAGGGAGGGAAAAGCCAGATGCATAAGAAAGTTCCATTTTTCAGCACCCTAGCAAAGACCTCAGATAGGAGCCTAACTGTTTAATTATGACTGTTAATTATGAACACCTCTTTGTAAATTTATTTAAAGACCTACCAAGACATATGCCTAAAAGGGTGTGTCAAAGTGTCTTTTTTCTAATAAAAAAGGTCAGGTTTTTTACTCATCTTTCTTTCTCTGGAGTTGTCCAGAACTCCCTGTGGACTGCAGAAACCTCTCTGGCAAGAACTTAATTGAAAGGTGGGTGTCTTCGCAAAACATGGCAAGGCAGCATATTTTGACAAAAAATATTGTCTAAAGTGTTCCAAACAGCTCTAATACCACTACTCCTTACATTAAAAGGAATGGCCTATTTCCATTAAGTGACATGAGCCAGTGAATACTCGTATTTCTGCATTCTTCCAGGATGGTTGCTAGAACATTTGTGAAATACACATCTGCACGACTCCTCTTAATGGCACGTGGTGCTATCAGACCTCCCACTGCAGCCTGCTATACAGAACTTGTCTTGTGCACCTCAGTGATTCTAAACACTCACTTGGAAAAGTAAATCTGCAGTCTGGATCTATGCTGTATGTATGTATACTGCATCTTTTTCAAACCTCTTTTTCCCACTTTTTACTTGCTTTTAATTTAGTATGTCATTTTAGTTGCTCAAAGGGAGACCCTGTTTAATTTAGGCATAAATTCAATTAAAATGTTTCCTTTTTTTAAATTTTATTTTTAAATGCCTTTTGAGTGTTTTGGCTGGATTTAAGTATTCCCCTGATGTGTTTGCACATTTAGGAGCACATGAGCTAGAAAGGGAAACTCTGGAAACTGACTAAGCTATTTTTAGAAGTGATTTTAACCTGAGTATCCCTTTAGGAGTTTTTCCCATTCTTATTTTGAACTTAAATGTGTTCTTTTACTTGCCCTGCAAAATCTGCATTTCTCTACCCACGCCAAAAACTGTAATTGCCCATAACTGAACAGGAAGGTGTAGGAGGAGAGAAAATGGGCTCAAACAAACAGCACTGCATACTTAAAAAAAAAAAGTCTCTCTTTTGTAGTGAAGTTCTAAAAGCATCATCAGTTCCCAGAAAGGCACATTTAAGGACCAAACCTGCAAAATGACTTGGGCCAGGGATCCACAGTGGAGCATCAATCTGCCTGCATGGTTCAGATTGCAGAACAAGACCTTGTTGGGCTATGTCTACACTGAGGTTTAAGAAGTTTTCCCTCTCTTACTTTAGCACTGGTGCACCTCCATGAGTGGGAAGGCTAGTACAGTTCAGCTGCTGGCATTTTTGTATAGTAGCAGCTTACACTAGCATTCCCAACTCTACAATGGAGCTGCAACAAGCGCTACAGCTCTATTTAGATATTTTCACAGATACTTCAGTGTACAAAAGGTTTATAGGAACGATGGATTGTGTGCGCTCCCACCTACCAACCCCTTTCATATGTTCAAAAAGAGGCACTTCGTTTATTCAAAAAGCCTTTAACAATATCCAAGCATCCTCTAGCAGAGGATGTATTTTACCTCGAACTCACAGGGTGAAGAGCCAATGAACCCCAAACTAAAATATTTCAATGGAAACACCATGGTCCTCTTTCTGCTTTAATAATTTTGACAGTTGAATAATTATGTTTCCCCCTGTACTTGTCACACCCATGCTGAGGTGTCTGGGCAAAGCGAATCTGGAAAAAAAGCTTTGGAAAAACAACAAAGGAATCCGGCCCTCTTGTCTCACAAGAGCTCTCGGGGCAGGCAGGTTCCAAGAAGCCAAAGACAGCGAGGAAGTGCCAAGAGACCCCATTTTTACAGAAAAGATTATCCCAGCCGTGGCTTCCGCACGTCCCGCCCGCCGCTGTCCCGCTTCGGGCTGGGTCTGAGCATCTCACGTGCGGGGGCAGCGAGGGCTGGGCGGCCGATCCCGGGGAGCTCACGGTGCCGGGACCAACCCCGCCCTCCCCTGAGCGGCTTCACCCCCAGCTCGGATTGGCGAGCCCAGCTCACACAGCACCCCCCTGCGGGCCCGCACCTCCCGTCAGCCCGCGGCCCCCAGCCCAGCCACGGACCGTGGCCTGCGGGCAGGGCGCGGCCCCGGCGGGAAAGGATAACGGCCGCCGGGCGGGCTCTGCGCGCGCGCGGCTCGGGACCAGCCCGGCCGCCGGGCACGTGTCCGAACACGCCACCGCCGTTCGGGGCGCGCCTCGCCCTTCGCTCCAGCGCGGCCGCCTCGCTCCCCTCGCCTCAGCCGGGCGCTACCGGCGCGGCGCGGCGCGGCGCGGGCGGGGCCGCCTCACTCCCCTCCCCTCAGCCGGGCGCGGGCACAGCCGCCTCCCCTCCCCTCCCCTCAGCCGGGCGCGGGCACAGCCGCCTCCCCTCCCCTCCCCTCAGCCGGGCGCGGGCGGGGCCGCCTCACTCCCCTCCCCTCAGCCGGGCGCGGGCGGGGCCGCCTCACTCCCCTCCCCTCAGCCGGGCGCGGGCGCAGCCGCCTCCCCTCCCCTTCCCTCAGCCGGGCGCTACCGCGGCCGCCTCCCCCCCGCTTCTTGCGACTGCCTGCGAGTCGAAGCGGGGCACGAGGCCTCCCCGCCGCGGGGCGGGACTGGCTGGCCGCGGTAGAGCCGGCGCAGGGTTCGGCGGCGCACAACTTACGTCCGGCCCGTCCGCTCCCTGAGCCCCGGCCCCGGGACGCGCTTCGGCGCTGGCGCCCTTACCTGGCTGCGGGGCGGCCGCGCTCAGCCCGCCGCGTCCCTGCCGAAAGCGCCGCCCGCGCTGTAGCGGTGCCGGTGGCGGTTCCGGGGCCGAGGGCCTGACGCGCGCACACGGCGGCCAACCAGCGGCTGCCCTGGGGGAGCCGCCCACGCCCCGCCCGGCCGCCTCAGGCGGGCACAGGCAGCGCCGCGTGGGGCGCCGCCTCTGAGGGGAGCGAGCTCGGGCCGGGCCGGGCCGTAGAGGAGACGATGGCGGCGGCTAGCTGGGCTCAGAGCTGGGCTCTGGGCACCACCCGAGGCCTCTCGCTTCAGGGCGGAGGCCCCCTCCAGCCCCGTGCTCAGCAGTGCGCTGCAGGCCCCATCTAGGGCCCCCCAAACCAGCTGGGTCAGACGTGCTGCTGGGCCCAGCGCCCTCCTCCCCCAGTTACCTCACCACAAAAGCCACGGGAAAGGCCCGCTCAAGCGTGATCCCTCGCTCCTAGACTCACCCCCACCGTCTCCTGGACCTGAGCTTACTTTAACCGTCCAGCTCCCTATGCCCTTCAAACAGCAGCAGGCATGTTTTTAAAAAAGCAGTCCTGCAGGTTCTCCGCAACAGTACCATGGCCTAAGGCGCTGGGCATTTCAGCCTCCCAACCTCAGTGAGTGCTTTTCCAAGTATAAAGGTATAACACCACCACGCCTTTGCAGGGCTGGATAGAGGAGCTCTGTACCTTTTTCAGTAGGACCCAGTACCTGTTTTTAGTCCTCCATCTTAACAGAACTGATGGAAATCCAATCCATCTGACATGACTGTATTGTCAAGCGTCCCAGATGGAGCTAGAAGCTGATGGTCTTAGAGCATGACACTTTGGTATCCCAATAGTAAAACAAAGACTACATGGAAAATGAGGGGGCAGAAGAGAAGAAAATCACTTTTGGGGGACTACTTTTTAAAACCATGTATGCACATGTGCCACAAATATTTGCACATAACAAGCACAAATGCCAACTGGGTAACAGCACACATGGCTAGCTATATGAACAATTTGACCTTGTGAGGAAAACATTACTTGTATGTACAATCTTGGTACTTACCTTAGCAAGATGGATGCACATTTGTGTTCATACAGTTTTAAAACTCAGTACTTTGAAGTCTAGCAATTGCAAACCTGCACCCTTCATTTTTAACTAACTATCAACTGGTTAGCCATGCCCATTTGGAATCTGATTTATGGATAGCTTTGCAGAATCAGAGAAATTAGAAATGAAAATAATCCATTTTGATTGTAAACTCCTTGTGGCAGCAGCCGTCATAGTGGTCTGCGTTTGTATAGTGCCTAGCACAAGTGAGTCATGCTCTGTGACTCAGGCTCCTGGGCACTACCCCGATAATAAAAATACTAAAATAGGCCATTCCCAGCAAATTTGTCATGGAGGCTTTCCTCCAGTACATTTTCTTTAGCTTTATTCAACCTTATTTTAAACATTTCAAGTGGTAGTGATTTTAGAGTTTCATAAATAATCTTACCTAATAGTTTACATAATTTCAAGTACCTAGATGTGCTTTCCTGAGATGGTAGTTTGTTCATCTGTTTAATTTTTTAAGTAATTGGCTTACTTACTGTATTACAAGTACTGAGCAACAAAAGATATCTAATGAGCTCCCATACGATAAGAGCTCTGCTAATCCCTTTTTTTTAAAGTACTTTTCCCACCTCACTGAGGATACTTGATGATTTTTCTTTTGGTTTCTTTATTTAATAGTTAAATTCTCCTATAACTGACTCATAATTACATCAGTGGGACATGGGGGCACTCAGCACTTGTTTGACCAAAAAAAAACCAAACACCAAACCCCCCACCACACACACACACACAACCAAACCCAAAGAGTCTCAAGGTTTTGAATACCCAGAACAGATACAAGCTATTTTTGAAAACATCATGCATTTAAGGCCTGATCTGATATTAAAATCCCTGAGAATCTGTCAATTGATCTTAATAGGTTTTGAGCAGGCCCCTGAAAGCACGGGCATGGATTGGTGGTGGTGTGCAGCTTTATCACCTCAGCAGGAGCTTTGGCACTAGAGTATGGTGTCATATATGCCACTCCTACCCACAGCACATCCATGCCGAAGCCAGCCACAGCCTTGCCCTTAAATTGAATCCTGTACGTGCAGTGACCCCACTGGTGCAGAATTCATTGGAGAATCAGGGTCTAAGATTGTGAACTCAGAAGGCAGGGACCAGTCTTCTTTATTTGTAAAGCTCCCAGCCTATGTTGGGACTGAAAAAAATGACTGCCTTGCTATATAGCTGTTTATGTTGTTAAGTGCATACCCTTTCATTAGGGGTGAGATAGTTACTTTAGGTTCTTCAGTGTCTTGACTCTAATTTTAATTGTGTAACCTTAACATTGAATTAAAAAACATTAATGCAATCTCAACATAATACTAAAAGTGACCTTCATTAGTCATAATCTTGGCCAGTTCAAGTTTCATACCAAAAGATTAAGGTGCCATTATTTTTGAATGACTTGCTGTCTATGATAACAGTCTGAGAGGGATAGCCAGCTCATTGTTAGTTACCTTTACACCAAGCAGGAAAGAGAAATGCTGACAAAGACAATGATATTTGTTCCACTTCAGCAATGCATAAATCCCGATGCTGCACTCTTTGCACAGGCAAAAAGCAGTAACTATGCAGCCTCTGCAACAGTCGTATTTCAGAGGCCTGGTCTGAACTGGACATCCTTTTTGCAAACGGCATCAAATATACTGGAAGGTGAGCAATCATTCATACTGGAAGTAACGCTACGAAAGAACTATAGAACAACCTTGATTACTCAGCAATAACCAGGACATTGATAGAGGATGCTGGGACTAGAAATCTGCAGAGTTTGTGTTTACCATTTGAACTTGGCAGACAAAAAGACTGCAGAGATCCTGCTGATCTTATAAACTTTGCTTAAGGACTTCATTGTCTAAGGCACTCTGCATAAAAAGATACAGTTGCTGAAGTCAAGTCTTGGAGACTATTCAGCTTGTTGATAAAATAATTTCCATTAACGAGTTCAGATAATCAAGTTTCCACTGTAACTGGATTCATAACAGTTCTGTTACACTCACTTTTAAAATTCAATAACTACCTAGCAACAGAGGTGCCAGAAATTTAGGAAGAGACAAAGAGTTTCACATACCTTTAGGGAAGAAGTAGTGAGTGTTAGCAAATAAAAGTGATTTTGAGGCAGCAGTGGCATCTCTGGATAGGGTCTCATTTTAGTAGAGTTAATAGATGCACACAGTTCAGCTGGATTTTACCAAATGTAAGTGATTCTAAAGGCAAGAAGCAAGGAGTGAATTTGAGATGGAGCTTCAAGCATGGAATCTACATTTTCATATTTGGTTACTAAATAACTCTTTAGAATGCTCAACCTGAAGGGTTGGAAAATATTTGGATCTGGAATAGCTTTTTCAAATAAGTATTTCTGTTCTGTATTTGGGAGGAAAATAGATTGTCATCACCAGATGATATTCGTTTTCAGTTCCACTAGTATCTTGGGAGGAGGGGTACGTGTGGAATGTTAAACAGCAGCCATTGAAGTTGGACATCTTTAATATCAGCAGCTCCAGATCACTTGCATCCAAGAGTTTTAAGAGAGCTGGCTAAGGAGATTGCTCAACTATTAATGTTGATTTTTCAATAAGCCTTGGAGCACTGGGGAAATTCCAGAAGACTGGAAGAAATTTTTAAAAAGGGCTATCAGGATGACCACAGGCAATTCTAGGCCTCGTATCAATCCTGGGCATTGATAATGGAGCAGCTGTTACAGGACTCAATTAAAGGAAAGTAATATAATACAAATCAACATGGGTTTATATCAAATAGATCTGGTCAAACTAACATGATTTTTTTGATACACTTACAAGTTTGCTTAATGAAAGATACAAGTTTGGTTAATGAAAGATAATAGTGTTGATATAATCTACTTAGAGCAGTAAAAGATCGGCAGCACAGTTGTAGCAGGCCCAGGTCAGATGACTTGGATTCATGTGGCTCAGGTGATCAGGCTATACAATTGCCAAGTAATCATTTAGGCTCAGGCAAAATGGCCCTGCCTCACCTCACATGGACTTTAAACCTCCAGGCAGAGGGCAGGCACAGAGCCATGTGTTTATGGTTGGTATTCTATAGGCGCACGTGCTTCATCAGGCTACATCATCTTCTGAAGTTTCAAAGGTGGGCTTGGATAACTAGCACTTTCACAGACATCTAATTTTAGAGGTCTGACAAATAAAAACAAAGCTGGGGCAAAACAAGTTTGCTCAAGAACTTCAATCAGAGCAATAACATTACTTTAGTTGCTTTAGGGCAAACTCCAAACTTTGAACACCTGTTAGATAAATAATCTAAAACAAATACACAAATTCCAGAAATGCAAGTAAACTGAAAACACTGAAGCACACAGGGTAAGAACAAACAGCCACTTGCAAAGCTTCATTCCAGTCCTGACCCCATCCTACCCCTGCTGTTACAGCAACAACCACTGGCTACAGACCTAGTTTAACAGAAAATGAGCTTTTTAAAAATTGATTTAGTTTTAAACTGGTGCTAAAGGCTGTGTGGACACTTCTTATGGTTTGAACATAGCATATTTTGGTTTATCTTATTTGGCAAGTTGATTAGGAATCTGTTTAAGATGAACTGACCAAAAAAAAGACATTTAGGAGATGAAATAAGGATGCTCATACACAGGGATTTGTACCAATTTAATACCTGATTTAAATTAAACTGGTACAACCTCTCAGTTTACACAAGGCTTCTAGCTCAATCTATATTAAGGAAAGTCATATTTAGTAGCCTTTACAAAGGGAGTAGGTCTATAAATAAGATGAACTTTTGCCCTCAGCAGAGCACGCAGACTGAGCTAGGTTTTGGCTGCACACTAGAAGTGCATCGATAGAATTAAATTGTTGGGGATTTTTTAAACAAACAAAATACACACAAACTGAGACTGCCTCAGAGCACAGACTTTTGTACCTCTCTTGGAAAGCACGCACTGAGCCAGGACCTTATGGCAGATATTGTGCTTCTTGGGAATTGGCATACACTTCATAGACTTATAAGGTCAGAAGGGACCATTATGATCATCTGGTCTGACCTGCACAACGCAGGCCAGAGAACTTCATCCACCCACTCCTATAATACAGCCCTAACTTCACCAGGCTACATCATCTTCTGAAGTTTCACAGGTGGGCATGGGTATCTAACCCTTTACTTTTATTAAAAGGTTATACCAGTGTGTTTAATGAAGACATCAATAAATAAGATAAAATGCTGGGACAAAACAAACATGCTCAATACTTCAATCAGAGCAATAACATTCCTTTAGTTTCATTAGGGCAAACTCCAAATTTTGAACCTGTTACATAAATAACCTAACAAATACTTAAATTCCAGAAATGAAAACACACTGAAAACAGTAAATGCACATGGGAAAAATACAATCAGCCACTAGTGAAGTGTCATTCCAGTCTCCCTGATCTCATCCCATCCTGGCTGGTATAGCAAAGATCAAGCTGGCTCTATCTACATTAAGAAAAATTGTGCTGTTGACATTGATGTAGCTTCACCACAGCAAATGCCTAATGCAAATGCATTGTACTGGTGCAGAGTGGGGCATATGCCTATCAACTTAATCCAATAATATACCAATGTAAACTGCATTACTGCAGTACATATATTCTGTCCTAGCCTATCCCTGAAGACACAATGGCTATTATACTAAGTTAACAGTGCTAAGACTAAGAGGAAACTCTCAATACATGCCAGAGCAAGTTTAGTCCCAGCCTAAGTGCAAGCAGTTTGGTTTTTTAATGAAATTCAGTGGCTATACAATGTGTTAAGTAACACAATAAGGGTTTGATTTCCCCTCTGCTTTACACTGGTGAAAGTCAGGAGTAACTGTGTTGAAGCCACAGTTTCATAAATAAAACAGATGTAAATGAGGAAAGTCAGGGCCCAACTGGGAATTGTTAAGTCTAAATATATTTAGTAGCCCTTGCAAACAGAGGTAGGTCTATGAATAAGCTGAGCTTCTGCCCTCAGCAGAGCACACAGACTAAGCTAGGTGACTGCACACTAGCAGTGCACCAATAGAATTAAATTGTTGGGGTTAGCTTGTTAGAAGCCAGGTATTAGTGGCAAAATAGTACCATTTGCTGATCTGGCTGGGTGGCTATGTAAAAGGACCTCAAGCACCCTAGAGGGAGGAGCAGTGTAGCAGGAAAACAGCTAACAGGAGATGCGGAATAAAACATCTTATTTTATAAGCTTATCTTTGTTGCTTTCCTTGATATGCTCTCTTTCTGCCTCCTCAGCCTTTGCACACCATTGAATGTCAATACAAATCACCCTGGAGTACTTTGCCACTTACACCCTGTGATGGAGTGGGATGGGCTTACCCTGCAGTGAAAGGGTTAAGCCTACTCTATGGGCAGCAGAAGTCCTGCCCCCCAGACTCTGCTGGGCATGCTCCAACTGCTGCCCTAGCATAAAAAGGAGCAGCCCAGCCTCATTTAGGGTTGACCATTGAGAAAACGTGGGATGTTCTGAGCTATTTCATCCCTGGATGGTGTGAGCCAGGAGATCTCAATGGAGACTGGCTGCCCAGAGCCAGAGGCCCCATGATCCAGGGGAGATGCAGATGGCAGCTGCACAGATGGGAACCCAGATGACCCTGAGGGATGACCCCATTGATGACCTGATAAGAAGTAGCCCAGGGGGCTTGCATGGTGTAACTAAAGGTGGAGAGAGGCACCAGTCAGTATGTTTGGGGAGGATCCCTGCTGACACTGTGTTGGACTAACCCAACACTAATAGGGCTCTGAGCCGGGGCTCAGAAGAGCAGCAAGGGCTTGAGCCCCCCTCCCTGGGCACCCTGCCCCCAAAGGGGTGCCCAATAGGCTGCCAAGCCATGCTGCCCTGAACCAAGGGCAACTATTGATTCTGGCTGCCAGGCCATGCTGCCTTATAGCTAGAGACAGCTGATAGGGCCCTGACCTGCAGGGTTCAGGGTTGAGGAAACCCAGTCTGGTAGACTGCATGTAAAGGGGTGCCCCATTCCCTTCATTACCCCCTTGAACTTCCCTGCTGGGGGTTGATGGGGAGGTCTTACCTTGCAACACAGCCATTTTCTGGTCAATGTACACCTATAGTGAAGCTTACCACTGTTTGTTACCACTGAACTGAATCCAACATCTCCTTGAAAGTACCCGAAAAGCTTTTGGCTGCAGAAGATGGAAAAATTCAAAGTCATATTTAACTGGAACTATTATTGATGAAGTGTTAGAGTTAATAGAGCATATGTTTTGTTGGCCTGAGGATTCCCCCAGTCAGTGTTGGTGCTAGTCCATTGGGGGTCCTAAAGCATGTATATTTTTGCTCCCCTTTCCCCTCCCAACACATAATAAAAAGAGCATAGGGGGCCCTTGAGCTGCTCTGGGCCTAGCAATTGCTTAGTCTGCTTAAGCATAGAGCCAGCTCTGCTGCCAGTCTGTCAGATAAAGGAGAGCAGTAAGGCGAGGTGATTTCTATACACATAGAACACTGTCTTTCTGACTAAGTCCTTACAGGGTGTTCCAGCTCAGCTACCCAGACCATTTTTTTTAAGCTGTCATCTAAATCAAAATCCCCTGGCCACCAGTATTTCTCCATTGGCCATTAGCATTTTACTACAGTAGGCTAAGTTTTCCTCAAAGAAAAAATGTTTCTTGTATTTCTTGTATCTTAATGTGAAAACAAGCCACTAGATGGCATTCTCAGACTACTAATCATTTGGCTGCTTCTTTGGCGTGTTGACATTTAAGCATAATACCATACTTGGCATTTCTATTGCAGCTCTTCCCTGATGATCTCAAAATACTTGATAAAAAATAATTAAGTCTCACAACATCCCTGGGGGGCATTATTAGCCACACTTCACAGAAAAGGAAATAGGTACAGAGAATGTTTAATGATTTCCTCAAGGTCTCATGGCAAATCACTCACAGTGTTCAAAATGAAACCCAGAAGTTCTGACTACCAGCCTCCCAGGCTAACTATAATTAGGTAGCTACATCCGTTTTACAATACAATAGCATTTATTTTTTTCCATAGAAGTGCCATTCTGGTCAAGCTGGAAGTACCTGGTGTTAGCTGACTTGCATATTCTTCTATAGCACAGGAGATCCAACTGGAGAGGATCATGCTATATTAGTTCTTTTCCTCTAGAAACTTTAGGGCCTCATTTTACCTTAATTTTCTCCTCTCCATAAGGTTGCACAGGGCACATAATTTGGATTTAGTTTTTAGGGATCAAATCTGTATTTTTGTTGAGCTATCACAAATGCATGTCTGATGTAATGGGCATATCTGTTAGTGCTGGGGAATATTCCATTTAATTGTTCACCTGGGTAAACTACTTTAAGAAAAATCTGTTGTCCTTTAACAAGTTTGCATCTGTTTGAGTTCATTCACAAACAAGAATCTTTTACAATATTTACATTTGCTGAAGGCCTTCAGAGAAACAACAATGGACAATCCTAGGCAAGACAATAAATAGAGAAGGGCACACAGGGACACCCTGCAGTCATTTGGTAAAAAGCCAAACAAGACTGTTTGAAATTCAATGCATTGCAAAACAACACAGAATGCATATTCATGGGCCAGTCCAACTCACAACTGGTCAATTCATTCTGGATTGGGCCCATAGTGACTTTTTAAATCATGGAAAGGAGTCTGGTTTTCTTTGCCAACAGGAAAAGATAAGTGTTCCTTTTACTAAGAGGCTTGTGAAACTTCGATGTACTTCAGATAGTCCATGTGAAAAAAAATATAGGGACAACAGATGGCTCAGGGATTGGGAATGGGATATAAAGTCTTTCACTTTTAGTCCTTGGTGACAGATTTGATTTAGGTCTTCAGTGATTGACCTTCAATAGTGAATGAAGACTGTTCAGCAACTTAAGTACATTGGTGTTCTTCATCAAAAAAATTCCATATAGCAGGACTTACCAAGTCTGGATTTGAGACCGCTCTTGCCTCAGTTCTCCGGGGAATGAGACATCATCCTACAAGTATTTTCTCTTCTTTTGGGAATCTGATTTATTAATATAAAGCTCAAATCATCAGTCTTCTATCCAGCCTTCCTAGCGGGGAATACCTTTGGACAGGGTTCTTAGTCTTTACCCTGCTGAGGCTTTTCCTCCCAGCAGGTCTCCCTCTCAGGCCTTCTGCCTAGCAGCCCTAGAGCATTACTCAGCCTTGGCTTCCTCCCTGGCCCTTTTCTGGCTGTTATCCCACTCTTTAAAGAAGCACTCACTGCCAGATCTGCTCACTCTGGAGTTTCTATCTCTTTGGTGTCCTGGAAGGATGGGAGAAGTCCACCTGAAACTAAGAGCCTTCCTCATAGGAACAGCCATACTGGGCCAAACCAATGGTCCATCTAGCCCAGCATCCTGTCTTTTTGACAGTGGCCAATGCCAGGTGCTTCAGAGGGAATGAACAGAACAGGTTGTCATCAAGTGATCCATCCCTCGATTGATCCTCAATCAGGGATCAACAGATTACAGGGGAGAACAAATGAGAACAGGGACTGGAGTGAGGCCATTCATTCAGAAGACAGCATCCAAACAGGGACAGTGAACCCAGGTCATCACCCACTGCTCCACAAAGGAGTCAATGGCCACTGTCCAGTGAACTCTGCTTGGATGCATGAGGAAAGGAAGGAACAGAAGTAGGTCCTAGTCACAGAGCACCTCCCCCATTGAGCTTTCTCCTGGTCTCCTGAATTGTTGTTTTGGCCAATGCCAGAAGGAGACTGAGTAGGGGGGTCTCAACTTTCATGGGGCCAGCAGCTGGGCAGGAGGCTCTAGAGGATCCAGAAAAGTGGCTGTAACCTGGCACACTCTAGATAAACTCTAGAGGGTTTTCCTCTTGCCACAGTAGCCATGTGCACATAGTTCTATGGAGGAGCTACCAACTAACATCCCCAGCAGGCTGTGGGACCTGAGTGGAATATAGGCTGGCCCACCACCGCTTCTTGTCCTCAGAAGGTGGTAAAGCATCGTGCCATTTAATGTCAGGGCAGGACAGGAGGGCAAGAAGTGGATGGTATGGACCATGAGTGCATAGTTGTTCACAAGGTGCAGTTCAGACAGCCCAGCTGATAGTATGCAGCCCATTTGGGTCATGCACTGAAGGCAGCTGGGAGCAGGGGAGGTGAGAAAGGGCTCAGTGATAAGTTCTGGAGGGCCTGGGAATACCCTCTTGTAGAACCCACTCAAGATAACCAAGGGAAGGAAGCAGCCTTCACTTCCTGCAGTATATGGCAAGTAAGTGATGCATCGGGGGACATAACCACTGGCTAGGCAAGCACCCACTCCTACCAGCCATAATCCAGGAGATCTCCAACTCTGATGGCAGGACCAACCTCCTGAGTTGCCCACTGAGTGGGCTCCACCACCTGTGCACAGAGATGAGGGTAGTGCAGCCAGGGCTCAGCAAGGTGGTAACTACAGACCTGGTCACTGAATTAAGCATCTGGGTTCCTGAAGGCTCTCCCAAATGGCCCCAGGCTGTTCTTGTGTCTCCCAGCAGGCCTAAGTCTTAGTCACATATTCACTATCACATGACCCTCCACCTGGGGAAGTGGGCTAAGTCCCCTTAGAGGGCCAGCTCACCCTGGCAGAGTCCACAGAATAACCACCCATGCCCTCCTTGGCAGTTTCAGCAGAGATTCAATAGGAAAAGGAACTAATGCCAGGAGGGAATATAAGAAAGCTTAGCCTGTGCAGTACCAGTAACTCTCCTGGGGAGGGGCTTTTACGCTTGCCCATGACCTGGAACCCAAATAGGACCAGTAAGTCTCCTGTGGGCAGAGAGCAAGCTTGGACTTTGTTCTCCACTGCTTATTATCTTCCATAGTCGTAAGCAACTATAGAAAATGAGCACACAGACTAAGGCAAATGGTTTGGAGAAGTGTAAAGGAGCATGACCATGTCCAATCATTCACACAGTTTAAGGCACAACTATGTTTGAGCCTAGTGAGATTTAACCTCTGTTTGCAACCTTGAAATACCCTGCAATTGCCCAGAGCTGTCACAAAAGCACCAGATAGTGGGAAGATACTTGTTCTACCTGTTGTCTAATTAGTCCATGATGAAAGAGATCAAGATAAACTGGCTAATGAATAGCGGTGTCTGGGGTCCACCTTACTTTGGTCTTGCTGGAATTTTGTAAGACTTTTTAAAATTACCACTTTATATAGTAGATCTAAGAAAACTCTTGTTTTATTACTGCCATAGAGCTAGCTTAAGTTGGAAGATTGTTCTATGGCTAGTGCATAACATTTTCATTGTACTACCAGTATATTGGTATTAAGGGGTACTGCCTTCCAGGACATCCCCCTTTGGGGTGTCCATACATTGCATGCATTCAGCTCCCACTCAGGGCCTTTCCAATCAGTTTTTGAAAGTTAGACATCCAAACTTACCACCTTCTTAGGGTCTGATTCATTAACTCTTTCTAGAAAGATTACATTACTTTGTTAGTGGCCCCAGGTCACTCCACTCTAAGCTCATAAGTCTAGTCAGTTCTCAGCTGTTCAGGAGATCCTCCGACCCCCTTCCTTGAGCTGGTCATGCCCTCAAACAGGGAGTCCTCCACTCTCCTCCTGGAGCTGGGTGTACCTCAGTCACTGTTTGTTCTCAAGGCAGGAGCCCTGCTCTCCTCTTGGAACAGAGAGTACTTCAGTGTACTGTGGGGCCTTAGTCACTTCTCCCTCAGCAGGCTACTAGCATTATCTCCCTATCAACTCAGGACTCTGCAGAAACCTTCTTAGTCCATATACCGTCTGACCTACTATGAGGCAGGAGGCAGCATTTATGCTGGTCCCCTTATCCCAGCTCATTCCCAGTTGTTTGGGGTATGAAGGGAACCTGGCCCTGTCCTCTCTGCAAGGCTCCTGGCCCTGGACCCTTAAAAATACAGTGACAGGATTTCCTCCCAAGAAGCATTCATTCCCCACACCACTTACTCTCTCTGTATCTTCCTGAAGTCCTTATACTGAATCTTCAACCCTTAAAGGGCCATCCCATGTGACAGGGAGGGCTGACCCCTAGGCACTACTGTGCAGACCAACCTGTCGCAGTTGGGTTTTCTTACCAACGTTTATTTGGTTTGGTTGCACTCCAGTAAATTGTGCACTTTCAAATTAAACTACACCCGAGTGGGTATTTTGTCCATTACAGAGAGCAACACTATCAGGATTGTAAGTGCTGCTTTCAGATCATGGCCCAAATAGCACAGACTAGGACAGAGGTAAAGAGAAAAGCACCGACAGACTATAATTAAGGATGTCAATACAACAGATTCAGCGGAGGAATGCCTGTTATCCCAGCAGGAGGTGAAGTGATATTTATGTAATGTAATATTTATCATACCCTACTACAAATGCTGGGAGCAGAATTGTATTACAGCATTGCAACTGAGGCCTGGTCTACATTACATGGTTAGGTCAATGTAAGCTGCCTTGCGTCGACCTAGCTGCGACAAGGTCTTCACTTAAATTTAGCTCTTGCTGATGTAAGGGACTCCCTGTGCCGATTTAGTAACTTCACCTTCCTGTGTGACGTAGAGTCAGGGCATGTCTACAATACAAAATTATGTCAACCTAAGTTAGGTCAGCAGACAGCAGCTGCAGTAATTAAATTGCTTTTGCACGTCCACACTCTGCTCCTTATGTTTGTGTCTTTACCAGTGGCACTTGTAATAATTGTACTGTCAGTGTAGAGCACTGTGGGATGGCTTCTGAAAGCAGTAACAGTCAGCGTAAGCAATGCGGAGTCTCCATTGACCCTGCGTAGACCCACCTGCACTGACGTTGACTCTACATTCTCTGGAGGTGGAATTATTAAGTTGGCATAGTGGGATAGTTACGTTGGTGGGAGCGAAATTTTAGTGTAGACACTTACATAGTTAGATCAACGTCAGCTGCCTTGCAACAACCTAAATCTGTAGTGTAGACCAGGCCTCATGGTTGATGTAATTAGGTCGACGCAGTGTCAGTGTAAACACTGCATTGCTTAGATTGACTGTTAGTGGCCTTCAGGACAGGAGCTGACCCTTATTCTCCACACTTACAACACAATCAATACCAGTGCTCCTGGTGAGGACATGCACTGCTGATACAAGTAGCGTAGTGTGTGCGCGCGCACACGATTTAATGACTGTGGTGACTGTATGCCGATGTACATTAGGTCGATGTAATTTTATAGTGTGGACATGGCCTAGGATTCATGCAAAATAGAGGGTCCTTTTTAAAGTCAAAACACTTTAAGGTTATGGGTCTGATCTTAAGCAGAATTATGGATCACTAAGAGTGCTAGAGTTGGATCAAGAGCAAAGTTACCTGTTGTGACTGCACTCATGCACTTAATTTTGAAATATTCTCCATTTTCAGTTCGATCTATTTCAGTGTAGACACTGTATTTTACATATAAAGTTCTGTGGCAGATTAAAAAGTAGCAAGATCTTCCTGTCCTATTAATATCCAACAGAAATAGTGCAGGATCCTTCATTCTGGGGCCCAAAAGACTCTGCTAGTTTTCAGTGATCTAGACAAGTGAATGTCTTTTTAATACTATGACAGACACATTAGGCTTAGCCACAAGGATAACAAACAGGCTTTGTATGTTAACAAATATCTCTGAAATAGTTCTCAGGATCATTAGAAATAGTCTACGCATACCAGATAAAAAACTAACTCCACATGCTTCCCTTTATAGAAAAACTGCCATTTAGAAATATCAGATTGTTCTCCATACCTTGCCCCCGAAGGGGGATAATTTTCCCCCTGTCTAGTTCTATGACACTATTATGTGCTCTGTACTACTAGCTTGGTGCTTCCTCCCCATTTGATGAGTAGATTGGGAAATGGAGCTCAGAAGGGAGCCTAGATTTTCCATTTGGCTGGATTCTGATGCTGCTCGTGGGAGCTAGAGAGAGGTCTGGAAGAATGCGAAGACAGGAACTGCAGTGGTTTGATGTGGTAGGAACATATGATCCTCATTTGTGTGGGAAGGAAGTTTCAGGTACATAACTGCAGCCTGCTCTGAATCTGTAATTTTAAAGCTACAGAGGACTTCTCATGCTCTCGGTCCTAGAAGAGCTCTGCCCTCTTGTTTCTGGACAGAAGTTTCAGGAAGAAGCTAAAGAGAGCTGAGGAAGAGTATATTTCCAAGATCCCTAATCTGAAACCCACACTCGCGTTCAGTGCTATTTACTCACACAAGTAGTCCTATTTGTTTATTACTCAACATGGATAAAGGATACAAAACGGAGCCCTCTGCAATATCAGATCTGAAGCACAAATCCATTTGATAAAGTTTCACTTAAACTAGAATCGAGTATCTCAAGTGATTTGTATTGGCCATTACAAGACTATGTGGCCTTTGATCACAGCTCTTCTTGGAAATAACAAGCACTCCTTCCCAGTTTGTTCTCTCCTGCATGGCTCTAGTCTGAAATAACACGGAATAGATTCTAAAATCTGTCTTATGTTTCTGTGGAAGCTCAGCAGGAATTTCCAACCTTTCAACTCTAAAATATTAGACTGAATAATGCTTAAAATAACAACAGACAATCATTACTATTTGCCTGATAAAGAGAAGACCTATTAGATTAAAAGGCTCACCTCTTCCCCAATGTGGGCTTCAAAATTAAAGGAAAAGTGTATCTGGAATAAGGAAAGCTAAACAACTGTAATAAGTAAACTTAACTCTGTATTACAAATTGATATATACTGATATATACATAATCATTTCCTTTGTCTGTGTATATTAAACTGTACAATAGCTGTTTGTACATGTGAGCTTTACTTAACTAGACAAAAGGTGGCAGCCTCTAGTAAGGGGAGTATAGGAATCTATTTAAACACAGATCTTTGCCGCCTGAAATGATTCATTTTCAGTTACCTGTACTGTGAGATCTTTAAGTTTAGAAAAAATGGTAGTTTTGCTAACTGTTGCCATTTTGGAGCGAGTCTCAATATTTTTTTTTTAAACCAACTCCAAGAGCTATGTGATTGCATGAGAATCTCAGCTAGGGTTTTTTGTTTTTTTTTTTAAAGATAGATAACTTTCTGGCCCTTGTAACTGCAGAGATAATTTGAAAATGAGAACACTAATGGCTACAACACCAAAAGGCAAATATAAAGAACAAAAAGGAACTTATTTTAAAAGAGGTCATTAATTTTAAGCCAATCTCATGATTGTGTAGGTCTGAGTCTTGATACTTGAGGTTGGCAAATTTGTAGAATCATATATTATAGTCAGAAAGCTGGATTAGGTCACCCAGCCCATTCCTCAAGAGTCCGTGTAGGATTGGTCCCTGCAATGTATTCTCCAGTGCGTTTTCTAACCAAACCTTAGGTGGCCCAAGCAGTGCAAACTCCATCACTTTTCTGGGCAGGCTATTCCAAAATCTAATAGGTACAACACTTTTCTGTTTTGCTTCACCATAAAATTAAAATACAAGGGAATAGGAAATTCTGAATTTGTGCAAAGCTGGATATGTCAAATCCCCAAATCCTCCCCCCCAAAATGTACAGTATTTCCTACTGATGGACAAATATGGTTATTGCTATAATTATTGTGTAAATACACTGGGTCAGATTTGCAAGAGCTGCTTGATCTTGCTCCAGTCAAGACAACGGGAGCTTTTCCATTGACTTGAAGGCAGGAGGACCAAGCCCATGCTGATTTACACTAGTTGAAGTTCTGATCCATATCATCTTTTATTTAGGTATGGCATTTCTCTTCAGGATCCACAGGCCACCAGCATAAAACATGCACGTGTTTGCAGCCATGGATGTGTTTTGACAACTCATCCCTTAGCAGTAGTGATTAGTTATGCTATATTTGAAGGACAAGTTTGGGTAAGTTATATAACAGCAGCATTATAACAGGTGATAGAAATATAAGGCTTGCAGTATGCAAAATATGAATATAATGTTTGTTTTGTTTTTTCTCAACACTTTGCACAGCATCTGCTATTGATTTAAGTATTATGCAAGGAGAGTAGTAGAATTTATCAGGACGGTTATGAATCAACAATGTTGTATGGCTCACAAGATAGAGATTAGATTTCTGAGCTATATCTTTCAAGAATCATACCAGGCTCCTATTTCTTATCATCCAGATTTCAGGCATAATCCCAAACACAAGATGAGTGGTTCTCTGCGTTACAGTGGCCTGCTAGAGCCAAATCCTGATTCCCACTGAAGTCACTGGTAAAATGCCCATTGAATTCAGTGGGATCAGCATTTGACTCATTGTGATGTGATTGAGCAGCTGGACACGGAGATGAAAGCAACTGTCAATGGAAAGAAAAAAGAAAAGTAAAGACAGAATTGTTTCTGGGGTGTAATTGGGGTGACGACATTGTTGACTGGATGGGATTAAGGTGGGCATATTTTTGCTACAGTTTCCTGTGGAACAAATGTTATCTTCATATTTAGCAGTATCACTGCTTGCAGGAGGCTGTGTTAGCCTTTTACAAAACATACTCATGTTTATGTCTGCAAGTTCTTAACCATTTGGAAAATGTTCTTTACTGGAATGTAGCATTATACAACATTCATATTTGTTTTTTTCTGAAAACAATAAAAAAGGAATCAAATACTTGAATAGAAAAATATTGCTTTGATGCAGTATTACAGTGGCTTTCAACTTTTTTTCATTTGCAGATCCCAAAACATTTTTGAATGGAGGCATGGGTACTGCGCAGTACAAGATGTACATTTCTGGGGGGGGGACAAGGCTGAGACTAAATGTGCATGTGATGACCTGTCTGTAATTCATGAGTGATGGGTCAGATTGCTCATATATTTAGCTGGGAGTGAATATGGAGGCTGAATGCTGTGTGAGCAGGCCAGGAGTGGATGTTCTGACAGTAAAGCAGTGTAAAAGGCATCCCAGGCTAGAGAATTAAGGGGATACAGTTGTTCAACAGTGCAGATTATACCCTCAGCAATGTCACACTCACCTCTTTATAAATGCAAAATAATTACAAAGGGAAGTAAATTCTGGAGTGTGCAGCATATGACTCTATAACCCATATTATGGAAAGAATTGTACACTTAGGCTTTTCTCCTGGAAATTCCAATGCTTACGCATTTAGCCTCCAGCAACAGAAAATAAGGAATTCATAGGGAAAATTTCCTATCATTAACAGGTTAATAATAATAACAGCCATACTGGTTCAGACCAATGGTCCGTCTAGCCCAGTATCCCATCTTCAACAGTGGCTACTACCAGAGCTTCAGGGGATGTATACAGAACAGGACAATTATGGAGAGATCCACCCATCTTCCCCTTCCTGATTTTGGCAGTTCAAGGTTTGGGGTTGCCTGGAGCCAGCCATTAATGGATTTAACCTCCATGAACTTACCTAATTCTTTTTAAACAGATACATATAGCACACATGACCTCTCTGTATCATCTCTGTCACAAGGCAAGAAGAGATCCAGCCAAGACTAGAGAAGAATACATCAGATACAGAAAGGTGATGTCCAAGAAGTGCTTTAATTTAGATTACTCCATTGAACAAGAGTAGACTGACTGAGCCACAGAAGATGGGTAGGTGCTTTTGTGAAATAAATACGTATAGGTTAGAAATGCTTCTTAGATTGAAGGTTTTGGAGAATCTGCCTGCCCAAGTAAACTGATTTTTTTTAATCAAATGTTTGAGAGGAGATAAACCATATCTGTATTTGTGCTGTTTCACTATGCAACATTACAGGGTCCCTTTGAGACTGGGGAAAACCTGAATCACTAGTTTGGAACATTCCTTGATTCCAGGCAGATCTTGTACAAATCAGTTCTGGACAAGAATGCTCAATTAAGGTGGCAGAGGACAGCCGTAAAAAAAGAGAAATACAGCTGTAGGAGGGGGAGTGGGCAGTGTTCTAACGCAGCACAAGAATTAATTCTGTTCAAGAGATCAGCAAGACTTCACACGTGTATTTTTTTAAAATATATATATTTGATTTGTTAAAGAAATTGAGAATACCTTGTATAAAGAATTCCTGCCTTCTGCAACAGCAGCCTGCATTACTAGCTGTACAAATCACACTCATAATGGTCAAGCCATTGCATGTCCTCATGATTTTCCACTTTGGTAGCACCTTCCAGCCCAAGATCTCAAAGCTGAATTAACCCTCACAACATCCCTGTGAGGTAGGTAAGTATTGTTATCCCCATTTTACAGATAAGGAAAGTGAGGGATGGAGAGTTTTAATTTAATGCACCGGCTGCATAGGAAGCACCATGTCTAGAACCCTGCGCTCCTCACTCCCAATATTGTGTCAATCACAATACCATGCTTTCTCTCTTTTGCTGAAGAGACTTGCTCATCTGAGCCAGCTCTTCTATTTTGTTTAGTTTCTCTGCTGTAGTTTTTCTTACACCACAGGAGTGAAGTAGGGGGCAGCCTTAGTTGAAAAACAGAGATTTGACAGAAGGGTTGATTCTTATCATTTTTCCACCTGAGTTATACAATATACATACACCATTCTGCATAGGGTCCAGCATTTCTGATAACTAATTGGAATGTAGTGATAGCAGCTACAACTAACAATGTCAGGTTGAGTAGGTGGGACAAAAGAAGTCAGGTAATTTTGCTACCAGAGCAACAGAAATTCTGATAATATTAATACTTTGCCCTGCTGGAGCACCTTTCCTTGGAGAAGGTGAAAACACCCAGAGTTTGAAGCCTCTCAACTGCAAGAAATGCTCAACTTATCCCTGAAACCTGGGGGCTGATTCACACATCACCTAAACCAGTGGAAGTCAGGACTAATGCCACTGAAGTCAATTAAGTCGTAATTACTTCAAGCCTGTAGAGGAACACAGCATCTGCTTAACAATGCGCAGCAACATCACAAAGTGTAGGGCAAGACATGAAGGAAACCATGCTGCAGGGGAATGCACTGACATGAGGTAGATTGTGAAGAGGCAACAGGGTTAACAGCTGCACCATTACAGCAACTGCATCCGACTTCAGTTTTACACCTAACTTACTTGAAGACAGCACATCCAGCAGCAAAGTGCCCCGGCCATTATTTCATTCATTTGGCGCTCACACGGAGCAGCCCCACCTGCTGGATCCCCAGAACCATTTCAGGCAGCACATAGGTAGATGTTCTTCAGATATCCTCCCCTCCCAATACAGGCATAAGCCTGCTTAGCTCCTAAGAGAAAACAAACTCACTACACAAGGCAGCTGGAGAACTTTCAAGTGGGTGTCTGGCCTATTCCAATACTGTGAACTAATTCTGCAGTGGCAGGGGTGTTTATTTGCTCTGTGATTTGTCCTTATTTCTGTTTTAGTCACTGTGACTACAAGGACGATTTAAAATATTTATATTGGACATATTGTGATACACTGACTTCAGTCTGTCTACTTGTGGAATCAGGTAGCCCTCTGTGATATTCACAATCTGGCCCTAGCTAATTAAAAAGTCCCCTGCCCTCACTGCTTCTGGGTTACATTTGCTAGCAAACTCACAATCCCACCCACTGCTCTCAGAGAGGGGAATAGGATTATGGAAATGTAAACACTACTTTTACCCTAGTTATTTTAAGGACAGTAGCAGCTGTCTCAGTCATCTGAACGTAGCCGCATTCCTAAGGAACATCCTTCCAACTGAATTAAACATTAGGGCAGGATAGTTATGCATGGCCTGCTGGCTGTGGGTGAATGTACTATCATGTGCAGGGAGATGGGTTGTTTGTGAAGCGCTGAGTGCATCTTTTACACTATCCAAGTTACTTTTAATAATTTTTTAAAATGTTAACACTAAAATTGTCTGACTTAGACTTCGAAGTCAACCTCCATTTGAGGTGAACAGAAAAATTATGTATTTCTTAGTATATGCTACTGTTTCAGGCTCTGGTTGCACATAAGAAGGCAACAGCAATTAATCAGAATATAGTCAAAGTATCTTCTAAACCAGAGGACCTGGACAAACAATAGAATCCACAGGAAATCTGTAGGAAGATCTAAGGCTTTGATCTTCCACTGTCAGAGCTCAATATTATTCCACTCTTTATTAGATTATGAACAGTAGCTCTAAGCATTAGACATTATGCCCATCACTATGATTAGATCACTGCACAAGCAATTTCCCTTTCTAAAATATTAAGATAAAATTTTAAAATTATGGTTAGTAATATGGATCACCATCACACTCTTCTACTGGAGTGCACCCCGGATTACTAAATTATTCCTGATTTTTTTTTAAAAGCTCTCTTTTAGTAAACAAGATCCCATAATAATTATTTTGAAAGAATGGATCTGGACCATGCAAAGCATAAAACCAAGAGGTATTGACTTTTTTGCTGCACCACAACACGAAGTGTTCATGGAAATGGCCTTCTTGCTTTCTCAACGAGATAATCATCTGAAGATCAGAGATCATTAGGTCTTTCAGAAATGGAAGCACTTGGATGTTTGAAGCTCATTATTTTCTGCTTTAGGCCTTGAAGGAAGCACGAATTATTCTTCCCTTAAGAGGCTGAGGGGGGCGAAAATTATTCACCATCTGGATCTTTTCATCTCCCTCACTGGTGAAGAGAAGAGTTCTGAATTTCTCCAGCTGTAAATTAATGTGAAACAACTTTACTACAGTACTTGCAAAGGCAATTGGTGTTAATGTATTGGAAAAAGGCAAGAGAAAAGCATTCAATACTTTTCAATCTGATCATGTACATTTTCAAGCTAAGAGCCTAGAAAGAATATTAATGGCAGATGAAGGCCCCCCGTGGTTACTGAATATTAGATACCTTCAAAAGTAATTTGTATGAAATCCAGGATAGGCTCAATATGTTCTACTGTTTTCTATATCTGGAATCTTTAATAAGTGCAAGCTCCCACTTCTGAAGCCTTAGTTCTTTTTTTTACGTGGAGAGCAAAGAAACAGAGCCCAACAAGGATGACTCTCATAAAAGTTAGAGATGAAAAAGACCTGTTCAGTCATCTAGACAATACCCCCACCATTATTATACTATTTCCTAAGATGTTTTGCTCAGTCTAGTTTTAAATGCACCAAATTACTGTATTTCCATCACTTCTATCGGGGAGAATATTTCAAATGTAATATGTCTCACTGTCAGGAAATTTTCTTGATAGTCAACCTAAGGTTTCCCTTCCTTTGGGCCAGCTCATACCCTCTATTTCTGTGACTGGATGGTTCAGGAATCCAGTGGATTCTGGATAGCATTCTCAGGTTGTAGTACAGTGCAGATGGAAAAATAATAAACAAGGATCTAGAAATATTAGAAACATCAAAAGGAGATTCAGCTTGGAAATCTGCAAGCTAATACATCTAGGCAAAACTTATCTGAAGCACAGATATCCAATAGAAGAAGAAATTTCCAGAAGAAATCTGGAAAACAGTGAGCGAGGGTAGAGGATATCAAATTAATGAGTTATGATGTTTGACAAGAAGTAGGCTTGTTGTACTGACAAAAACCACCAGCACCACAATAAACACCAATTAGCAATCCTGGGACACTCAGGAGAGAGGCCAAAGTTTGTGTAGGTAAGGGGACTAAAACAATCCTCTCACCCTCCGAGGTGAACCACATTGGTGGGCAGTGAGGGAAACTGCATTGCCACTGCCTGTGCTATATCTGTTTTGTAGATAAAAAACTTCAGTCTACATAGCTGACAATCAGGCACCTTTCACACGCACTAGAAATTCACACAAAAGAACAAAAAAAAAAAGTCTAGTCACTAAAGTCAATAGGAGATTTACATGAAGAGGAAGTCTGATAAAGGTGTTAAAATTAGGGGAAAAAAAGAGTTAGAGACGTAAAATATAAACAATGCGTGGAAACTCAATGAATGTGCAAATGTGACTGCTCTCTTGGAGAATGGTTTGTTTGGGAGGAAGTCTGGTCTTGTGGCTAACAAAAAGGAGTGGAAAGTAAAGGGATCTGGATTTTATTCCTAGCTCTGCCATAGATATCCTCTATAATCTTGGGCAAGTCACTTGATCTCTCTGTTTCAGATTCCCTATCTATGAAATGATGATACTTGTACAGTAGTTTTGAAAATATATAACAAAGTAAGTACCAAATATTTTTCTTGCTGTGCTTAAAGATCATTTAAGCAACAAATTTAAACAAGATTGTTTGGAATGAGTGGGCACTGAAGATGGCAATTCTGGGACTGGAGTGAGATATTTCATTATGCATAATGATTTATTATTCACTCTATCGCATGAAGTGTGCAAATATCACTGAAAATTTAGAAAAAAATTAATTCCATTTTAAGAGTCCATGCTTTAAAATGTCTACAGATAGGTTCAGTCTCTAATTCTCCCCTGCAGTCTAATGTGCCATCTACTTGATTACTATTTGGGAGTGGGAGGAAGTGGGAGGAAACAGATTATATGAACATGTCTTTTACATTTGTTCAGTCAAAAATCAAAGGCTAAATCATGCTGAGTTACACCAGTGTTGGTTATAACAGAATTTGACCTAAGGTCCAGATTTGTAAAGGACTGTAAAGATGCAGATTGGCATATAGTAAGATTTTTAAAAGGACCTTGGTGCCCAACTCCCACTGAAATCAAGAGGAATTGGCACCTAGATACTTTTAAAAGTCCCACTAGAGACCAATCTGCATATTTACCTTTTACCTAAATACCTGTGAAAATATGAATTTAAGTTTTGAAGTCATTTTTTAATTCTTGGCAAAAACAGGAAGAGTTAAATAGATCAGAGAATGTTAATTTGACAAAGAAATTCCAGCCAGGTCCTTGGATTTAACTAAGACAGGGTTGTTTGAGTGTAAATGAGGGCAAAAATTTGGTCCATTACATCTTTGTGGAGGCACAACAAATAAAATGTTGGCTTTCCACTTTATTCACACTGATAACGTATTAACAAAATCTGTCATCCAGTACTTCAAAGGTAGACATCACAGGCCATTTGCCATTTCTTAAATTAATCCCGTTATACAAAGAAAATGATCACTGCCCTCAGAGCCCATTTTGAACCCTAAAAAAATTAAGTCAAGACTATCAAAACTTGGGGATAAGCTAACTGCAAGTTTACCTGTTTCTCAGAAATCCTGACTGGCTCTTTCAGCACTATCCATGTTACACTCTCATATAGAGGAGGTGTTGTTAGAGAACCAGGATATGTCCAGTAATTTAGACTCAAGGGCAGAAGGCATTTTGGGTTGAAGCTTCTGAACTGAGCTTTTGTGCCCTGGAAAGAACAGATACATTATATTTATTTTTTCAAAATATGTGTTAAAGAAGACAGATCTTTAATGAGAAACAGAAACATCAGCTGATAGCTTAAAAATTGCCAAAATAATGGGATAACAGTTTCATAGAATCGTAGAACTAGAAGGGACCTCGAGAGGTCATCTCGTCAAGTCCCCTGGACTAAGTATTATCTAGATCATCCTTGACAGGTGTTTGTCTAGCCTGTTCTTAAAAATCTCCAGTGATGGAGATTGCACAACTTCCATAGGTAATTTATTCCAATGCTTAACTATCCTGAAAATTAGGTAGTTTTTCCTAATACCCAACCTAAACTGCCATTGCTGCAATTTAAGACCATTGCTTCTTGTCCTATCCGCAGAGGTTAAGGAGACAATTTTTCTTCCTCCTCTCGTATAACAACTTTCTATGACATGAAAACTGTTATCACATCCCCGCTCAGTGTTCTCTTCTCCAGACTAAACAAAACCAATTTTTTTCAGCTTTCTGTCTAGACCTTTAATCATTTTTATTGCTCTGCTCTGGACTTTCTCCAGTTTGTCCACTTCTTTCCTGAAATGTGGTGCCCAGAACTGGACACAATACTCCAGTTGAGGCCGAATCAGGCTGTGTTTAGTCACAGCATCATCCTCAGAACAACACTAATCATGGTTATATCATGTTGGCTTCTAACTGTATGGTGTTCCCAGACCCAATGGCTGGCTTCATGGTGCTTAGGGAGTATATCTCCCCACTGCCTGTGTCAGCACTCAGCTGGTAAATTACAGGTCCCTTCACAATTTGTGCCCCTTTCCCCTATGGAGAAATCAGGGGGAAAATCCCTTCTCTGTAGAGCATCCAGCATGAGCTGCTGCTAACTGTATATGCCTCATTACCAGCATTTGCTTCTATGGAATTGTGGAATTCCTGTGCCAATTACCTGCCACTTTTTGTGCCTTACAATTGTCTGCTTCAGTGATGAGCTGCCGCTGAGGTGCTGCAGGCCAACATGAGGCAGACATTATTGCCTGCCTGGTGTCTGGAGAAGCAAGGCAATCCAGGCAAAGATTCAATCAAACACTGAAATCTAGAACAAAGGGTACGTCTACGCTGAAGCTGCAGGTGTAATTTCCAGCTCAGGCAGGCATGTGGCAAAGGGATGCTGAGCTAAGCACTAAGTACAGTGCCAGGAGAGGTTACATGACTACCTTCAGAGTTATTGTGGTCCAGCGCAGGACTCCTGGATCCAGATATTGTTACTCAGAAGCAGATTAGGAGGAGGGGGCACCTGCTCACTCACACTCCACAATCGAGCAAACAAAAAACACCACAGTGTCTGTAAAATTCTGCTGACCCCAGAACCCAGCAGGAGTAAGGACAGGTGCAACTCATCCTCACGTGCAGTCTTGCCATTTTTAAAAGGGAATTACAAGAAATGCCTGAAGGGGCAATGCTTCTTTTTCAAATGGGGGAGGAAGTCACTGTCATGCCCACACCGAGTTATGGCCAAGCACATATCCACAACCTCAGAATTAAGTAGTTTCTTCACAAACATACAGAGGGAGGAATAACAGGGTCATTCATTCTGAATCCCTTGTTAGTATAAAGGGATTATACTGAAGTTTTGCGCATTAGGGCTTAGAATTTTATGATGTAAGTCATTGAGCGGTGAGAGACAATACATTAAAATGAAGTTTGATTAAACTTTTACATGCCCTTGCATTACGTTATGTACTAATGATGGGTGAATTTCAGGGCGGGATGGAATTTTCTGCTTTTATTGGCTTTTATTTTATTCAAGCTCACGCACCAGTTTATACTGTTTAAAAGTGATCCAAGCGAGGGGAAGAAAAAAAGATACAAGAGCAAAAAAAACTCCAACCACCTACTTTAAATTTTACCATATACAAGGCATCAGTTAGTCTGTTCATATTGGCACGTTCTTCTCCAGTCTAAAAGTGAAATGGATAGAGTTGCATGAGGATAGGGATATTTAATATAGTTAATATAGTTATGCTTTGAATATATATCAGGCTATTTTCTGTCCTAAGCATGTCCTCACTGTAGTAGGTTTAACTGCAGTCTGCCTTGAGTCACTGCTTCCAGTAAAGTCATTTATTTTCCCCAAACGGTTCTTCTCAAGTATGTGTCTTAGTTCTTAAAACATTTGACAGTTTGATGCTTCTCAACACATAAAAACACACACCATTATTTTCAGGCCTCTCACCTCCAAGAAAATACCAACTACCGCCAAGCCATCTGGAGCTGCTGCTGCTTCTCCAAATGTTGCATATGTCCTGGCATTCCAATGAACCAAGTGGAGCTGTGAAGGGAAATCATAAATTAGAAATATGAACCAGCTAACTGATAAAGGCTCTCACACAGGTTGTATTATGCTTAGTACACAATAACATCAGTCAGTTTATCACATAAAAATGCCTTTGCTTAAATGGCAGATTTGCCAGAAATTCTGGCACAAATCAACTCAACTATGAATGTAACGAGTTCCAAAACAGCAGTCCTTTGAGAGGATTAGTCAATGAGTACCAAAAAAACCTAACCAACCAACCAACCAACCAACCAAATAAGCAATCCCAGAGTCAGCTAGAACTATGTCCCTTCTTCCTTATCTGCAAACTACTATTGTCTACCAGAGCTATGGCTCCACCCCCCAAATCATGTTTATTTGGGTAGTGCGTAAGGGCCAACCAAGAATGGGGCCCCTCGTGCTACAGATTATATAAAAACTGTAGTAGACAGTTCCTGCCCTGAAGTGCTTACAATCTAAATAGACAAGACAGACAAGGTTGTGGGGAAGAGGCAGAATAAACAAGCAGAGTGAATACTATGATGGCAGCAAATGTTATGTTAGTTCCACAATACATTTTTTGGGGGTGTATATAATTAGGAGGGTATAAGTTAAATGGAAGTTGGGTGATGGGCACAGTGCAGGGGGTGTGAAGTGGGTAGGAGGGACAGGTGTGATGAGGTGAAGAGACTCTACCCACGGAGGAAAGGAAGGCTTGGCACTGTCAGAAATGGTGATGGGGATGGACAGGTCTAGTGGTTAGAGTCAGGGTCAAAGCCAGAATCAGGAGTCCAAAGTTGGATTGGAGTGAGAGCAGAAGCCAGGCTGGAGTCCGTCATCACTATCAGGTAGGGCAGAGTTCCAAGCCCTGGAGTGATGTTGAGCAGACTGAACAGCTGTTCCTCCTGTGAGGCTTTCGTACCTTCCCAGAGAGTGTCACCAGATCCGTTGCTGGCGTGTGGACAGGCTGGAGTTTACAAAAGGAATGACTCGTGGTTTAATCAGATTCTAGTTCAGGGATGACTCATCACTTTACAGGTACCTCTTAAAACACCATAACTATCTTAACAACAGGCAGTTAGTCTCCCAAAACCCACTGGCAGTCAGTAGGACTTGGGTGTCTAATTCCCTCAGGCTCCTTTGAAAATCCCAGCTCAAAAGTCTAAACAACTATGCTTTTAAAAATATTTGCACATTGACAAACACTTCTGTCTCTCTCTCTAGTAGTCCATAACAGAGATGTCGGGGAAAATTATCATAAGCATCTAAGTGTGTTAGGTGCCTAAATTCCTTATTTAAAAGAGACTTGGGCACTTAGGAGTCAAAGGCCCGGTCTACACTTACCTTTGTGATTCGGCGCCAGTCGACGGGAGATATGCAAATGACATAAATCACTTGCGTATCTCCTGTCGACTTTGCAGCGTCTCCTCTGCGCGCCATCCACACTGCGCTGCGTTGAAGCGAACACCCCAGTAAGTGGCGTAGCGCTGCGTTCCCTTGTTCCCTTCAATGCAGTGCTACGCCACTTACCGGGGTGGTTTCCTGCGTCGCTTGCTGGATCAACTGAGCGGGTCTACACAGATCGCTCAGTCGATCCAGAGCGGTCGATCTGACAGCGGTGAATTTGCTGCCGTCAGTGTGACCCAGCCTAAGTTTCACTGAAAGCCAGTGTTATTGTTAGGTGCTTTTGAAAATGTTACCCCTTGTACCTGGAAATGCTAGATAGAGCTCAGGCAAATATAAGCAAGATATACTGGTTCTTATTTAAAGTGTGTGGTGCACAGCAATTGTTGCTGGGCATCAGCAAATCATCTTTATGTACATCACAATGTGCATGTTCGTTCATCAGTGATATTATATCATGAATGCCAACCAACTTCTATGTATAGGCCTAGAGAAAGCTCAGGCTCCACATTAGCATGAAGAGTTTGGCCAAGGTCCAGAAGATAGATTCCAGGCCCACATTATAGCAAAAGCCACATACCTGATCTATCCTTCCACAGCTGTAATAGACAAAGAAGTTTCAGGTAAACATCAGGGCAGTGTCGTGGCACATTGCCTGAATTAATTGATTTCTTTCTGACAACCCATCCTGATAACCCAGCTCCCAAATCTATTTTCTGGTAGCTATTCTCCAGGACCAACTAACCCTTTCCTAGCCCCACACATTCCCTATTTCATATTTGTAGTAAAATCATATCCTACCTAGGAACAAAGAGGCCCTACCTACCAGGAATACTAAGTAGGTAAGGGACGGCTTCCAGATTCAATTGTGGATGGAGAGAAATGGTCAATTAGAAACCACATGTAGAAAGCATTTCCCTTAATGAATATAGCAATATATTGCTTGGTTAAATGAATGCATGGCTAAGCTGCAAAATTCAGATCTGAATGCAAAGTGTTCTAGGTTTGCATCATGGATGTAGTTAAGTGGTTTTGAAAAAGTTCTTACCTCAGAAGGAAAAGATTTGCTGTCAACTGTATGCTCTGATCCCTGACTGTGCTTCATTCCCCAGTGAAAATGAAACTGCTTCAGCCTATAGGGACCTTCAAGGGGCCCGCCACTGATCACTGTAAATGGAAGTGCATAAGAGAATGTAAAAGATTAAATATTGCTTTTGGGTTTTTGTTTTTTTTTTACTTCCTGACTATAGAAATGAGCTGGATCAATAATGGAGAAACAGCATCTCTCAAGAGCCAGGAGGGGAAAAAAAAATCTCATTTTTGATATATACAGAACAGAAGCCAAAGCCAAAATTAACAAAATACAAAGAAAGTGCTTTAATCTGGCTCCCAGATTCTTAGAATCAATAACACAGGAACAAATTTATCCCTGATTGAAGTCAATGAGGTTATATCAACAATGTATTTGACCCATGATCCAGTACCACCAGATCTGTTGGAAACTCACAGCATCATCTGTGTAATGTCTCATATTAGCTCCCCCTATCCAAAAGCTTAGGACAAGGAAAGGGTAAAGAGATTTTCCTTCTGGCTGATATCAGAGATAGCAGAAAGATTTATATTAGACAGAGGAACAAAACTATATAGACAGTTACTTATATAAAAATTTACCGTATTCCTATTTTGCCTCTGGAAATGTAAATTTGAGGTAAGAGGACTTAGTAGCTATGGACCAAGCAACCAAGCTATGGAGAGGCTTCCTACTGAAATTCAGAAAGCTGAACTGGTTTTAGTGTTTAAGAAACAATTGGAATTAGAAACAGGTTTTGATGTATTTTTAAAGAATTCTTTGGAATTGTAAAGGTACTTGGAATTTTGTAGAACATAGAGAGTGGATCTGTTGACTTAGAAGGTGCAGATAATTTTGCTACAGTATTTCCTCTTTACAACTGTCTTTTTCCCTCCAGCAGAAGTTCTCTATAGTCTGTTTTCTGTTAATACCTGATCCTGATATGGGAAGTTAATGAAATATTTTTTACTTAACACAATATCTTTCATAAGAGGATCTCAAATCACTTTACAAAGGTGGGGAAAACAGGTAAGGAGAGATTATGACACTTGGTCAAGGTAAATACAAACTTTTAAAATAATACTGTTAATAAATGCAGCCCATTAATACCCAGGCGACGTGGTCTACGTTTATAGAAAGAAAATAATATTTCAGTTCTAGTAATTTCCTTGTGCTTTAAAGATAAACTGCTTGGTGTCCTGTCTCTTCTGTCCAACAAAACTGAAAACAGGTAATCTAAACTACACATTAAAAGGTTCACATTGTCTTTAAAGCATTTTTCTAACAACATAGTCCTTAACATTTTATTTGCTTCTAAATTATTCCTGTTATGGAATTATTTCACTCTTCTTCACACGGAATATTAACTTTTAAGAGTGCAGTCCACAACCCTAGCATACAGCTCATGTTGGACTTTGTGCAGGAAACTAGCCTTTATACACCAAAGCACTTGCTTAAGTCCCATTGAAGTTAACTGGCCTTAAGTACATTCTTAAAATTAAGGATATTCTTGTATGTTTTGCTAAACTGGGGGCCTAAATGGGGGCTTATAGGATAGATGAAATGCATCCCCCTCATCCAATTCTCCACCCCATCCCACCACCAGGCTGGATCAGTGACTGAAGCGACTCCATACCCTCAATACAAACGTTTTGAGTCACTGAATTTATGCAAGTGCAGCTCTAGTAACCTCTCCTCAGGTTTGCTCTCCAACAGCCTCCTTTATCCCAGTATAATCAGTGAAAAGTCCTTTCATAATGCACCAGAGGCAGAGAGCCTCTTGCATGGATGCTGCGGTTCTATTCTCACCCTGAAGAGCAATGCAGGGCCCTCTACTTCAAACCTTAAGAGCCTAGGTGAATTTCACTATTAAATGGGCTGATTTGTATTATTTATAACTAAATTAAAATGGTCTGTGAAGATAATTTTTCCAGATACATTTTACAAAGCCACTTTCAAAGGCGACATGCAGAATCTTTAAATAAGCTAATTTTAGGCAAGCTTAGATCCATCATCTTTATTTAAAACTCAGAAAATACACTTGGAAATTGATCACTCATTGAGCTGTTTGCTTGTCCTTGCATTTTTTTTCTTTTTATAGAGGAGAATTTAAAAGATCCAGTAGCTGTAACTTAAACCCACACCTAATAATGCTCTGACAACCTTATGGGATTACTTCAAAGGCAACAGAGAGTACCTCAGGCCATTGCAGGACACTCATTTCCCAGCAACCATAACATTTGGTTTGACTATCTAACATATAAAATTAAACTGACATCAGCAAAAGCACCAAACTAGATGAATTACTATTCGTTGCTGACATAAGTTAAAATAAAACAAATAAACTAGCAAATCAGAGACCAGTTATATAAAATCTCTCTTATCAGTTACTAAGGCTGGGTCTACACTGACGGCGGCAAATTTGCAGTCAGATTGATTGCTCTGGATCAACTGAGCAGTCTGTGTAGACCTGCTCAGTTGATCCAGCAAGCGACACAGGAAAACCACCACGATAAGTGGCGTAGCGCTGCGCAGTGTGGACGCCACGCAGAGGAGACGCTGCAAGGTCAACAAGAGATATGCAAGCGATTTACGTCACTGCCGCCGAATCCAGAAGGTAAGTGTAGACCGGGCCTAATAGACTTCTGATATTCTGTGCTTCAGAATCAGTGTGTAAGTGAATCAGAGCAAAATTTTCTAGAGAGATAAAAGGAGAATAATCAAGTGCTTCCGAGCACCAGAACTCATGCTACCTAGACCTGAAGGTGAAGGATAAAGACAACTGTTGCGTGTGCAACGTGCACAGTCTCCCACCCAATCAGAACTAACCAGAAAGTCCACATCCTTTCTGAAGAAGCCATTCTGCCATGGGAAAGAATTATTAATGCAGAGGACCATGTTTCTGTGCTGACAGGTCTACATCATCAAGAGCACTGGAGATCCACATGCTCTCTATTTGGCAAAAGTAACAATCTTTCCATCTCAGGACAATTCAGAGGAACTACCACAAAGGAAATGCAGAGTCTCCTGTCCCCAGATTGAGTTCTTCCTTACCATGTAGAGATGTGGATCTGCTAAGTGACACTTTGCACAGAAACTGAGCACCCAGCCTTTCTACTTTCCAAGCCTCTGCCAGACTGTGGTATTAAAATAAAAAGGCAGACCCAAGAAAATGGTAAAAAGAAAAACTAAGTAATGCCACTGATCTCATATCAGAAGTTTCAAATAGCTGCAAAATTATAAACTACCTTTACTTCTCTCTGTAGCTAAGAAGGTGCAGAAATATGACACATGAGATCTTAATTTTAAGCATCAGGCTCACCTGTCTTGTCATCAGCATCTTCAAAGTCCACCATGACTGAGTGGCCATTGTTGGAGATATCAAGAGATGTACATGATTCATATGAGATAATAAGAGGCTTCAGACTGGGGTCATAAACTGCTTGCGTAGAGACTATATCAACAGGGGACTGACAATGTCCCTGGGCAATGGGATACAATTTGTACCACTCAGAAGGCCCTTTGAAACAAAGGAAAGGACAGCATGGTTAGATATAAAAGAATGATTATGAGCCTCGGAGTGAATGCCATGTCCAGTAGAAATCACTTAAGATTGTCATCGGAGGAGTTATGTGGTGTGCATTGTATTGTGTGTGCTTACAGATACAAGCAGTGCAGCCTGCATCCTGGCGGGCAATTTAGCTCTTTTATGAAACGCATAATGACGAGAACTTAATACAGCCACAGGCACACCCAGACCTTTCTGCTTAGTCCCCAACTTCCTATGGAAATCAAATGCAATTACAGATAGATTATTCCAGAACAGACTTGGCTGACGAATCTCTCTCTCTATCTCTCTGTTGATATTTTAAACATATGCACTGTGTATTTAAGCTTCCCTGACTAGGTCAATGGTGAATTTTCACGATTCAAATTAGATGCAGATGACTCAGAATCTCTCAGTTACTATATGTTTATTTTTAAACCCATTTTATGACTGCAGTAAATCTTTGAGAGACAGCCTCATTATTCCATAATGCCCACGCTGCTATTTCTCTACCGTGAGCAGTACAGGATGATTATCAACACCTTTGGACTTCCTGACCCCAACCGAGTGGGACTAAATACCAGTTTAATCACACAGATTGCTGCTCGAGGAGCTGGAATGCTCTCATGCTGTTTAAGATAAGATCATATGTACATCAAAGAATTACTTATTGCTACCTTTTACTTCTGTTCCATTTTTGTATTTTATTACAACACACACAGTAATGTAATTCTTCTACTCTGTTTTGTGAAAGTTATCACGTTCACTTTAAAAAAAATAGCTTAATTTTTTTAAAAATTTTTGCTGAAGGGTGGAAAAATGTTAATCAGTCACAGGTGTAAACTACCCCACTTGCCCCAATCTATGTGGATTTAAAAAAAAAAAGTAATGTAACATACTGCATTGGTCTTGAGCAGGCACTGAACTACTGGTTTATAAAATATATTTTCCTTTTTTCAATCTGGGGGTTGTTTTTAAAAGAGATTTAGTTTTCAAATTCTATTGAAGTCTATACAATATAACTGTGCCTCCTCATAAGCTTTGTATCAATAAAGAAGCTACATACAAATATACACACACATACAAATATCTGCTGGAGCTATCCATCTTTCTCTCTTTAGCTTTCAGTCATCATGTATAAACTTGTCTTGATGGGATAATGTCAGTCATTCATCCAACCATTCTCTGCAAATGATACAGATATTGTAAAACTTTGCACAAGTCTGCATAGGCTCCACGTAGGTTGTCTTTACACATATACTTTTTCAAGGAGTGGGAGGCACAGAAAAAGAATAACTCGAAATTATAGGTGCTGTCAAAAACCATAAAGCTTGTTTAATAACAAAGCCTCCAATGCTTAAATATTGATCTTTACAATTTAGTGGAATTCAACACATATAGCATGGCTATCACATTTTAATCATTTTAGTGGATGTCCATTACACCTTTACTCAAATGATTGTTTTTAGAGGAAGAAATAAAACCCCAGTTAATCCTATTCACTATAAGCTTTTTGGGGAGGACATGCCTAAAATATCTGCAGAGAAGAGACTCAATATCCTCCACCCCATTTAAGAAAGATCCAGGTTTCTTAGATACAGATTATGACAGTGATGCTGATTATGACAGGGTGCCAGCCGGTGAAGTTTGTCATCTCTAGATGCCCTTTTTTGGGTGTTGTTTAATATTGATAAACTTGTTAACTGCCTGCTGCACGTTTGATGCCTGCAGACGATGAAATGCAGGCATCTCTGCAGGGATTAGGCAAGGATATTAACAATCTGATGAGGGAAGAGAGAGAGAGATATTAGGTTAGGAAATGATGGCTATAACATACCGTCATCCTGTCCGTATCCCCAGCAATGCTGACTGGTCATTATGCAGGCTGCTGTGCTCTGCTTTGCTCTCAGCTCTTTAATCCAATTGATGCTGCTTACCTGCCTTTATCATGGCTCATTTGCAGGATAGTGTCAGCCTCTTAAAGAGACAGAGCAGCTAAAGCAGTTGGTGCAGGAAGAGGGAAAGATCTTGGTTCCTCATGGTCCCAGCCACACAGATTCCATTCTAACTTCTGCTGCTGCTGCTCATCCCATTTCCAGTGCCTCCTCTGCACTGGTACAAAGGGAAACCCTAGAATTCACAGTGCCCCATTCCCTGTACTACAGATGCATTCGGTTGGCCAGAAGGCAATACAATGGCTTGTGTCTTATATCCAGAGGTCAAATTTGGACAAAGTAGTAGTATTCTCAAGCTCCACCCGCAAAGCAAGCCCTACCCACTTGACCTGCCAATGTTAGACACCAATTGACTGTCTAGATCCTCTTAATACCATCTTCTTGCTTCTTTTGTGGGTGCTCTGCATGAACTGACATCATCTGATCATCATACTTCTTTTTTGAATATTTTGTTCAAGAGTGAAGTAGTTAATAATGTTTACATTTATGTTATCATTAAGCTTCAGAGTCAAAACACACAAGTTTATTCTCAATTCACAATTTGTACCTTTTCTTTGTAATTAAGTCTTCTTTGTTAGGACACAAATATTTTTAAAACAAAAAACCATGATAACTTATATTTTGGGACAGAAGATGGCAGACTTGAAAGAAAAGTATCAGTTTGCCATGTCTCCATAATCTGGTCCAATTTAGTACCTGCCTGTGTCCTGCTACATCCTAAAAGGGTCAGAGACAGCCAGATGGGATATTCAATCTGCTGCTGCCAAAGTTCACTAACTCCAAAGAATCTTTGTGACAAGAGGAACCACTCTTCATCATGTCATGACACAGAAACATGGTGCCTGGTTGCAGCAATCCACTTCTGTCATGGCTTAAAGGTATCAGCTCAGATCTCTCTACTATGCCAAAGAGACTATACCAAAATAGACACTTAAATAAAGCATTCCCCTATCCTTAGCGGGATATATTTTTTTAATCAGTAGCAACATATACTGTAGTTACCAATTAAGATCAATAGATCTGCACCTGATTACATCTGTTCTGAATTTGTCCTGATGGCTCCCACTAACTCAGAGCAATTTTTGGTAAAAAGCATATTTTGGGGATGCAGGTAGGCATTCAGATTGATCATGCTCGCCAATCCATAACTTTTGCTAGATTTGAGGATCCCATTTTGTGAAGACTGCATTATACAAATGCATCAGTGGCTTTAATTACAGCAATAGCACACAATTTTATGAACGTGCTTACTATAGAAACAAGAAAAGGAAAGAGACAGGAAGAAATAAAGAAAAATCAATTAAATTATTGGTATGCAGTACCTGCATTCTTGGAGTTTTAATATGATTTAGTTTCCTTTTTCTGAACCTCTCAGTTTAAATAATGAGCCTGATATTAAATCTTTGTGATTTATTGATGCAATATCATCCACTGTAAACCAGCTGTAGACTGATGTAAGTGTGTCGGATCAGGACTTTTGCACTAGTTTTTACATTGATTTTAGCTAAACTGGTGCAGTATCTGTATTTAGATCACTCAATAGGCCTGGGAGACCAGATGACATTTGGGAGATGGAATTTGAAGAGAATCATGGAATCATTTAGAAGCAAATGGGGCAGGAAAGCTGTTCTACATGATTGGGGTGAAAACAGGAGAAGGATCAGCTACTTATTCAGGAGTAGCTGGGAAGGAAAGAGGAGTCTGGCATTCAAGGGCCATAGGGAAGAGGCTGGAAAACTGTAAAAAATGAGGGCAGAAAGTTGGAACAGGGACAATTATATAAAAAATCTTGAAAACTGACGGTCAAATTCTCCTCTTACATACAGCACAATGCTACTGAAGCCCATTTGACATTATGTAATGATTAGTGCAGTGGTCCCCAAATTGTATGGTGCCACCCCATAGGGACATGGGGGAATGCTCTGGGGGGCGCAGCAGGATCGGGTAAGACCACAAGGGGGCAGAGAGAGAGTGCCACCCAGCCCACTCTGCCCCTAGCTCTGCTGCAGCTGCAGCTGTGGCCCTGGCACCAAATGAAGCCCTATTCCTGACCCTGGCTTCAGCCCAAACTGTCGTTCTGCTCCCTGCTGCAGTCCCCAGCCACAGTTCCAGTTCTGACCAACCATGGCCCCCAGCTCCTGGCCCTGACTCCTACCCCTGACCATGGTCCTGCTTCTAGCCCCAGCTCCAGCCACTGCCCTGCTCCGAGTTTCAGCTCCACTCTCAGCCACAACCCCTGAGGCCTGGTCCCCAATCGTGGCTCTGCTCCCAGGGGAGGAGTGGACCAGGTAAGGGAGGAAGGGTGCAACAGAAAACGTTTGGGGACCACTGGATTAGTGTATAATTCCTCCATTCAAAACTATCAAGCATTTGTCCCCTCCTATGTATGTGTGCACATATGGATAGGAATTTGGCCCTAAAAGGGAAAGCACAGGAAAAATTCTAAGAAGAGAGGAAACACGTTCCTTTCAGATATGAGAGAGGAGATCATTTCTGTTCAAAATGCAAGAGTCTAAGTTTGGACAGTTGGGACTTAGCAAAAGTGAAAATGCAGGATAACAGTAGTTGAGAGAAAGTGATAAAGATATCTTGAATAAATGTTCCAGCGCAGTGGAAGAGATAGCATCTAATGCAGATAATATGTGATGTAAAACATCCCCAAAAGCGAATCGGATTTGTCTCTTTTAGAGGCAGAAACTAAGCGTCTATTCTGATGCCATGTAATTCCCTTCTAAATGAGGGGGAAGGGTGTGTATCTCATTTTCATATTTGAATATGTCAGGTAGATTATTGTATAATTCCGAAGGTTCCATTTGCCCTGGATTTTCATTTATTCTGTTCCTGAAACACTTTTTTAAAATGTTAAGATGAGGGTAGGAATCAGATTCTGACCTCACGTATTTTATAAATATATAAATCAGGAATAATTCTACTGATGTCAGTGAAGTTACCCTGTGAGTTAAGTGAGGAAAATCAAGTCCTAGATGTTCAAATTCTGAGATGTATGTCTCCGATTTTGAGCAGAAGAGGTAGCTGTACTTTCTCAATCTACCTGAGATTGTGGGGCTTTTCACATTTTCTATAGGCACAATGACTATATCCTAATATCATTTTCTTGTTGAACTGTAAACTGCAATAAAATCTGAGAATTCCATTTACTTCACCGAAACATGACAAGTTAAAATGGCATTCAACATAATGGCTTCTAAAAAATAACCTCTTAAAATTGTCATGCCCTCCAGAGCTTCATTCTATTGTCTCTTATGCCTCCTTGATGGTAAGAGATCATAGCAGTGTGGTCCAGTGACAACCTGGTCATCATGAGATTTGAGTTCTATTCCTTGCCCTGTCGTTGCTGTGTGATGTTGGACAAGTTATACATGTCTCAGTTTCCCCATCTGTAAAAGGGAAATAATCTTCTTTGTAAATTAATTTGAGATCCACAAATGAAAATTGCTGTATAAATACTAGGTATTATTGCTACTTAACTCCAAAGGAGACTGGAACCAGCTCCCTAGGGGCTGAATAAGTCATGTTTTTCAGATTTTAAAAAAATTGGACATACCTGAATTTCAATGAACAGGCTCCATGCTCCAGACAGACTTTGTGTCAGCTGTGACAACACAGCTGGTGCAACTGTAGAGAGGAGCCAATGAGCACAACTTCAGGGGACAAAAGAAAAAAAATAGTTATTAGGTGGCAATGTGGTGAATGGCTAAAAGCAGGGATGCTGGAACAATTTGTATAGTGGGGGTGCTGAGAGCCATTGAACCACATTGTAAACCCTGTATATGACTGGAAATCATAGCACCCACCGCACCCATTGTTCCAGCACCTATGGCTAAGATGTGGTTTGAGAACATATTGCTAAGATAGATCTTTTATGATTTTCTTTGTAGCCTAACTTTATGGTAGTATATATCTGAATTGGATGTGAATTGCCTTTTTTGTTTAATGCATCTATAGATGTTGACACATAATTGCATATTAACAAAATATGACAAGACATACTATCAAGTGTGGATACAGGCTGTTCACCCTGGAACCTTTAAAGTACATGAGATCGGAGCAGATTAAATGTTGAAATGCTCACCATCTGAGAACCAGCAAGCACCTCAAGTTCCTGAAACAATATCTAGTTTATCTTGATAGTGCATCTCTCCTCTTACACTGGAATTATTGATGCTGTCAGTTTCTAGACAATAGTTATGTTAAGGTTATATTTGGATTTTATGTGTAAGTTAAAAAAAATTCTAACTAGTTGGCAAACTTATTATTACAAGAACTGCGCCCAGAACTTTAAAATATGTAACAAATTCTAAACAGAAAGTAGTATAGCCAACCTCAAGCATTCAAATATTCAGAGTCAAGTCACCCAAAAAGCATGAGAGCAGTTCAAAATTCATGAAATGTTAAAAATTAATAAATTTGGGGTCTTTTCATTTGTCTTTTGATGTCTGAGGCTCAGGGTTCGTATTTTCAAGTTTTTCTCCACAACCATGAAGGTTAGATACTTCTTTTACAAACATTTTAAATTGAGATTCTTATGCACTCACATGATTCTAGGAGCTGGGTCGTACAACTTTTTATCCCACTGTCCAACACCAAATATTACAAGGTGGCAACATTGACAAAACGAAACAAAACCAGATCCCTGCCACTAAAAGCTGATAAATTTTAAGGCATATATTGGTACAGTCCAACTAAAAATAAGTCATGGGCACATACTACTGCTAGTAGGCCTCACTGAAAATTTCTGAGTTTTCAAAAGAGATTTCAAGGAGGGAAGGAGTTTGACATAATGAGGCAGCCCTTCTAAAGCTAGAAGGGAAAGATTTAGGAGTAGGTGAAGGGGAGAAAGGAAGGAAAAAGTGGAATAGGAAAAAATGGAAGCCAAGATATTAAGGTTCTATTGGATTCATGGGACTGTTAACATAAAGCAAGGAACATCTGGCTGTTACAGCAGTATACATCTGACTGACAGCTATAATTAAATTGTATGTGCATGTGTTTAAATGAATTATGAAAAAGTGACTTTTAGATTATAATTGGTAATCAGTTTGATCACTGAGAAAAATAAAGGAACTGTACAAAGATAGCAGATAAAAAAAGAATTAACTAAGTTAATATTTGATTTCTGTAAACGGCATATACATGCCAAATGTTTTAATAAGCACTTTTATAAGTTTCAACAGAAGGGAAAATTTACAATGACATGGCAAACATAAACCCTGAGAAAAATTAGACTAGCAAAGGATATTGAGTAAAAAAAGGGGAAGGGGAATATTTTCTTGCAATAAATCATCCATCTAAATCATAATTGGAGTGTTGTATATTTAATTCAGTGGATGCGCCTTCATGCATAGTATCCTTTAAATAGGCTAAATATACCCTGATAACTTTTATAGGACAACAAATTGGCTAGAACGAGCAGGTTTTAGGTCCCATCTTTGTTTGGTACTTTTTGCAAAAAGCATGGTTCATATCAGTGTAAGATGGGATAATTTGGTCTGTCTACTCTGATTTGTATCAATCCAATATAGAGAGATTTTTATGATGTGAGAACATGGTTACAGCAAAGGCTAATGATGGTGTTGAGTGATCTTGCATTCAGTGTCATAATTAGGGCATTTTTAGTATCCCCTTGATACTACACGTGTTGTACAATATCTCTGCTGGTATAACCTAACTAGTTTCCTAAGTATGGATATCAGAAAAAGGGCTTGTTTCTCATTCACGTTGCTATTGAATGTTTCAGAAATTTGATATGGAAAACTGAAGTGAGAGTTGTGAAGAAGCATGAATAACAAATGTCAAAGTCCAGAAATGAGCTTGCAAAGTTAGGATTACAAATTTCAAGAGCTCAGTCTCACAAGCCACTGTGCACAGAACTCCCAACAACTTCAGTGGGAGCTCCCTACTGAAAGAATTTACAGGGTCGGCCCCAAGTGAGATGAAAACTTAGCTTAGTTGAAAGAGAATTCCACACCACCATTCATTTTCTTTACACAAGGCCATGACACAAATAAGATAACTGGATAGCAAAAATAATAATAAATAATCATACTACCAAAGAGATTAAGGAATTAGGGTAAAACAATACCATTCATATTGCCGTATCTGCTTTAAAAAGTGTTGTGAGTAGCAAGTAGAGCTCTGATTTCAGGAGACAAACCCTAGCATTTCTGGGGTTTGGCTTTATTATTAATTTAACATAAGTCAGCCAAAGCTTTCTCCCCAAGTTTAGCTATTCCTACCATTTTCCATGCAAACTTTCATATCTTAGTCTGAATTAAAATGTTACTCTAACCCCTCTTAAGTCCTGGCTGGAATTAATAAAATCCACCATTTAGCATGAATCAGCAATCTGCATCTTTACACTGCGTTCAAACATCTAACGTATGGGTGACTCAATAGAAAAGGCTTGCATCTGTATGTGGGGTCCTCGAATCTACTGTGCTCTTAAATGGATGTCCATAATCATGGCTACTAGTCTAAGATCCTGATTCTGGAGATGTATGCATGTGCTTAACTTCATGAACTATGAGTAGTTCCATTAAAGTCAATGAGACTATTGACAGAGCATAGAGTTAAGCACATATGTAGGCTTCTGCAGGTCCAGGACTCATGTCATTCAAACTCAGCAGCCAAGTTTATTTTTGTCTTGTTTTACTGAATAATTAGGTTATAATTTCTGGGGTTATTTTAGCTTCAATTGGTATTTTCCATATTATTAAAATAATGTACATATTTTAATAATGTGCATTTATTTATTCAGATTTATGCAAATACTAAAACCGGGAATCTATCCATATGTTTTAGGTGCAATTTAATATAACCCACCAGCAGTAAAGCAGGAAATTAAAAAACTAAAATTTTCCTTCTGCTCCAATAATTGCTTTCAGTGAGGTCTGTATGCATGCTGGGGTCCACCCCCATGAAACTCCTAGCAGAATCGAGGCATTTGAATGTGAATATAGTATTCAACAAAAAGAGCTACTCATGTCAGCAAATAATTTATAACATGACAAATAACTCAGCAAGTGAAGTTAACTGCACTTTTCTCATGGTAATTATCTGTGAAAATATGACACCATAAAAGACAGTGTATGTGTAAACCCAAAATGCAGTCTATTCCCATCATTCCCACTGTTCAAATTCAGCAGGTTAATTTGGGGTTTACCATATATAGATGTTTTATATAGAGTATGAATGGCAGAATGCGTGTGCCCTAAAAGGAATGCAAGACAAAACTTTGCACAGTATTACCATGTCCTAATCAAAATGAGTTATTGTTATTCGAGTTTAGAGTCCAGTTCATGTATCAACTACATATCTCTCACTCAATATAGAAAAGAATGGGGAATTTGAAAATGCTGTGGAAGAGGGGGAAGAGAAACAGATAACTTGGCAAGACTAGTTAATCTTATAGAATTCTCTGAAAAGCATCTACTTGAGGGGGAATAGCTTGGTAGAGGTGTGGCGTTTGCAGTGAGTGAGGCCTCCCAACTCAGCACTACAGCTACCTCTTGACTCTTCCTCATCATGTAGTGAACTCTTGCTATCTAACCATGACTCTCCCAATATTTGTTGCAAGACACAGGGAACATGAAATGTATTGTTTTTTTTTAAAAAAGAAACATATCTCAGGCTTTCTAACTTTATCATTATTTTTAGACCTAACTCCTGATTTTTGAATGCTTGGAGTTGGCAACACCAGGTGGCAACAATTTCCTGCGAGGGGGGGGGAGGAAATGGTGACTTTTAATACTGTATCTCTCCAATAAATCTGAACGGAATTTCACAGGACAAAGATAGGGCACTTCTCTATACTGAGGAGATTTCCCCTATCAAGTATCAAAGGTCTGCTGCAAACAATGGAGATGTGAGAGCTTGTTTAGGAAAAGATCATAATGAAAAACTGGAGGCAATCTAAATAAAGGTGTTGCTACCAGCTCCCCAATACTAATTTGTTATCAAGTTATGACTCTCAGCTGTGTGTGAAATATTTATTAATATATCAAATTATTGCCACAAACCTGATCCTTATCTAGGTTATTTGATAGTGTCTGTGTCTATATCTTACTGCTTGGAAACCGGACCACAACATCTGATTTTATGCTACGAACAACATACACATATCCCAATTTTTTTTTTCTTACCGTCATCCCATTTTCATTTTTGTTTTGGAAGTCAATATAGTTGTGTATATTCAGTGTTTGCCAAACAGAATACAAAATCAATATGATTTAATTAAATGACTTTTCTGAGAAAAGCTATGAAAACAAATTGAACTTATCCATGGATATCATTTATTTCAAAAACAAAATTAACAATTCTTTTCATTTTCGATGGTCTGAATCTGTTACTTGTAGGCTGATAATTATACCCATTTCTCCTTATTTTTAGTGCTCTTTCAATATAAAACATTTTTTTCAATTTACACAAATTAAGCCTAACATTCATGCAATAATCTAAACATAGTATCAAACCTGTGACATATACCACTGTACCTGTACATGACATAATGCCAGTCATCCTGTTTACCTTCCCATCTATGCTGGCTTCATTAAAAATATTTAACAAAAAGTTCTTACCTGACTTATTAAGTTAATTACTCTTTTATATAAATTCAGGGTCTTTTGTATGGTGTCCACATTGTACATATTTTTATCTTTCAAATACATTTCTGCAAACTAATAATTTAACTTTTATTTAAAAATGTATCATAATTACGTATTTTTAAAATAATCACTATTTTACATTGAATACTTTTAGGATGAGCCCATAATTCTGCCTACGCTGTTGTATCACGTTTATAGTCATACTACGTTACTGTCTTAGGCCTAGGCTCAGTAAAACATTTAATCATGCAGTCAATTTTAAATATCGGCAGTTTCACAAGGACTACTCATTGAATATATGCTTGTGCACAAATATAGGCTGTTTTTATTTGTTTGGGGTTTTTTTTTTACATCAGGAACATATTCTCTTCGCTTTGTAAAATCAAATGTATCAAAACTTTCACGCTAGAACTTCATGCGAAGTATGAGTATCAAAGAAATCATCTCCTATCACTCAGGAAGCTTCTGCTATGTGTTTCCTTAGCACTCAAAGAGGCAATTATTAACTTTACCTTTGAATCCATTAATGTTATCTATAAATGACTGTCTAGCCAGGTCAAAATAATGGTCATAATTCTGTTATCTCGCAAACAGAGACGCCATATGCCCACCAGACCCATGTGTGAATTACAGAGGCTTTATGCAGACCCATTATACCTGTGTCAACTGACGAGGACTTTTTTAAGCACCAAAAGCCTGCAGGATCTCTATGCAGCACTGCGGGGGGAGGCAGCTCACTACATGCTTTCCAGGGGAGCAGAGCTGCCTTACCTGGGCACTGGGTACATGGTCTCTCGTCACACCCGTCCCCGTCGGGGGTGGCGGGCCGAAAGCCCCTCTCCAGGGAGGACCACGCTCCCCCCACCCCCTCATGTTTGCGCAGGGCGAGGCGGCCCCGCCATGACATAACAAAACGTCACACACCTTCGGGCCCTTCGTAAAACCTGAAACCAACGCGCCAATCGAGGACCCCCCGCCCCCTCACCGTGTAGGGAAGGTAGGCACCCCCCCACACAGGGCAGGCCGCTCCCCTCAGCCCCTCCCCCACCAGGCCAGCTCTCTCCTCGCCTGCTCCCCTCACTCCCCACCTGCGCGGCCGTACGCTCCAAGCTCGGGACCGCGGGAGACTGAGGCACGCGCATGCGCACGCGTGGCCACTGGCGCAGGCCCCGCCCATCTGCCGTTGCGTTCGGGTGGCCGCGCCTTCCTCAGGAGCCCCGGAGCGCGCCCCCTCCGTTTGCTCGCGCATGCTCGGTGACGGCGCGGGCGGCGCGCGGACGCGCGGTGCGGGTGGGCGGCGCGCGGACGCGCGGTGCGGGTGGGGGCGGGGCGCTCGGCACCATGGCGCAGCAGGCCGGCCTCAGCCTGAAGGAGCAGAAATACGACCGGCAGCTCAGGTAGCGGGACTGGCTTCCGGCCGGCTCTCAAGAAGCGGGGTCGGCCTAGGGCCGGGTGGGGCTGCACAGCCGGGGCTACTGGGGGCTAGCGCCCCTCCCCCTCCCGTACCAGGCTATGGGGTCGCCGCTGCCTTCCCCAGCAGCCCGGCTTTGCGCGGCTAGTGACCGTCCCCGCGGGGCCTGCCCTCGCCGGCGGGGGGCTGCGCTTTCTGGGGTGCGGGCAGGGCGGCTCCGCGCTCTGTGCCGGGGGTGTTACTCGGGGGGCCGGCCCCCCTTATCCGGAGCACCTGGGGGTCGAGGGTGTCAATGTCTGTGAGAAGCGCTCGTGGGGCGAGCCGGCCCCGGCGGACTGAGCCGTGTTGGCTCGCGGCTGCTTTGTGAGGAAGTCAAACGTTTCCAATGGGCTGGGGGGCAGAGGGAGGCAGTTCTCAGCCAGCTCCGGTCAGAGCGCCGGCCCTGCTTCGTTTATTTCTATAATCCAAAACATACTCAGTAGCAAACTCCCTGCAGATGATGCTAATTCATTTTTTCATAACTAGATCCTTTTGAAAATCCGTTGTATGTCAGCAGTGAAGTCGGTGTTGTAAAGTGTACGGGAATACAACAGTGGTCAATATTTTGGCTTAAAAAAAAACACTACTGAAGTTTCAAATTGGGGCGAGTGTATTTATTTATTTACCTGTCGCATCCCCTACAAAATTAAGCTACCTTACTACTTCCCCCCCCCTCAAGTTCCATTTTTGAGTCTGACTCTCCAGTTAGTAGCTCCAGTGTCTGCTTATCCTCCGAGCTTAATAAATTTGTAGTGGAATGAAAATAACTTCTTTCTTGAGAAAGTCACTGCACAGTTTCCAATAGCAGCAATGAAAATTCATCTTTTTTTTTTTTTTTTTTTAACTCTGAATAGCAGCATTGGTGTTGGAGCTGTAGGTCTGCAGAAAACCGCATTGGTTTGTTTTTGGTTCATGTTAGGAAATATTCTCTGGAACCACATAGGGTAGAATTTGTCTTTAAAGCAGCTATCCAGTGCAGGTAATTGGGTGTTAAATTGGTCAAATAATCCTTTGGAAACAGTTAATAAAAATCAGCTAGGTTACCATACAGTATGTTTGTATCATGAAGGCAAAAATCTTCAGCAGTGAGACAGGGGCAGGTCTGCGAACCACTGTGTAAAACTTGTTCATGAGCTTATTTTTAAGTATCACCAGACAATATGAATGGTTTTCACTGTTGCTTGACCGTTTGGAATCTTTTGCTCTATTTTCTCCATAGACATTTGTCTTCCCATGTCTGAAGGGACCAAGGGTAAAATCCTGGCCTTGATGAAGTCAGCGACAAAACTCCCAGTGACTTCTATTGGGCCAGAATTTCACTCATGATGATCTGTTTCAGTGTAAACGAAGTTTTGAGGTTTACTACTTAACAGGGTACAGATTAATGGTATGCTAAAACACATGGACTGTTACAATCTGAATGGCAGTGGGAATCTGAAGTATTTGCTATCACAAGTTACTTTTTCCTCTGAATGCTTCTGTATTTCTTGTTTTGTAGATTGTGGGGTGATCATGGGCAAGAAGCTTTAGAAGCTGCTCATGTTTGTGTGATAAATGCAACAGCCACAGGAACTGAAATCCTCAAAAATTTAGTGCTACCAGGTAAATAAGTCTCAATCCTAAATTTTAATAAGAATTTCAGTTTAGAAATACACTCTTAATTATTCATACTGTATTATTTTCAAGGTATTGGCTCTTTTACGATTGTTGATGGGAATCGAGTGACTGGAGAAGATGTTGGAAATAAGTAGGTTTACCATTAGTTTTCTATACAAATTCAGCAGTAATAAGTTTCAGTAGCTTTACTATGTGCTGTTTAAAAAAAACTGTGGAAGTTATGCTAAAAAAAAAACTGGTTGTTTTGTTTTTAGGGGGTGGGTTTTGGGATAGTTGTGAAATGTACTTTGTGTTAATTGGGGGTTTCTTATTAATTGTCCTAATTTAAATGCAATAGTTGAAAAGACCATATTCTTTAAAAACAAACAAACAAACAAAAAAAACAACTAAGGAAGCGAAAATCTTGCTCTCATACTGTTACTTAAGGTTCCCCTAACTTTTTTGTATGTTTAAATATAGTTTCATAGTATTTAAACTATTTTGTTGTCAAAACTTGTTTTTATTTAGAGAGACAAGGTAAGTGAGATAATATCTTCTATTGGACCAGCCTCTATTGATAAAAGGTACAAGCTTTAAAGCTATGTGGAGTTCTTTAGGTCTGAGGAAGGAAACAGTGCTGGTTCTTCAGTATGCTTCCATAACTCCTGAAAAATACATGCAGCTAGGAAAGAATAGAAACTCTTGCATAAATATAACAATATATATGTAAATTTAAATCAAAATGCAACTTCCATGGACTCTGTATATATTAAATGGTAATAACTTAGCCCCTGGTCCTGCAAGATGCAGGTAGACTCTTGTGCCCATAGGAAGGTCAGTTGACTTTAAAGGGGCTCTGTGAGCATAGTAATCCCTCTGCATGGAGAATTTAGCAGGACTGGGGGCTTAATTATTTAGCAGGATGAAAATTTACCTGCAATGAGTTCCTCACTGGGAGATTGAAATTCTGCATGTGCTACAGAGTTTGCAGATTGTGAGGCCCTAGGGACTGAGATAAGGCCTCTTTAAAAATCTGACTTTAGAAGATTAAAAAAGACTGGTTTCAAAGAAGTCATGTGAAAGATGTAATAAAATTTATAATTGAGAGAAACAGCTATTAAAGGACTTCTTTTGTTCTCTATGAAGCTATATAATGTGTTCTGCACTGTAAGGAAGTTTAAAAGCTTTAGTTTTGTGAAAGAGTATTAATGACGGTTTCTACTGTTTCTCTTCTCAGTTTTTTTCTACAAAGAAGCAATATTGGCCAGGTAAGGCAATATTAAACATGATTTTTAAGTATATTGAGAGAATTATTGTATATAAAATGAAAGTTCGATACACACAGATAAAAACTTCCTTTCTTCTATAGTAGAGAATGAGGAGAACAAAGCTCCTGGAGATGAGTGGGAACAAAAGCCCATTTTTGGCCATATTGAGTTTAAATTGGTGGCTGGATGCCTACAAGGATATGTTGAAAAGTCAGGCTGTGACTTAAACTTGATGGAGGAAGACAAGTCCAGGGTGGATGGGTAGATTTGTCCTCAATAAGAAGATATTGAGTATGAAAAGATAAAAAGGGGGCAAGGATAGAGCCCTGAGAGATGCCCACCAAAACTGAAATGGGGGAGAGGGGAATGAGGAGGGCCCATTGAAAATACAATAAGAGGTAGTAAAACAACAAGGAGAGGATAAGATTCTAAGAGGAGGGTATGGTTGACTGTGTCAAAGGGACTCAAGACGTCTATGGGAAAGGAGCACTTGGCCTGAGTTATGTTTAGCAAGATATCATTAAAACCGTGGTTAGAGCTGTTTCAATAGAATATAGAGGGTGCAAACCATATGAATAGGATATGGAATGGAACTTAATGAGAGAAACTCAAGATGATGGTTGTAGAAAGTGGTTTGAGATGGGAGAAGAGAATGTGGTGATAATCTGAAAAGAATTCTGGGCCTATTGTGAATTTTTAAGATGAGGAAGACCAGGGCTGCATTGGGAGGGGAATAAACCACTTGAAAATGAGAGTTTGAGGGGTTTGGGAAGGTTAGGAGATGGAATGAGGTCACTGGAGCAGAGAGAGGAGTTGGAGCTGGAGAATGGAAGATATCTCTGTGTCAGTGAGAGCAGAGAAGAGTTTGTGCTAAAATGTCATGAGGGATGGAGAAGGGCATACTGGGTTATACCTTTTTTATTTTAAACTTGGAGAAATCAATAAGCTTCTGAGTGGAGAGGGAGAAGGGACAGTTTTATTTACAGTTTTTCAGGGTTTTCTGACGTATTCTGTCTCTGTTCATCCTGTTGCTTCTAGTCAGAACAGATTTTTTTAAAACTCTTTGCAAAAAAAAATTCAAAAAGGGAAAAATATCATACATTATCTAAAAGAACATTGACTTAAATTTTCTAGTTTTAGCTTGATTTGTGCCATCTCCTTAAAGTTAATTTGCATGTGGAGTAAGTGAAATAAGTACCATTCTTGGATATTGGTTAAGATAAAAAATGGGTCTTACTAGGGGGTCTGTTAGTAGTTGCTTTTGCTTATCTTCCCTTGTGTTGCCTCGCTCCCCAATCCTTTGCCCTCATCTTCTGCTGGTTCCTTCTCAAATTTAGTAGCTCTTTCTCACTTCAGTACCTTCTTGCCATCACTATCACTGCTCTGATTTTCATTAGAGCTTGCTTAGCTTTTAATGTAACAGTCCTTAAGGAAGTTGCCACAGGAGTTTACAGAGCTTCCAATGCAGTGATTTTTAAAATTGGAAATAAGCCAGTTATTACATTTTTTCCATTTTTAGACTGGTATTTTTTAAAGTAAAGCACATCCTGGCTCAAACAAAATCCTTGCTATTACATTCATCTTGAAATCACTCTTTACGTAATATTTGAAATAGATGAACTATATAGATATTCCATAATCTACTTACTTGTAATACAGCATGTGTTCTATTGGTAAGGTATATAAAACATAAAATCAGTTTGTATGTTTAAACAGACATATATTTTTAATTGTTTTAAAACAGAACCGAGCCCAAAGTGCCACTGAGCTCTTACAAGAATTAAATAATGATGTTTCGGGAAATTTTGTGGAAGAGGTTTGTATCATTGAATTGTTGCTACATTCTCATGTTTAAGGGCATAGCAAAGTATGACAAAATTAAATCATGAGTTACAAATTTATCTGTGTCTATAATTGCAATGTAAATGGTAATTATGGTAATACAGATATGGAAATAAGATCTCAAATTATGTGGGTCAAGTCTATTTATGTATAAACTTAAATAACATTTGTAACTGATAAAGATTCAGAAGCCCCATCTAGCATTTTGAATCCAAATCCAATGTTGAACACACATGTTCACTTTAATTTTGGTATATTTAAGTCTTTCTAAGATAAAGTAAAATTAATGTTCCAATATATGAATTTTTTTGTACATTTTAGAGTCCAGAAAAACTTCTAGACAATGATCCTTCATTTTTCTGTCGGTTTAACTTAGTGGTTGCAACCCAGTTACCAGAAAGGTAGAGTCCTGTTCGTGTTTTTCAATCTTACAAATACAGTTTTGTTTGCAGCCTTATTGTGGGAAAATATAGTTTGTGAAGCAACATTTCCTTTTTTGCTGTCATGCAACATTTATAGACTGGAAAGCTTTATGGTGATTGTCATTATACCTTTTGTATGTTAATGCACCAATTTTTGAAGATCTTGTCTTGATTCATTGTTAGGCATTGTTATCAAAACCACTTAAATGTTGAGTACTTTACTCTGTGAGGGAGTTCTTTATAATCCATCACAGCTACGGCAGTTTTGTCATCTAATTTGTGGCCTTGTAGGAAATGGGATCCGCAATTCTTTCAAGTCTTCGTAGAGGTCTCTTTATCACCCATCCACCTCCCTCTTTTCTAACTGTATACATAATTGTATTGTCACACTGTACGTCTTCTTTAGTAAGAAGAATTCCGTCTGGCTCCATCAGGACTGCCTATTAGGAGTTGCACGTTCTAATTTGAAGATCCAACTAATCTCTTTCCAGTTGTTCTTGTTTTATTTGCCTAATCTTTTTTTAACTGACCTTCTAAAAGTTTAGAACCATAGAAATCAATTTAACGCTAATGAGCCAATTGCTATAAATTACCTGGTAATATCTTTTTTGGTGTAGTGTTTAAGATCTCTTCTGTTCTTATTTCATACAGATTCATGGCATTGTTTTATTTGTTATATTTTTACCTTTGAATACCTCTCATGTGGGAAACAGTATCTGTCGCTTTAAAATTATTGTACACCTGATCAACTCTTGTACATTATAAGAGTCACTTTATTTTCATTTTCAGTACATTGGTGCGTTTAGCTGAAATTCTCTGGAATTCTAACATCCCTCTGTTAGTCTGTAGGACTTATGGACTAGTTGGCTATATGAGAATCATTATTAAGGAACATCCAGGTAAGAATTTTCTTTAGAAATTAGACTTAGGTGGATTTTAAGGTGGATTTGAAAGCTCTTTTATGCAAGTTTTGGTTGTGGTGTCCATGTAGATGACAGTTATATGCTTAAAGAACTATTTCATTTTTATCTTGTAAAATATTTAGTGTTAGTTAATGGTTGCAGTTGGAATTTTCCAGCCTGAAAATCATTCTAGCAGCAGACATGACTTACTGAAAATTGCATGCAACAAGTCATTAACTTCATGATGCAGCAAAATGGGAGACTTTTTTGTCCAATACTATACTGGAATATATTTAAAATGAGGCACTACTCGTGTTAATGAGTAATTGTTAGTGGGTCTCATATAGCTGAATATTTATTGTCTGTAGGTTACAAAGCAATCTATCATGCTTATGTTTCATGTTAAATTATTTTGTGTAACTCTTTGACAGTCATTGAATCTCATCCAGACAATGCATTAGAAGATCTGAGATTGGACAACCCATTTCCAGAGCTGAGGGAACATATTCAGTGTTATGATTTGGATCATATGGAAAAAAAGGTTGGCATGAGACCTGCATTCTGTGCTCTAAAATGCATACAAGCATAAGCCCCATTCTTGCAAGTAATCCCTAGCTGTGCAGAGACAGTTGCACGATTGGAGCTAAAGGGTCTTTTTGAGTGAGTGAGTAATTTAATGAGTTTAGCTATCACAATCATGAGTTAAAATACCAAACTTTGTAATGCTGTAGACATCACTTCACATAGTGAGCATTCTGAAGCCACGTTTTGGGATGCATCCTTTCTGTTAGGTGGGATAAGTGTAATAGTAAGGTAGCTGGTGACACAGCGCCAGCATGAAGTCTCTTTCATCATTTATCCCCTCTATGGCTGCAGGAGGAAAAAGAGATGTGGCTAGTATGTCCTGACTTATGCCAATCTTTGGCTGTGTCTTTGGCCCCTGTAGTCTTTGCAACCCAGTATAAACTAGGGCAGCCTACGGGCAGAAGGAATGGCCTTTACAGGGCAGCACCAAGGTTAGGAGAGTTTAGAAGTTAAATTTAAAGCACCATTTCACACCACTTCTTGATCTCTGCAGCATACCCATCCCCTGTGAAGGAGAAAAGTAAAAAGGTTTCTGAGGACAATTGTCTGGAACCCTCACTTCAAACAACTAATCTCAAAGCTACAAATTAAAAAATAAATCCTTTGGATAGGATCACTATGAGTATCCCCTCAGCAATTAGGAGAGCAAATAGATAATCCATGCAGAAAATGTTTTTTCAGATCAGATAAAGGCAACTGACTGATAATGTGTAAAGACAGGGTGGATTAAGTAATATCTTTTATTAAACCAACTGTTGGTGAAAGAGACAAGCTTTTGAGCTTACACAGAGCTCTGACTTGCACGTCCTTCAGCAGTACTTGGTAACTTAAGACAAGGTTTTGTCCTTAGTGTAGGGGGTCAGGTACTCATTTACTTGAAGTTTCTACCCTTATGGTGCTTTAGGCATGCCAGAACTCTGAAAAATTGCTTTCTGCAACTTGGTCAGGGACTTGTTGGATAACTCAGTTTGATGCAGAAGCCAGATCTGTGGATGTTTTCTCTTCATTAAGAATTTATATTTTGAATCACTTGATATATTCAAACATATATGAAGAGTCTGATTTGAGATCAGTATGAAATTTGTTCTGGTAGGCCAATTAGTTTAAAAAAGAAAAAAGATTACTGTTTTTTTCTGGCATGATTTCAAAGTTCATTATATCAATCCATGGACAAAGCCAAGAAATACAGCAAGGATAAAAATTGCTTTTTTTACTCACATATTTATAGTTTATGTGAGTACTGACAGAACATAAGTGCATAAAATGGTCTTCATTTTAAGATGCAAATTGGGGAGGAAAATTCTAAATAGTGATTTGTGAACTAAAACTTTCACTTGTAGAAGTGCAAGTTTCAAGCTTATGTCACAGATTTAGCAGCAGGCCTTACTTTCCTAAGTGTACAAGTGGAATTCCAATATCAAAAAGAGACATTTTGGCTTTCCTGTAGTGGCTTAGGGTGGGGAAAAAGGAGATTAGAAATATAGGGCAGCTCTATCAAAAGTAGGACATCTAGTCTCTACCCTAATAATAATACTAGACCTTTGGATCTAATAGGGCGTAAACGTAATTAAAATGACTAAATCCACATGAAATATTGTTATAAATGTGCAATTTGCTGTTCTCAGATTTACAGATTTTAAACTATATAATGCATTTTTCACCGAATTATTTCCTGGATTATTTGCAAGAATTCAAAACTGAGCACATAATAATTTTTATAGACTATTAGTATTTGTTTGTTCTCCCTTCTTAAGCATTATTTGAGATGAGAAACTTATTTGAAATTTCATTGAATTGCAGAACCTGTTCAAATAATGTTATAGGCATTGCTAGCAAAAACCAGGAAATGTTAAATCAGAAATATTGTTAACCCTCCTGTGGTGCCCTAATATTACAGGATTTTCAAACCATGGTGATCTAACATACAGTGCTGTCCACTTTTAAAGGAATAACCTATTTCTAACTATTTTCAGAATTTTTTCCATTGCACTTTTTTTTTTCTGTTTGATTGCAGGACCACAGCCACACTCCATGGATTGTGATTGTAGCAAAGTATCTGGCACAGTGGTACAGTGAGGTATGTTGATGATTTCTTAGCATTACTCAAACATAGCTTCCGGTCTTTCTGTTTCAGACTTTTTTAATGAAAGTATATCTGCCTCCAAACTAGATCACTTGAAAGCAAAAAAGAATTGGACAGATGATAAAAGTACCACACTGAATAGTGTCCAAAGTTATATTTTTGGGCACTGAGTTAAAGCTTGTAACCACTGAAAAGTGTCTGGTTTGATGTTTACCCTGTTTCTTTTATTACTACTGAAACACAAGGAGATGTGTGTTAACTTTAACACAAGACTGTCTAGAAGGTAGTCATATGACAGGAGAATTGTTATTTTGATTGAATATATATATGATATTTTATTTGTATTTTCAATTTAGAAAAGTGAGCAGATACCTAGGAATTACAAAGAAAAGGAAGCCTTCAGAGAGCTGATTAGACAAGGTAATATGTTATGAGAATTTCTGCTGGTATGAAAAGACATTATACAAGACACAATTTGTCACTGTGGCTTGAAATTAAAGTTATGTCAATGCAGATTCATGCTATTATAGTGGCATATGCAAGAAATCCCCCTCCATTATGCAGCTTTTTTGCATAGGTGGGTCTTAGCATCCTGTGTCTGCTTATGAAGCCAGCTGCTAATGCTTGTTGTTTCTTCTAAGCAATGGCAAGCACCTTCGTTCTATTGCAGTTCTTTAAAGAAAAGACACACACTAACTTTGGAAAATATATCTATCTTTGCATAACAACATTTTGCTAAAATAGGGGACTGGTTTTGTCTTAGTAGTGGAATTAAGAGGCTGTGTCACTGGTCTGAAACCCACCTGAAAATATCTGTTGGCTGATTGACCAATGTTGAAATAAGTTCATAACTATTTCATTTTCAAATGGTTGTGTTCACATCTCTCATGCATGTATGTGCTTATGTACACACAAGCAGATCAATTCCAAAGTTAGCACTTTTCTTACCAGCATCAGCAGAAAGATCAATGATTTCATGAGCATCAAGGAAGAATTACTTTCTCAGCCCTACATGTGGTGATTCTATGGAGACATTAGTGGAGTAGCATGGTGAAGTGTACATATGCAGTGACTACATTGTAATTAGTCTTTGGATCAAGGACTTCACTGTTCAGGGCTGTCAATCTAGCACTCTTCATAAACACTAAAACTCTTAGAGTATTTTTAAAAGAAATGTTATTAAAGCATTTTTAAATCACTATAGATATAAGGCCATGTTCTGTCCAGTTGGTATGAACAGAATTAGTTCCTGGTACAAACAAATTGATTTGTTCTTCTTTTTATATCTAAAACCTCTTTACATCACTAGAAGTTATTTATGCAATTATATATGTGCATTAAAATAAAGATTAGCACCTTAATAGAATAGAGCAATGTTTTATGCCTATTGGATTTTGCTACCTCCTAGAATAGTACTCTGTTCAACAGGTGTATTAGTGAACAGTAATAAAATTACTTCTTAAACAGTATTTACAGTCTGTAACATTTACTTATCTCCTGTTACATACATTCAATTATATTTTGTGTTGCCAAGTAAAGAGATTGTGCTTCAGTGTTTCATAACCTGCAGTTCATGTTACGGATAATATCAGAAGTATTTTGATATGTATATGATAACGAAACAGTTATACATGAGAAGGATGGTCTTATTTATGTATTTAATCTAATGATTAAAGCAGAAGACAGAAATTCATGCCCTCTGGATTCTATTACAGACTTAGATTTGACTTCTGTGTAACCATGAGCAAATCACATGCTCCATCTGTGCCTTAGCTTCCCTATCTGTAAAATTGTGGTGATAGCATTTCCCCTACATCATAGTCATGTTGTGACATTTAGTTCATTAATGTTCATAACATACCTTCCATCTTAAGATTCAAAGTTTATCAGGAGCAAAAAGTATTTTTAATACCATATCAAATTATTTGTACACATGGTTTTGAGGGAAAAGAGCTATTTTTCTCTTATTGTGATGATTGTATATATGTTTTATGGTAACAGAATTAGAACAGCAATATGTCACAGATGCTCCCAGAGAAAATCTGATGTTTTGCTGGGACATAGATGTAATGTGGGAAGAAGAGGTTGTCTTATTGCTTCCATTACTTGTTTCTTTTCAAACAGGAATCTTAAAGAATGAAAATGGGATCCCAGAAGATGAAGAGAACTTTGAAGAAGCTATAAAAAATGTAAACACTGCACTAAATGTTACTAAGGTAAAAGGAGTGTATTAAGATTTGTTTATATGATGAACATAATGCATTTGAAGAGCTCAGGGACTAAATGTCTTTATAGTATCATGGTTTTTCAGAATGCTTTATGTACTTATAGGACAAAAATTCCCCTGTGGATTTACAGTCAGTTAGTTTGATAGCCTCCTCTTATTCTTTTTCTCTATAATATAAACCCAACAAACATTTTGGAACAACTTGGCAGGACTAGCAGTATGTGCTCAAGAGAGCAGTGCCAGTTGTGCTGTGATATAGTGGCAGAGTTGAATTGGGAAACTTAAAAAGCACCTGTCCCCACACTGCCTGATGTGAGCTGCTTGTTGAACTGTTCTTTCTTCACTTTCATAAACATTACATTCACTATTTTTTTAAATGGTCCTGATGTAGTAAGAAAAGTAAGACTGACTTTTGGCATCAACACAGGACTATTTTTAATGGAAACTGGATGTTTGTGTCTGAGAAAAATGTGCTCATTCTGCTAAGCTCTTTCACTAATGTTAAAGGCCTACTTCTTGCTGAGGAGTTAAATTAATTTAAAATACTTAATGAAGTCAGTTTGTTCTACTATTTTTAAAATGTGTGTGGAAGCCATTTCCACTGTATCACTTATGGTGAACATGTAGTAGTACATCCATGAGTGTCTAAAAGTAAAACTTATTTTACTCAATTTTAATAATTATCTTATTACATTTTAAATATTGATTTCCATAGAACTTTTCTAGTTATTTCTTAACTTAAATCAACAGATTCACAGAAAGTTTTTAAAGGGTTATGGATTTCTTATAACAAACTATATGTTTTGGGAAGCATTATTGCATGGTCTTAGGTACTTGATGTGTTAAGGTTTTCTTAAAGATGTACAGCTTGCTTTTATTACCAAGCCTCAGGTTAGTGTAGAACTGGACTAGCCCAGTTAACATACTGATTTTTGAAGGTCTAAAGGAACATTGATGGAACAAAACTCCTATTTGACCAGCAATATTAGCATGGACATAATTCAATGCCAGGAGCATAATTTGCTATGGGATAAGGGGAGCAGTCATGTCGCCGTCCTCCTCCTCCCTCCCCCCCCCCCCCCCCCCCGCCTGCACCCTCCCGACTTTGGACACAGTCATTAGGAAAGCAGTAATTGCCTAATTTTTATTTGTTTTGCTATTTGGGACTGGGAATATTCTATATGCTGACACACATTCTCCCTCCTCCCACCTCTGGAATTTTTCTGAAATTATACCCTTGCTAAATGTATGTAATTCCTAAAATTAGGGGCAAATATTTCCATGTCTTAAATCCTCTCTAGTGCCCACTGAAATTGCAAGCATGTTACTAAGGTCAGATTTGGTGTGTAATATTTATTTGGGTTAATTAGAAGTCCACATTTTTCTAAATGTGATGTTGAGGTAATTTCTTCCAGTATACTTGTAGCCCATGGGACAAATTCAGTCTTGGAGGTTTAGAAAGATGACTTTGGCCTAAGTCTAACATCATTTAGATATTGAATTGCCCACATAATCACTGTTTGGGACTATTGTTGAGCAAGAAACTAGGGTAAATATTTTTTTTCTTACAGATTCCAAGCTGTATTGAAGACATTTTTAATGATGATCGTTGCATCAATCTCTCACAGCAGGTATCAAGAGTTACTAAGGATAAGTGGTTTGCATAGGAATATTATTCCAGATAATGTGTTTGTGTACAAGAAAAATAAATGACTGTTTATACACTTACAGACACCATCCTTTTGGATTTTAGCTCGTGCTGTAAAGGAATTTGTAGCCAAAGAGGGGCAAGGAAATTTACCTGTTCGGGGCACTATTCCTGATATGATTGCAGATTCGGGTAAATTTATCAAATTGCAAAATGTGTAAGTATTTGACCTTCTTCTTTAAAGACAATCAGCATTATGGAAATGGAGAGTATTGATTTAGACTTTAATAAGATGGGCCAAATTCCCAGAGGCCACTTTTAAAAAATTAGACTGTAGATGATAGTACAGCCTGGTCCCACCCTACTCTCTGGATGAACACGAGTCTGTTTTGTTTGGATCCAACTGCTGAAGCCTACATGCCTCTTAGCCCCCTAGTTCTGGGAAGTGACCATTGCTCCTAGCTCCGGGTCTCTTAAGCAAGCTCGGAAATGGAAACATTTCATGTCTGACACTCATTTTGGGCAATAGGGTCCTTCATTCTGGCTTTCTAGACCCTAGAATCATTGCCTCAGTCCTCCTGAACCCCATAGTTGTTTAGACGCATTCTCCTAAAGATCATTTATGTGGAAGCGCTGGTTTTCTGGGTAACCTTTTCAGGGACAGTCTGGCAGTAAACACAGGAAATACAGGTTTAGCAAAGAAGTTCTTAACTACAAACACTCTTTTTAAAAAACACTAGTTACAGCTCTTAAGAATAGAGCAAACAGTCCTGACTTCATTCCCCCTTAGTGTGACTTCATGACTCCTGTGAGTCCTCAGAGTATTGTGAATTCTGGGCCTGGCTTCTAGACTTCTGGTAGTAGAATTCCTCTTCACTTTATCACCCACCTACCACATGCTTTAAGCAATCTCCTTTTAAAAGTCTGTCACTTTTCTTGCTGCACTTCCATTAGGAAATTTTAGGCTCAAAATGCAGTGGGGGAAAAATGTTCAGTGTTGACGACCCTTGATTGCTTTGTCACATCTTCCTGGACATAGCTGCAGCTACAAAATGGGTGCACTAATATACACAAGGACAGTTGCAATCATAAATGACATTCATAAAGCAAAATAGAATTCATAATTCAATGCAGATGTCCCCCAAACTATCACAAATGGTATTAAAATATAGTGTAGGGTGGAGTTCTGTAAAAGCTGTTTCCTTGGGGTGTGGGGTGTTTCCCCACAAGAGTTCTTCCCCATAAGGAGAGAGAAAACGAACTTGTTGCATCATCCTGCAAAAATGAAAGCACAGGAAAGTAGTGGATTAATGGAATTGCATTAATACATACATTAATATATTTTTATTTCTCTATGTTCTTTATGGCCTATGTTTTACAAACCTAGTTTGTAAAATTAAAAATAATTCCTTGATATGCTTCAGTTTATATTTAAAAGGAGCATTATCAGAATGTTTCATTCATTCCAGAAAAAAATATTGAAAATAACTATTTAAGGTATGAGAAGAGACAAGGTGAGGGAGGTAACTTTTATTAGAACAACTTCTGTAGCTGGAAAGGTCAAGCTTTCAGACTTCACAGAGCTTTTCCTCAGGTTTGGAGACAGTATCCAGAGAGTGAGCTAAATACAAGGTGGGATAGATTGTTAAACATAAGGGTTTCCACACATCCTGTAGGTAGGATACAATTTTAAAATGAAGTTGGCAATTAAGGATTAGCAGGCAGAAGGGTGTGTTACAAATTGTTCCAGTGAGCAATGTACTCTGTTAAGTACATGGTTTTTAATGTTCAGCAAAGCTATGAATTTCAATTCCTAGACTCGTGTTTGGAAAGTGTTGTGCAGGTTTTTGTTGAGAACAAGGATTGAGATGTCACGTACAGAGTGATCATTTTTAATAAGTGTTTTGCCCATGGGCTGTAGGGTCTTTTATCATTTTTCTGTGAGAGTTCATCTGAGAGAGTAATGATTGTCTGATTTCACCCACATAGTTGTTGATGAACTTGGTCAGGTTGGGAGTGGTTTGAATGCCAGAAGACAACATTTGGGAGAGATTTCTTTCAGGATGTGGTCCCCATCTAGTATGTGTTTTTATAAAAGCATCCATTGTTTGATACCCTGTGTAGATTCTAAAGTGGAATAACACGTAACAACTAGGGTTGTGTGGTCAGTGGTTTTTCCCCTGCACTGAAGCAGGTTCTTCCAGGGTTTTGAGTGGGCTGGCTTTGCTCAGTGAGGGTAGTTTTAAGTTTTTAGGTATGTGTACCAGACTTTCTCTTGAGTGCCTGAGTGTAGATAAGACTTCTTTGTGTGTTGGGTGGTTGCTGGCTATGTGGAAGTAAGTGTGGTGATCTGTAGTTTGGGGGCTTTTTTGTGTATATTTCGTTGTAGGGTTCCATTGTTGAAGCTGATCTAGGTGTCCAGGAAGTTGTTACTGGTGTGGCCATGGTTTTCCAGATAGTTTGATGGGTAGGTAGTGATTGTTGAAGTTGTGGTAGAAATCTGTGAAGGAGTTTAGATCATCTATCCAGAGGATGAAAATATCAATGAGTCTCAGATATATCATTGGTTTCATGGTGCATTTGTCCAGAAATCCTTCCTTGAGTTGGCCCATGAAAAGGTTAGTATATTAGGGAGCTATCCTAGTATCTAAAGTTGTTCCCATTGTGTGGACAAAGTGTTTGTTATTAAATGTAAACTTGTGAGGGAAGATGAAATGGATTGGTTTGATATATTTGGGGTGGCTTTTTATCATTGTTCATTATCTTGTAAGTATTTGAGGTGGGCAGTGATGCCATTGTGGTGAGGGTTGTGTATAGGATGGTGACATCCATGGTGGTGGCAAGGATCGTGATCTGGGAGAGGTTGTTGATGTTGTGGAGTTTCTTGAGGAAGTCAGTTGTGGCTTGGAGGAAACTGGCCCTTTGTGTGCCGCATGATTTGAGGATGTCTTTTATGAGTCCTGATACCCCTTCAGTAAAGTGCTGTGGCCATATGTAATGGGTCTCCCTGGGTTCTCTTATTGTTTAAGATATTGCACTTGGATCTTCATAGAATGCCCTGCTGCTGAGGTGCTTGGGGTACCTCCCAAAGAATTAATAAAATACAGTTAAAATATCATAAAATACAATATAAAAATTAGTCCATTTTATTTGTATAGTGTATTTGGCTCAGTTTTCTTTAGTGCTGGTCCTCTCAAGGAAATTAGTATTTTTCGCAGTGTAGCCTTCCATAATAATAATCCTTTTTATGCTTACCAATGGCAAGGACATTCCAGTGCACTGAGCTATTAAGCTGCAAGTAACTTAGAGCTATAGCAAAACAGTCATGATGGTTATCATTGGCTCTTCTGCTGTTGAGATAGCTGTTCTTCCAACTTTATTCATGTTGCTGGTGTCTGAAAAATGTGCTGTTTATAACAGATAGGATAAGAAGGATTATAAAAGTGGTGTTCAGTTTCAGGCTCTTAAAATAAAAGTCTGTAGCTTTTAACTACAATTTAAACTATTAACTATTTCTTACCCTTCACAGATACCGTGAAAAAGCAAAGAAAGATGCTGCTGCTGTCGGTAACCATGCTGCTAAATTGTTACAGTCGATAGGCAAGGTACTTAAGTTATAACATAATTTTAATTTTTTTCCAAAAGGACCATAATTTTCCATGTAGTCCATAAAGAATGACAGAAAGGAGAAAGAACTGACTTTACTACCTCAGTTTTCATTTTCTCTTTCTCCTGGAAAGTCTTACTAAAGTTCTAATATGATTTCAATGTACATACAGTATATTTATTTCTACATTGTTTGTACTTTCCTGTGACTATTTAGAATGTTAAGAGAAAGGGACACTTGAACATATAATAAATTTTCTTTGGATGTTAGATCAAGTGTTACCTATTTCAGAATAATTTTGAAAATGTAAATTGTCTAATCCTTGTCTTGTGCAGGAACAAACATATTCTTGTTCCTTTGCAGACTCCAGAGTCAATTTCTCAGAAAGAGTTAAAATTGCTTTGTAAGTATCTTTGAATTTTGCATTACATTCTTGTCTTACAGCACACATCATTTTCAAGAAGTCTTGAAATCAGTCCTAATGTAGCCATATTAATATCTAGCTCAGTATTTGAATTTATTTTGTATTTCAAATATTGCATCTCTTCCTGAGATGTAAGGGACATATGCATCTGCTGAGTTCAGTGCTTAGCACCTGTCAAAATAAGGGGCATGAAAAGCTATAGACAGATCCCTGAGTGTTTTATGCCCACACAAATATTTTGGATGGGAGCTACTGTTTGTTTGGGCAAAGTTTGCTTTACCCTTATGTATTAATAAATACTACAGAATGTCCCAAGAAAAATAGCAGCCATTTGAAACAGTAAATATTTCTTCATTGTACGTGAAGTGCTGTAGTTGTTGCATGTATATAGGGTTTTTGGTTTATTTTTGTTTTTTTGTTTCTTACGTTCTTCCATATTTGTCTAGTTTTTCTTCTCCTTTCTGCCATTACCACTGTAGGTTCACTCCTGCCTATCCCCAGTAAGTACTTTTTAGAATGCTGCTCCCTGTAGACTGTCTATTGCCACAGAGAATGTGCCTGTGCTACAGGGAGCAGTATTATTTAATGCAACTTAGGGAAAAGAAGAAAAGAGAACAAACAGCTTTTGAGAGGCTGTAGGAAGAAAATGTGGGGCTGATTCCTGTGGTCCAACAGATGATCATAAAAGAGGAAGATGGGGCATCGTTCTCTTGAGTCTGATGTCACATGTATTGAGAATCCTTGTCTTAGTGCAATAGGCAACATGACTGCAATTTTGAAGTATGTGAATATAAAAGATTTTAATAATCGCATGCCTTCATAGACCTATAAAATAAAATTACTTATCTAAAAGATTTTTATTACATTGTATCACTAAAGAAATAGAATAAAAACTTAAAATGAAATCAGTTGGTGATAGGCTTACACTGTAATGTTTAACAGTAAATAAATCCTGAAATGCATAAAGAAAATATTGCACTCCTGCAACCAGTGCTGTAATAATTCTTGTCTCTGTTCTTTGTTCAGGCAGCAACTCAGCATTTCTTCGAGTAGTGCGGTGTAGATCCCTGTCTGAAGAATATGGTTTAAATACCTTTAATAAAGATGAAATTAGTAAGGACTTTTTTTTTTTTATTAATTCATAGTTGTCTTTGAATCTCTTTTATCATGAAGCCATCCTTAAATTGAAAATGTAAAGAAAATACACATTGTAGATATTCAAAGCATTATTTTAAAAATAAAGTTTAAGACAATTTTGTTTTAAAAGCTCAAAGATGAGCCACTAAAAATTAATGTCTAGGATGGTTTTCCCTAGCAGATATTTTCTCTTCAGTAGCCATATAATTAAAACATTCATCCTCATCAAGGTGGTATTGTCTTCTTTACATTATAGTCTGTGCTGTATGACTTAAATTATTTGTAACAGAAGCTAAAAAGGTGCTTCCTTAGGAGTAAAGATAATTTATCTTTTTTAGCCACTGACAGTTATCGTATTTTGTGAATAAATTATATGGGAAAGTATCATTTAATAAAAATTAGGAACATAACTGCTACCAATTTTTTAAACATACATAACTCCAAATTCCAAGGTAAATACTAAAAGGGAAACTATAATTTAGAAGAACGTAATGTCTTTTCAGTCTTGTCATAAAGGTTTGGCCAAAATAATTTTTTGTTGTTCATTTAGCATTCACAAAGTAAATAAGTAAAAGCTCCTTGAATCTGTTCTTATTATGTAGAGTATAATAATTCAGGAACCTGTTACATTTAAAAAGGCACAAAATATGATGTAGGGACAATCCATATTGAACTGGCTTAACAAGGCTTCCATTTATTATATATAGGACCCTACCAAATTCACGGTCGATTTTGGTAAATTTCACAGTCATAGGATTTTTAAAATCTTAAATTTCAGTGTTGTAAGCATGGGGATCCCAACCCAAAAAGTGGTCGTGGGGGAATCACAAGGCTATTGTAGGGGTTTGTGGTATTGCCACTCTTACTTCTGTGCTGCTGCTGGTGGTAGCGCTGCCTTCAGAGCTAGGCTCCCAGCCAGCAGCTGCAGAACTTTCTGCAGCAGAGGGAGGTTTCCAAAGGTTGGTCTGTCCAGGTGCAGGGGAAGAGGAAGTCCCATCCTTCCCCAGTCTGGCTGGGGCTAGCAGCTGGAGCTTGGCACACATTAGGAGCCCCCTGTTGGGGTGCCCTCAGCCCTGGCTCTCCCTTGCTCAAGGCCTATCGCTCGGCTGCCCAGCTCTTGAAGGCAGCACAGAAGTAAGGATGACAATACCGCGACCTCCACCATAATAGCCAAAATTCACAGGGGAGACCAGATTTCACGGTCTATCTCACATTTTTCATGGCTATGAATTTGGTAGGGCCATAATTATAAATATTGCCCTTAGTGTTTCCTACACAAAAAGTGTCTAGGATTTCTTCTGTTAATATGCATTATAAATAAGCTTGAAAGATTAGATTTTTATTGGTAAACATTGATTTCATCAGTGGAAACCAACAAAAAAATAGTTTAATTGATTTTACAAATCAGATTTACAGATAAGCAGATAAGAAAAATTTTGAAGTAAGAGTTTGATTTAAGGATATTTACTTTGTGAATTTTAACGTGATGTTGATGGTGTGTTGTAATGGTTATAAAGCTTTAGCTTTTTGAATCTCAATGTCTGTCATTAAATACTTGTCTAACCACCCCGTCCCCATAATTACCTGCAACTATGAATATGTGAAGCAACAAATATTTTAAAATGCTTAATCGATTGATTATCCATTGCAATTATTAAAAAAAAAAATCAAGTTCTGCCAAGCCCGTTTATGAAACTCTAATTTATGACTTGTGGTAAATATCACAAACAAGCAATTGTTGGTATTGGAGTTGAAGTAGGAACACATGGACAGCTGCAAACAACTGAGATTGTAGAAAAATGTGTATGTAACATTTAGTATATTTTGTCACTCAATTGGGATTTGAAATTACATATCTAAGCAGTCCATCACTAAAGCTTGAAGGGGAGACTTCTGAGTTGTCTTTCATGAGTATATTGTGGAGAAAGAGGGTAAAAAAATGTATTTTACATTCAAGCAAATGTGAAATATTTTTCATTCCATCTGTCTTCATGTCTATTTTTAAACCAATTTAAAATCTGTATTTTGGGTGTGGTGGGTTATTTCATTTTCAGTTTCCAGCATGGATAATCCAGACAGTGAGATAGTGCTATATCTAATGCTACGAGCTGTGGATAGATTTTATAAACAGCATGGTAGATACCCAGGTAGGTTAATACTATAGTTTTAAATATGTATCTGTCACTCTAGGAAATAAAACTATAATTTATGATGCTGTAGTACATATGAACTATAAAACTTGATTTAGCAAATATTTCAACTGAATTAGAGTGCATTTATTGTGCAAATATTACAAAGTGACTAAGATGAACACAATACAGGTTGGTATCAATGATGATTCTAATTGCTTGTAAAAATTATAGTTAAATTACATGATGATTTAGCATTGTTCAGTATTAGAGCTCCAATTAAATACAAATGCATGTTACTTGAATAAAAATGTTAATGCCTGCAATAACAAGCAAGGTAATAGCACAATTTTAAAAACGTATTGGACCTATTTACTTTGGCATATTAAAGTCCAGTGCGGAGAAATGGCTTGTACTTTTATGTCATAGGTGTGTGTAACTACCAAGTAGAAGATGATATTGGAAAATTGAAATCTTGCCTCAGTGGTTTTCTTCAGGAATATGGGCTGTCTGTAACAGTGAAGGATGATTATGTTCATGAATTGTAAGTATTGTATGATAAAAATGTCACTTTCCCCATTTTATTTAAACTGCCCTAAAAATGCAAATTATTTTAATTTTTGTATCTAGTTGTCGCTATGGAGCTGCTGAGCCACATACTATTGCTGCATTCTTAGGAGGTAAGTTGCCAGTTTATTTTCACAGGTCCATTTAGAACCATCAACAGAGCTATTTTTTTTAAACCATTTTTAATTTTTTAAATGGAATTCCTTAATGGCAGCAGACAAAGATTGTATTAGTGGTGCAATATTTTAAAGTTCTATGCTATATGGAAAAAGTTGGCCAAAAATGATCAGATTGGAATAAAAGAAATAATGGAAAATGACAAAATGACCTTATGAGGCCCATTATACTACTAGTGCTTTTATTACTCTAGTTTAAAATAAAATGAGTAACTTGGATGTATGACTACTGAAATTAAGTCTAAACAGAAACAATGGTACAATATGACTAATTTTAATTTAGTTCTAATTTCAGTGAAGACATTTCTAATTCTACAAATTTAGTAAATCCCTAAATAGCCAGCACTTATCAATGTGCCTTTTGACTTTGCCTTATTTCAGCCTCCAATAAATATTTACAACCAAGATGTAAATCATTTTAAAATGTGCATAATAGAAGTATTATTGAATTCTTAAGTGTTTTTGCTACTTGTCTTCCTACAGTACCAGTTACTCAAGTGTTAATGTTATATAAACAACTTGGAATTTTTTAGAAGGTTAAAGAAAATTATGTTGCCATGGGTGCACCTGGTGCTTTAGAAAAACATATGAAAACAAGGTTCAGGCTCTTAAGAGTCTGTAATTGCGAAGAAAATGTGAGCACAGTAATTTTATAGAGGTATAAAAAGGGGTTATAGCAATAAAATTTAAGAGCTCATTCAACAATTAAAAAGAAATAAAATATTGCAGAAAAGCTAATTAGTGGCAAATTTTTCTGTCATCTGAGTTTTGCAGTTCCCAGGCTTTGGACTGTGTAATCTCTCTTAAAAGGAAAAGGGATTTTTGAATGGGAGGGGAGGAAGTGTTGTTTTTTTTGTTTGTTTGTTTTAGAAAAATGGTTTATTAGGGAAAAAAATCAGTTTGGGGATGTAGACACTTCTCTTGCATTAATTCAGAAAAGTCAGTTTGTACATTTCGCTGCTTCACATGATAAAATTGAATTGAAAAACAAATACCAAATCACTTTTGGCGCTGTTTCAGGAAAGCATTTAAACCTGCCGCTCTGGACCAGATCCTGTTGTTCTCTTAAACAATTTTTTTTAAAAAATCATTACCTACTAACTTCATTCTTTTTTCTAACTTCATTCTTTTTTCTGCCTCCTTTTAATAGGTGCTGCTGCTCAAGAGGTTGTCAAAGTAATTACAGGACAATTTGTAATTTTTAATAACACCTATATTTACAGTGGAATGTCACAGACTTCAGCAACTTTCCAGTTGTAGAATAACTACAGTACATACATTAGAAATTGTAATTGCCTTCAGGTTTTGCTCCTTTCTGTAAAATATTACTAGTGCGGTATTTCACTATTAACTAAACTTTGCTGTTTTCCTCAATATTAAAATCTTATTGCAAATCAAGGGAACTCGTATTTTATGCTGAGGACGAGTAAATCACACCATAAAATGGAAGATCCTTATTTTTATGTAAGGTGTAGAATTTGCTGATCGCTGTTTGAAGACGATTCTGTGGTATTCGAAGTTAAATGTAGTCGCTTACACCTTGCTGATTTGTGTCATAGGAGGGACTTGTTGCGCCGCTGTGCTTATTCCTGGGTTAGCTTCTTTATAAAAGCTTCTACAGAAAATAGTAAAAAGCCCCTTGGCCCTGTAACTTAATACAAGGAAATACTGGAACTGTAGTTGAAGAGGTGATATAATCAGAGTGGACAATAATACTGTCAGAACTGGCTTCCCTGGCAGAAGGGGGGCACTTTGCATCATTCTTCACACCTGCAGTTTTGTAGGGGTAGTAAAATGCTGAGGACTGATAGCATTAAACGCATCCTCGGTGGAAAGGGGGGGGAGACACTGGCATCCTTATCCCGTGTACCAGCAGGCAGGGTGTCGCGGTGGCTGAGGAAGACACATTACACACCCCGGAGCGGGGACCGCTGTCCATGCTGCTGCGGGGATTACGAGTGAGGCTGGCGCGTTGCTAGCGCCGCTAGTTCTTGCGGTGCTGCCCTGCCGCTGCGGGCGGGAGGCGGGAGCGAGCGGGGCTGAGGCGGCGCCCTGCGGGCCCGTGGGCGGAGGGCGGGCTGGTGCGTGTCTGACTGAAAACCGGTGACTCCCGCCCGCCTTTTGCCGGGACGTCGAGGCGGAGCTAGACTCCGAAGCCGCCCCCGCCCGAGGGGCCGGTTCCGTGCGCTGGGCGGGAAACCCGCTGTCGCCCGTGGCTCGTGGCGCTGCGGGCGGAGCTGCTGCCCAGGTGACGGGGGGGAGGGGGGGCAGGGACACGTCTACACTGCGGTGAGACAGCGCGGGCCGGGCCCGGCCTGAGGCGCTGCTCCAGGGTGGGGTGGACATTCGGGCTCGGGCACCTCGGAGGTGGGTGGGCCCCAGAGCGCGAGCTGCAACGTCCACACGGGCGCAGGCCCACACGGCTGTCAAGCTGTCCTGTCGCCAGAGCCCTGCAGCCTCTGCCCAGCTGGGACAGGCCCCCTCTCCCACGGCAGGCTGGGCCCAGGTTCCTTCTGCCCCTGGGCCTGTTTACTGCGAGGTGGGGCCAGGCGCCTGGCTCCAGAGCCTGCTCCCCTTCTCCCCTCCCCACACAGCCGCCCTGGGAAGGTGACACGTTGCCCTGGAGTCCCCCTGGCCTGAGCAGGTAGGCCTCTGGATTGCGCAGGGGCTACCGGGGTGCCCTGAAAGCTGAAGAAAACTGAGTGATCATGTCATGCCAGCAGGCTGGGGGCAGGAACGCTCCTGGGTTGCGGGCTGAGCTCTAGCCTGAGGCTCTACACGCCCTAACCTGTGTTTGAGGTGGGATGGAGTGGATCGATAGTTTCCCGAACGGATGCCTGCAATGAATTATTGCCCCCCTCCAAACGTACGTGAGCCATTGGTGGGAAAGGAAATGAACACACAGGTGGTAGACCAAGGGATCAGACATGCTGACAATCCTGTTGTCTTCACCAGACTGTCACCAATGAATGACAAATGCTCTGCTGTATTTGGAAATATAAAGGCCAGACCCTCCGTTGCTATAAATTATCGTTATTTCAATGGAGCTGTGATAGTCTGCACAAGCTGAGAATTTATTCCTAGGGTTTTAAAAATTTACAGTTTAGAAAAAGGCTAAATTATCATGCAGAGAAAAATTTGGATTTTCCTTTCTATGTGGTGTTACTGAAGAATGAAGTGAGTCACACAGCTCATAGGATAGCCTGAATTGGGTCATTGAGTGTCTTGAATATTCTCATCCACTTTGACAAGCATTCCCTGACCTCATTTTTGTAGGTACATTTCTGAATATTGTAAGCCAAGTATTTCCCTATTGCTGTGCAAAAATACAAATAGGCCTGTATTTGGGAAGTAAATTAGTTGGGTTGCATATCCTTAGCTGACACAGAAGAATGACCATTTTCCTCTTCCCTATATCAAATTTATAGAGAGCAAAAGTTTTCTGCTGCAACAGAGCCCGGTGACTTATTCATGTTGACTCTGATCTGTGATACTACAGTGAAGCAGATCTATTGATATTTACCAATGGGTTGGTTTATAAATGGTATTTTATGTACAGTCTCTCAAATAAAAGTCCACTTAAAAAGTATTCAAGTAGACACAAGGTCTTTAAAATATTCAAAACTTGAATGTTGGCGATGCAAATTACAAAATAAATCATGTTTGTAATCATAATTTTTTTTAAAAAAATGGCTTCAACTGCACCGAAAATGATACTTGAAGCTCCAAGGTGAGAAAGGTTAGTCCTTTGCAAAACAAAATATAGGAAGCTGATCTAAGATTCTCTAGGCTTTGCAATGTGGCCCCTGTGGAAACCAGAGGGAGACTGGGAAGCTACAGAGTTTTCTGTCAGTGGTGGAGAATCAGGAGTGTGTATGTTTAACAGTAAAAGTAGAATGAGAATGGAAGAAGAGTTCTTCCTGTTTAAAAATCTCAACCTCTCCTTCTCAGGACATTTGTGTGGTTGACAGATTTGAAGCAACTGGGGAGGAACCTGTGAACAAGCCATTGTGTCAGCTGAAGCATAAGATGAGGAAGGGGAAGATCAAGGATTGTTAATGATGGCAAAAATTGGCCTCCTGTAAGATAGCACTGTGATATTTCTCGAAGACACTCTGGTGCCACTAAGTAGCCATAAAACTAGCTTAACCAACCCCTTGACATTTTCACACTGAGCTGGAGAATCTTAAAGAGGCTTAAAGATGCCATCATGGCTTGTGGCCTGAGGCCAACCTCTGTTGACCCATGGCACATTTAGCATGTCCAGGGAAAAGAAAATGCAGTTGGGTCATGTCTTTGCTCCAGGAATCCTCAGTTATTGGATCAATCTCTTCGGAGCTGTGGGCAGTCAGTATAATTAAGAGCACCCCCTTCTGTCTGCTCTAATTTGCTTGTAAGGGCCTGGACAGATGCCGATTGGCCCAAGCATTTTGGTGTCTGCAAATGTGGCTTTAAGCCACCTGTGTGCTCCCTATTCCTAAGTCTCACTCTGAATGTTGCTCAGCTGAATGAAGGATCTGGGCTCTTATGTTTATTTTTAGAGTTGAAATTATGGATTTTTCTGATTTTATGTAAAATATGCTAATTTTGCTAATTGGTTAAATATTAAAATCTTAATTAAAGGAGTTGACAAGACTTATAAATTTCCTCTCCAGTCCATCAAGTGTGTTTGTTTTTGATTCATGCTTGTTTTTAAACAACCATAATTGTATACAATACGTTTGGTTGCTGCTCATCAGTGGTAGCAGCAGGAGCTAGAGGTTGTAGATTTCCTTTGAAAATTTGAACTACTAGTTTTTAAATTGGTCAGTGGTTCCGTATCATCAGCAAGCAATTGAAGTAAATTGGCAGCCAGACGCAGGAAGAGAAAGTGGGAAGATTTTTGGAGATAACTAATATAAGATTAAAAATATGTGTGAGATGAGGAGTTTTTATCTTTACATGCATCAAAATAGTAGAACCAAATTACTTTGTATCTGCAAAATGACATTGGGTAAGAATCCTTTTAATTTCAGTAGTATATTATCTTATAATGATGCCTTTCCAAAGGAAAGCTTTGGTATTCATGAACACACTGATTTGGGTGTATGTCATATGGCAAGTAATTTAAAAATGAGATAACCTGAAGAGGAGGAAGGGTATTTTAAGAAAATTGGCATGATGGACTTATACTGTGTGTACACTTTTCGTGAACAATGCAGATCAGAACTGCTGAGAAAGTGCCTTGTCTTACAGATGCAGTGTAAGAACAGGAATACAACTGAAAATGGAAAATATGGAGGTACAGAACACACAATGTGGTAAGATCTCTAAAATCACTTCTCAGATCTGATTCTGTTTTTCACTGTTTTATCTGACTCTGATGGTAGCTGAGCTGCCATAGGGATGGGGGACTGGTGGATGAATTTATTTGTTCATGCCTTTTTACTATATTAATGTTTTTGGATTATATATTGCAATGAAGATACAAGACAAAATTAATGGCATAATTTCAGATGACAATAAATGATTACAATATGAAATCATGTTTTTGCTAATTATTATTTCCACATTTGTCTATTTTTCTTTAACAATTTATATTCCTTTGAAATCACCAAAGTATTTTGAGAGTTTTAAGAGAAATACAGTAGCTGCTATTAACTGAAGTAGTAAAATAATGATTAATCAAGTCTCCTTGGTAGCACACTCAAGACCCTCAAAAGACACTCAAGATTTTCAAAAGTATTTAGGCATCTAAAGATGCAGATAGGTGCCTAGTGGAATTGTCAAATGCACCTAGGCATTTAACTCTTATGGGAGTTAGGCACTCTTGAAAATTCCACCAGACACCTATCTGCATCTTTAGGTTCCTAAATCTGACCATATCTTCTCAACAGTTCATCTGTCCTTAGGACATGGTCCAAATCATGCTGGGAGTTGGATTAGTCTCTTAGTTATTGAGATTATGTCCTGGTTGGTGATGAGTGTCCTAAACTCCTGTTGTCTTCAGCAAGAGTAAGGGCACTCAGCACCTTGCAGAATTGTGCCCTAAAAGAGAACTTGCTATACCAAACACCCAGCTTCTTCTGATTTGTACTTGGAGATTTTATTTATACAGTACATTGTCATGATCAAGATTTTAGACTCAGCATTTGATGTAATTTATAATCTAATGGGGAAAGTCCTCTAAATTCTGTTCTTTGAAAATCCTATAGTGATGGGCATGTGGTGACTGGGGCAAGCAGAGAATGCTGGTAGTAGTCTTAAATCACAAACTTGCACACAGGTGGTGCAAGTGTGGTGGTCATTTGTCGTTGACTACAGAGCAGTCCTCTTTAAGGATAGTGCTTCTCTCACCAATCCAGGAAAGGGGGGAAAAGGATCCCTAAACATCACTCCCTCCATTATCAACTTGCTAGTAGGTTGCAACTATCTGGTTATCCAGTTGTGCAGTAAAAAGTAACATCGCACAAAAAACACTGAACTCTGCCTCCTAGAATGTCCACACACTTTCTGATGATGCTGGTGGGGCCTTGAAAGGCACTCATCAGAAAAGAACTTGTCAAATATAACATTGATATACATGCAGTGAGTGAAAAACTTCTCCTTGGTAAGTCTCATCTTGAAGAGTTTGATGTTGGATATATATTCTGCTGGATAGGCAGGTCTGCAGAAGAGAAGCAACTATCAGGGTTAGGTTTTACTATTTGGACATCTATTGCATGCATGCTTGGTGGTGTACCAAAATGAATAGTCTCCAGATGGTCCTTTGCCTCAACTTGACATCAGTATGTCATGTAATAGTCATTAGTGCATATGTACCCATGATGACATATTCTGACAATGTCAAAGAAAAATTCTGCAAAGACTTCGACAAGGCCATAAAGTCAGCTTGTCAGCATGACAAATGAATCATTCTAGGTGACCTTAATGCCAGAGTTGGTCACAATCATGAAGCTTGGCCAAAAGTAATTGATAAACATGGTGTGGGGAAAGAGCACTCAATTGGCATACTGCTCCTCACAAAGTGCATGCAAAACTAGCTAGTCATCACAGACATGCTATGTCAGACTGCAAAAAAAAAAAAATGGATGTGTATCACACCATCATCATTGCCCTACTCCTTTACATTGCATTATGTGGGCTATATTAATGTCACATAAAACACATGAACCTATTCAACCTAGAGTGTCTATGGGGGATAGTGGGAATTTAAATAGTAAGACTTGGTTCCAAACATTGGGGCCCTTGAGTGCTGCAACATAACAAGCATTGAAGCTTTTATACTGAGAGTGCAGCTGAGATGATGTGATCAAGTGATTCATATGTCTGATAGCAGAATACTGATGGCCATTTTCTACCGAGAATTGCAGACCAGAACTTGTTTTAGTGGTAGACCAAGAAAATATTACAAAGGCACTCTGAAGACACCCTTGCAATGTTGACCTCAAGATTGGGAACTCTTAGCCCATGACAAGACCCAGCAGCAGCTCTGTAACTTCGAACTGAGAGACTTCGAGAGCTCACAGATTCCTGCAATCAAGGAGATACATGCCAGCTTGTAAAGCTAAAAGCAATGCACATTTGTCTGCAATTGTTTTTACCTGTGGCACTTACAGATGGGGCTGCAGGTCTGAAATTGATCTTTGGTCTCAGGATCCACAATAAGTGACTAGCTCATTTGTCAGATTCAATGGGAGATCCATCATCATCAGTCATAGAAAAATAATAATAGTTAATACAGATTCCATTAATTTGGGGATGTCCAACAAATTCATAGTTCTTTTGTCTAATGGCTGACTCTGCAGTGACATTTAATTGTAATACTCCTAGAAATATGCAGAAACAAAGTGATAACATCAGCTATTGTATACAGTGATTTTTTTATTAGTGTAAGATCAAAATAGCTACATTAATTTAATCACAAATTTAAAACACTAAAAACAAAGGCACAATTGGTTGGAAAATCCTCTGTATTTTAAATCTTTTAAAATAGTAATACAAACAGTGGCAGATAAAGAAAAAATATTGGGCCAATTCAGTATTCCTTAATAAAACAAAATTTGTTCTAGCCCTGATCCAGTATCAGATTCTGCTAATAAAGATCACATTTTGTTGATGAAATTTTGGCCCTGTTGCACTCAATGGCAAATCACCAGTGGACTTCAGTGGGTTTCAATGGAGATTTGAGCCCGTATCGCTTTCATTATTCCATATTTTCTGTTTAAATTAATTTTGCAGCCAAAGAACATAACATTATTATTGAAAGCAACAAGGTCAATATGAAAAAGGGGATTGTTCAATTAGCAAATAAAATCATCATCTAGAAACAGAAACTACTTAGACACATTTCTGGGCTGCGCATACCATTTATTGCTAAATGGAGAACAAAAAGATTCAGCTTCAGTTTGTTCTTTTTTTCTCTTCAGAGTAGAAGGTGGTGCCATATTTTTATGACAGAAATATAAAAATTAATCATCAATATAAAAAGGTGAATTCTAAAGAAAACATACATATTTCTTGTGAAATTCATCTAAAATAGTTTTTCTTCATAGAGCTGAAGACAGATCTGAACTTACTGCTTGAATGTCTTAAATATCAAATGGACAGCCCTGCTTCTCAAAAAGAGGCCTTGGTCACTATTTATACAATTTGTCAACAAAATGGTAAGAAGCATTCTACCATGACATTTCAACGGGGACATCTGTTATTTCCTATGTAGGATATTTGAATATGGCAAAAATAGATTTTTTTTCATAGTATCTATTAAATGTCACTTGTTAAAATAATGTCTAGGAGTCATAAGACTCTGTAGGAGGTATAAAATCTTGGAAACGTTATGTATTCTATACTGCGCTAATTGTTTTTGGATTCCCAAATTAGTACCTAAGATTAATTGCCTTTTTTGTTCATTCTGTCTGCTTTTGCTACAGGTGATGCGAGTGATTATTTCCGAGAAATTGGTGGTTTGATGTTTGTAAATGACCTTGCAAAGTCAAGTGTGCACTGCATAGTAAAGGAAGCAGCCTTGTTTACATTAGCAGTTGTAATGGAGAGTAATGGTAATATATCATTTTGTTGTTTATTTTTCCAAATCCTATATCATTGCACTTTATTGTTCCTGGAAACTTAATATTTCCTCTTCTGCCTGTATTTATCATATCAACCAGTGGTTTAATGTAGTTTTAGATATATTTGTTTATCAGGTTACAACAGATACCAGTGTTACTAATAGGACCAGATTCTTGGCTCAACTGTAACCCTTTTGCTCCATTCTGGAAGCTTAAAGGGGCCATAAAGCCAGCTTAAACAGCCATCTAAGAATTCCTCTGGTTTGGGGGAATCCCTTGGGAGGAGTGGCTGGCTATTCGTCACCAGCCCCCTTATAGGCCCTGTTGTAGAGGACATGGGTGGGCAAAAGCAGGGCAGTACGCTTCTTCAGTCCCCCACTGGCATAATGGTCTGAGGTTGTTCTGTATCATGCCTTTGGCCAAAATGCCTTAGAACTGGCTTCAGGATCAGGGAGCAGCAAACAGCTCTTCTTCCCTCAGCTGTGCCTAGCACATATTGGACACAACTGGGAATCTAGCTAAAGACCTGCAGGTTACATTATCAAGTTACACTGGAAGTTACTGACAAGTGGATTTGAGAATTGACCCTTCAGAGTGAGGCTGAAAGCTACTGTTAAACTGTTCTTAGGTAAGAAGAGTTTCTAATGTTGTATGTCTTGGAACAGATGTCCCAGAACTTCTGAATTAATGCCCTGTCATAACAAGGAAAAATTGGAATGGGAGCTTTCAAGTAGATCTGATACATTATTCCATAAAATGACCAAATTATGGTTAGTGTATGCATCATTGTTTTGGTTGGTGGAAAGGTTGCTGACAGCCACATCTATGGAAGGATCAAAAGACTTTTCAGCCTGGCTGTCAGATATGTTAGTTAGGGGAAGGGAGGAGAGGAAATCTGCCTTACAAATAAGTAATGATATGAAATACTTTATTTTGATATCTGATTCAGTCCTGAAAATGGTTTTGGTCTTGGCCACCTTCCAGTATAGTTCAAGGCGGTATATTTTAGACAGAACTTTTTATAAGCCTGTAGACTTTATTACCTAACTAAATGAAGGTTGTAAATGGCTTAATAGGAATGAATATAATTCATTTTCTGGTTTCAGTTTACTGTCAACAAAGTTTGTGTACATCTGAATTGTTTGAAGACCTCATTTTCTTCTTAACTAATACGGATTCTAGTGTGAATTTGAAAAGAATGTCTGTGTATGTTATATTAGTACTGGTTTCAAATAACAGTAAGTATTTTGCTTCCACTTGGAAAATACCAATAAATTATTAATACTACGTAACTCATTTTAAAACACACTATCAGCCCATATCATTTATCAAAACTTCAAGATTTCTTTAATATTTTGTAAGATTAATATATAAAGATTAATTGCGACATGTAATTGAACCTGAGATCACCTAAAAGTAATCTAAGTAGATCAAACATTAGAAGAGTTTCCTTAAAAATAACTGAATGTACTTTATCTTATTTTGTAAGAAACTAACATGTAATTTTTAAAAAAACGTAATGCAGAATGAGGGTTTCTTACATTTTGGAGAAAAATTGAGACATAACAATTGATCATTAATTATTATTTGTAGTACAGTAGTACCCAGAAGGCACTATACTACTGCAATCTACACAAACATATGGTTAAAAACACAAGGTAACAATTAATTTAGAAGTTCTTGTAGTTTATAAACATAGAAGAACTTTGTTAGCAATTGCTGTTGCTATACAGTTAAGGATGAAAGTACAGAACACATTATTTATTTGTATATGGCATATTAGGGGAGTTGAAGTAAAAATGAATTATCTAAATGGCATTTAAGGTATTAAGATTTTGTTTAAAATTATGTATTGTCTCTCCCAATACCGGTATATGGTCATTTATAGAGAGTGGGCAAACTCTCATCAGAGAAACAGGCTGCATTGGTGTTCTGCTACAATTGTTCAGGTAAATAAACAGAGTTTCTGTTAAGATATAAAGTAACAGATTACTTAGGTTCTAGGTAATCTTTGCCATTATGTTTACCTTTTTCTTTACAGATCAACTCTTTCAATATCTGAGATGGATCTGTCAGATGAAAATATTAATCAGTATTATCAGCTGTGGTCTTCAGTCTGCAGTACTCTGTGTGCATGTGTTAACAATCCTCAAAATGGTAACTATTGTTAAATAATTGTATAATATCAGATGAGAGTAAACATAAAAAGAATACTTTTTAAAAAGAGACAACTGATTTCCATATTCTGATGTGTCTATAAACGTAACCATATATTACATTTAGATGTTTTTGTTGTTGTTTGTGTTACATCTTTGCAGAAGACAATCAAAACACTTGCTGTTCAGTTTTTCCACATGCAAAAGATTGGCTCCAAAGTTGCATAAAGCCTGAGATAATTCGTCCAATTTGTTCATTTGTTGGACTCACAGTTGCTAATAATCGTAAGTACATGCTATCCTGTCAACAATTCAGATTTCATGGAGTTCAGTTTCATTGGAAACGATAATTAAATGTTAAATTTCCTCCTCTTTCTTTACCTCCCCAGTTTCATTCATTGATCTTCCACTTTCTTTGTAGAGGGCAGGGATCAGTTGCCTTTGTGTCATTGTCCCATCTCCTCCAAACCCTACAGAGGATGCTTGTGGGTCCAGAGTTTGCAGTGGGTGAAGAGGTAGGGTGAGCAGGGGGCAGGAACAGGCATTCACATCATCCTCATACTGGTCCTATGGAGATTCCTAGGAAAAAGTAACACAGGCTCTGGTAGATCAGCTCCAATGGAGCCATTCTGCTGGGGGCCAGCTAGTCATGAATCATTTTGCTAAGAGGTATTCAGCTTGTGAGAATGTCTGTGTGTCTATATTTCTCTTATGAAACCTCTTAAGTTTAGATGTAGACCAGGCCTGAGTAATCTATGTTGTCAGCCTGCAGGCAGACTTCTTTGCTGAAAATGCAGCTAGAAAATTGGTTGCTGCCCCTCCGCTCTCCTTTTGTGGAAATTCTGGGTCAGTGGTTCTATGAAAATGCAAATCCAAAACACTCTCTCTAGTGCCTACCTAATAGCCCATATTCTGTTCTTGCCTGTTTAGGAGTGGTGAGCAGCCCCTTCCACAGTCCCCTGAAGACCAGCGGTGCAACTTGTCCACCGGCATCCCTTTTATCATTGAAAAACAACATAGAGTTTAAGTGGCATAGAGGGCCTTGTGTGTTCCTTTGTACATGGCGACATTTACTCTAAGGGCCAGATTCTGATATCTTTACTTACGTTAAGTAGTGCCTTACTCCACAAATAGCCTAATTAGCTTCAAATTAGTAAACTCTGTAAAATTATTTGGGAGCCATTTTGATTAAAAGCATTTTCCATATGTAAGTTCATCATTACAACACAAAAAATAATGGCTATAACTAAATGAAAACGAGCAGAACACAAGTATATTGTTTACAGTTTACATGTGTATATTATGCTCTTGTATTTTCTATAACTCTTATCAAAATTACATTTCTAAATTTGCCATCTCTCATATATTATATTTCCAATTTTGATTATGTTGTATTGATGGAATTGGAATTTTATTAGATGGCAGGAAAACTAGCATAAACACACAAAAATCATTACCGCCTTGCTTTATTAATATCATTTTAGTTAATAGAGATATAAATGTTGTAATTAAGTATTTATTCTTTTTTCCTTAAGCATGTGTACAGGAATACTTTGTTTCTGTTGGTGGATTAGACATATTATCTGAAGTACTTATCAAGCTGGTACATGATTCATCTAGGAGTTACTCAAGCGCAAAACTTGCAGTAGTGGTGACAAAGACTCTAGATGCTTGCATTGCTGATAACTGTGAGTGAATAGATCCCAAACTTTTATATATATGGTATTTCTAGAAAGAAATTAGTATGGCTAGTTTTTAGAAGAAAAATTTGTAGATGGACATGAAAGGGCAAATAAGTGTACATAGGTTGCACATGTGCAAAATAGTTTTACATGTCAGAATTCCTTAAACACTCACCAATTGAAATTGAAAAGCATGAAGAAAATGCACCTGCATCCGCTGGGATTTGCAAAGATGTGGGGGTATGACTAACAGCTTGATTTTCAGCACATACATACAAACAAATTTAGGTGCCTCAAGTCTTGAGAGGAGCTTGACTTCTTATAGGACATGTCTCCAGTTGTTCTGTGGGGAGGATTTTTGACTGATAAGCGAAAGAGTCAGATCTCTTTTCATGACCTCTCCAATTGCAGTGAGTTCTCCCTGTGCTGTACCTGGTCAAGGATTTGGGGAACCTTTCCAGGGGTCTGCTCCCCAGTATGCAGCAAAACCCCTGCTTTATCAGGGCTTCTTCCATAGCAGGATTTGTGGGATGAGACCATGTTGGGGCTGGTAAGGAGCATGGACAGAACTTGTCCACTGGAAGGAGAGGATACTGACTTCAAATGTTTGGATGAGGGCACGAAAGCAGGAAAAATGGAGGCAGTCTCCATGCTTTTTTAGGGATATGGAGGACATCCTGAAAAAGAAAATGTATTTTTGTTGCGTTGTGTACTTATTGTTATACTTTGATTTTGTCCCTTTAAATTATTTTATCTTAATAGCTGCCGTTGGTGATGTCCTGTTAAAGTATCACATTGTGTCTAAGCTACTGAGGTTGCTGACTTATGACACTGTGGATTCAGGAGAAAAAATTAGTATTATTCTTACAATTGGGCATTGCACAGAAGGTTGTGGTAAGATTCTGATTTTTTATGAATTTTGGTTTGTGGCTTTAGCTGTTTCAACGCTGCACTCCTCTGCAGTTTTCATTAAAATATTGATGCTTCAAAACAGCATTCTACCAAGAAATTTAATTCAATATTAAAACTCAAAAAGAATGTTCAGTTTTCTGTAGTGTTCTATCTTTGGTTTTGAAGAGCTGTTATCTCAAAACAACATACAGTATATTCAAGTGTTAAAAGAAATTAGAGTATCATGAGGATCACTCGAAGGACTCAAATCCTGTTCTCCTTATTCACATAGGGTGAAATTCACCCTGTCCAGAGGGTCAGAATAAGACCTATGCAACACTTAAGTCCCATTTTAAGCCCCAGTTTAACTGCTTCAGTGGTACATGGTGCATAGACATTGTGCTGACCCTTTGCAGGGGGGTAAATTTCACCTACCAATACCCTTACTGAATTTAATAGGGTTACTTTTTGAAGTCAGAACAAGATTGAGTCTGAAATGCTTTTGCCTGACATCTTAGTATTTGACCAAAGTAAATTTGCCCAACTCAGGCTTTGTCAGTACCCTGTGGCAATGAAAGCAAACTGAGCGGATAGTTAAAAGATACTGACCATAAGAGAATATTTATTTTAAAATGTACTGTTTTTAGAGTTAAGGTGGGAGTTTTTTTAAAAGAAAAACTCCTCTGTAATTGTATTTGTTCTTTTATCAAGTCCCTAACTGCATTATAAAAAATGTTTTTGTAAAGTTATCATTTTACAAGGATATATGCAAATATTAGCATGATTTTAAAAAACAGTTATAGACAATTACATAAATTATGCATGTGGAAACTGTTCTTTTCTTGCCCAGGGAAAAACTGATCAGATAGACTCTGTCAAAAATGCATATTTTTGTACTGGTATACCTAAATTTTGAACTGGAGTAAGCCACAAAATTGTCAGTCATGGTTTATACCATGCACATCTACATGAGATGTGTGCACTAGTGAACCTACCTACCTTAGTGCAAAAACAAACAAACACAACCCTAATGAAAAATAAGGCCCCAGTCAACAACTGAAATTCACTTGGGTCCCATTTAATAAGTATACAGGTTTTTCTAACTTATACTAGATTTTTTTATTGCAGACTTTTAATTATGGATAGTTATGTATTTTTATCTTGAATTAGCAATATTTACTTTTTAGCTGACTCAATCCTTATTGGATTTGCTTATACCACTACTGTATTTTTAGAAGTGACAGTTCCATACAGAAAGTTGGAAGTTATGAATCATTTTTAATTGCTTCCTGAACTAGATAAAAATAAATAAAACATGGAAATTATCCAGATATGATTTAATGAATTTGGCTGATGATAAACAGAAACATTTTGCTGAATTCTATTTAAAGTTGTTTATGCTGTCTTCTAATGATAATGTAGGAAAACTGTTATCCATAGTACAAGTTAGAAATTGATTTATTTTCCTTTAATGCTCTCTTCTTTAGAAGAAAACCAGTATGATCTGCTTAAGAACAATGGCCTTCCAATTATGATTCAGTTATTAACAGAGTCTCAGGATGAAGAAGTAAACAAAGCTGCTGCTTTTGTGCTGCAAAATTGCAAGCAAACCAGTAAGCTTATTGTGGTTTTAAAAAATGAAATGCATTGTTCCCAGTATTTAAGTTTTGTAAATCTTCAGAATAATTGTAATTGTAGTAGCTTGGTGATGCAGTGTACTTCAGTGACCCTTGTTTTCCTTGGGAATGGTTGTATGTTTACCACCATAGAATGCTTATAGCATTTAGAGGGTGAAGGAAAAGTTGTAGGGATTCAAGTGAATGCAAAAATGCCTGGGCATAATCTTTGCACAAAAGGCTGATTCTCTTTAAATTAGCTCTACAAGGGTAGCCTGAGCCTCAGCTCCCAACCTCTGACACTGTCTTTAGAGCCAGGAGTGATTTTTAGCAAAAGTGGAGTCCTGTACAGGTAGATTAATTTGTAACCTCACCAACCTTCTTACCGTTTAGGTGCTGGTTCTTTCTACCATTTGTGTTAGGTTAAAATAATAGAATTGACAGTTATGGCAAGATGTTATACTCTTTTCAGTTTGTTGTTTGTTGATTTTTTTTTGGTAAACGAACTGTGGCCAAGCATTTTTTCAGTGTCATGACCTGAATGCAACAGATTCTTTAAAAAACTCTACTTTATCTTTCATTTTCATTTACTTATAAAAATATATTTGTAGCATTCATTTTGCTCCAACATGTGAACCAATTTTTATAAGGCCAGGATCTATGTGCAACTGTATGCCTTTGTTTGTGCACACAGTTATTGTGATTGTGTTTGCAGTTTGGGTAATACCATGCACAAACTGTATAACTGTCTGTCTAGACTATCATAATAATGCGTATTCAAATATACGAGGTAAGTGCACAATTGCGAGCACATTTTTGCTTGTAGAATTTGGGATGATTATAGAAAAGCAAACATGTATTTCCTACTGAATTTCCAGTTTTTCGTGGACAGTGATAAAATATTACAATCAAACCTTAACATATGTCTTGATCTTGAAAAGTACTGGGAGGCTACAGCTCTCACTGAAATTCAGACCAGGTCCATAATAAATTCATTTTTCAAGGAACAGCTTCGGAAGCAAAGGTTTACTATAACTGCAACTCAGTGTGGCTCCAGTTCAGCAAGGTACAGAAGCACATGCCTATTTTTAAGCACATGAGCTGTTTTAATGGCTTCGTTGGGATTGCTTACATGCTGAAATATCTTGCTGAACTGGGGCCAGTAACGGTAATTACAGTTTGCATTTTGAAATACAATGAAGCTATATGGAACTTTCATTCTATTTCATTATACCAAAATTTACTATAAACAGATTGTAATATATGTTGTAACTGAATTTTAGGAATTTTATTTATTAATTTTTGAGCTATTAAATATATAAACATGAAACATTTTTCAATATACTATTCAATGTAGAAAGACCGCATTTTATTTTATACTTTACAAAGCTGAGAAATTGTCTCTGAAAAAGAATGAATATCCATTAAATCTGAATGATGCAGAACAGTTGAAAATGGATCTACAGATCGAAGAGAGGAATCTGGAGGACTACTGGAAGAAAGCAAAAGAAATTTTACACAGAATAGAACGGCTTGAAAAAGAGCGTGATGAGGTAGGCCCATTTATTCAAAATATGGTGAATCTAAGCAAATCTCTCAAAAGAAAGCTTTCTCCTCAAGAGTTTAGGGAGAAGTAAGGGGAAAGACATTATATAATCTCAGTGTGAGCTATAAAAGTTGGAAGAATTGGACACCTGAGAAACTACGTCCTGTAACTCCTCACTTTTTGACATTACTTTGACATTACTGTATATTAAGATAGAGAAGGGAATGAATACAAGGTTGAGATCCTGTTTTTAGTGCATAGCAAGGAACTCTAAAATATATTATATTGTAGAAAATCCAGTTCTGTAGGACTTGGCATGCAGTTAATTCAGGTTGAACAGTAAGGCAGAAAAATAAAACCACTTTTTAAAAATGTCCACATATATTTGAACCTACCATTTCCACATTTGTATGTGAAATTACCATGTCTGTGCAAGCATGATAGCTTCATACCCAAATGTATACTCAAGTTAAGTGTCCAAATACCTAGCTCTAAAATATAAATTTAAGACTTCTTCTGCTAAGACTCTGTTTACATCTTGATTGAATTAATAGACCCAGGTAACTTTCATGGTTTATTGAAAAGTACTATTCTACATATGTGTAGAATTAACTAAAATGTTGCTTATGTTTAAAGGATATTTGCAGCAACTTTCAAACTATGGAAACAGTACATAGCAATCAAAAGCAGTATCCAGTTAAAACAGTTGTATACTGTATGTGACATAGAGGAACAAATCAGATAAGAAACATGTCAAAAGTCCTGAAATCAACTCTGTGATGTAAATGGAGATAAAGAACCCAAATTATGCCAGGCTGACAAAGCTAAAAGACAGTTGTGTGAAATGAGCCCAGAACCATGCAAGAAAAGCTTATAAGTATATTGGTCTGAGTGTAACAGAAAAAGATGCTGGAATATTAATGTATACAGTTTACTCAGTGTTGTATAGTACAGTATTTTTCTTGTTTGACATGCAGTTTAGTCTTTTCTTGATTATATCCTATGTCTGCCATTACTATCTGGTCCCTTTAGGTAGTTAGTAGCAAAATGCTCAGTGACTTAATTACATCTAGAACTGTTCTGTAATAGGACCCAGTTTATTGCTTTCAGATCCAAGTTCCCACTTGGTTACTGTTCCTTTAAGTTCTTTTTCACATATTTGCTGGTTTTCTTGTTAATTTTAGTGTCTAACTAGAGCCAGGCACTCTTGGAGCTTCATAGTTAACAGGATCTACCCCCAAAGTTGCCCTGCTCTGTCTTCTCTAACCCTACAATAGGATTTATTAATGCTTTGTATAGTTATTAATTGGTATTTTTGCAATATAGGAAACAGTACGAAGACAAATACTTACTGATATACCTCAGGAAGCAGTTATGCAAATGATACCAAAATGCCATAAAATGAATTGCAGTGACCAAAAAGCAAACATTGAAAGACCACATACAAAAATGCAGTACTCGCAGCTAAATTATAAGTCTGATGATTTGGTTGGTACTACATCTGCAAATAATAGGTCAACCAAAAATGGAATATTAAAGACTATGAATCCAGTAAATGCTTCTACCAGAGAGAGTGAACAAAATGTTACTCTACATTTAGCTGATAAACTACAAACACGTAGTGTACAAAAAGATCAGACTACAAATGAACGAACTGCTTGCGAGAAAAAAAAGTCTGTTCCTCAAGCAAGGTACAGTATTTGATGTCTCAATGCAAAGTAAAAACGTAAAGTTGTTGTTCACTTAATGAAAATTTCCAAATCAAATATCATTTTATTTAATTCCTTTTTTTACTAACAAGATCTTTATTGTGAGAGAAAATAGACAACTTTTGGTTGCCACATCTTTTCTTAGGTATAGATGTAATGTCTTTGACTTCTCAGATCTAAGAAAAAGAATCTCAGTGTAATAAAGAAAAAATAAAGCATTTGCCTTTGTACGCTAGGTGAAATGGTTGCATCTATCTCCAATGCATGTATAGGTACTATTTTAAAAATCTGAAATAAGATTAAATATTTAAAACTATGAAATCCATAATATTTTCCCCCCAGTTTTGTATTAGATTTCTTTTATATTGTTATAGCCTGCTCTGCTTACTCTATCTCACATTGTACCTCCTTCACTATTTCATAACATGCCATCCTATCATATAGCTGTTGACCTATACTACGGACACTTTCACTGTCTATGATTTCATCTTCCTTTCATCTAGCTATTTTATGGTTATCCTTCCCACCCAGAAATAGTAAGCCAATTAAAAGTGACCTGCAAGGGTAAAATACCAGATTCCAGTAACTTTAGTAATATATGTTGAATTGTCCACCAAAGTAATCTAAGAGCCTTTAGTACATTACTTACAAACATATTTAATTTTCTTCTTTCTGGTCCCACATAGTGCATTTTTGATGGGGCTGTCTGGCTCCTGCTCCTGTGTGTTGCTCCAGCATGCACTATGCTGTGACTTCACAGCTACCACAGAAATTTTCTGGCGCTTAGCCCGTGATCATGTAAGTTCTGTTTGGTTTTTGCTGCTGTTTGGCATAGTTTTGCAAAGTTTCTTTCTTGTTATTACCACCCTTCAGATTAAAACACAGAAACTTTGGAAAAACATGTGCTTTCTCTGTGAGTCTGTGTGTATGAACCCAGGAATTAAGTGACCTTAGGCCGGGCTCCTTGTTCCAGCAGTGTTCTGTGGTAGCTGTGATGGTGTAGGAAAATGGATACTGGGGCATGACATTAGAGTAGGATCCTGCTGATTTTATCAAGGTTAAACACTGCAGGATCACAGATAAGAAAATTAAAGTACCTTTTTAACCAGTTGTCAAATACAGTGAAGACCATGGCGTTCTGGAGCCACAATGGATTCTGGAAGCTAAAGTTACTGGAAAAATATATGTATTGCTTTCTAGACATACTGATATTCAGAATGATATTTTTATCTAGGAAAGGTAATTACATATCCTCTCTAATCAATCTTTTAAAATACTGTAATGATATGCTGAATGCCTGTCTTAGACTAGCCATTTGGGGAAAATTAGCACACGTTGAAATTTCTAGAATTTTGGTATTTTATTTTTGGAGATTACTTTTAAATTTGTAGTTAAACATAAATGCAAAGAGAATGGGAATAAACAGGAGGAACTGGAAGTGTGAGTACATAAGCTAAATTATGAAATTGGCATCAGATAGACTACTCGGTGGACTAAATCTCATGAGTTGAATAGTAGTATAAAGGGTGTAGCTTGTCCAGGAACAAAAGATGGAGGAGGAGAGGCTGAGTGAGGAAGTGTTGCATAATACACCAAAATATATATACATTTGTTCTGAAGTCCAGAAGGAGGAGAGAGGAAGACTAGTTAAAAGTCTCTGAGTGAAGATAAGATAAAAGGGGAAAAAAAACAAGAGTGACATCTTAATGGAGGTCTACTACAGGCCACCAAATCAGAAAGAGGCAGTGGATGAAGCATTAGTAGAACAAATAACAGAAATATCCAAAACACAAAACCTGGTGATAATGAAGGACTTTAACTACCTGGACATCTCTTGGAAAAGCAATATGGCCAAACACAAAATGTCCAATAAGTTCTTGAAATGTATTTGGGACAATTTTTTGTTTCAGAAGATGGAGGAGGTAACCAGAGGGACAGCCATTTCAGACTTGATTCTGACTAACAGAGAGGAATTGATTGCAAATCTGAAAGTTAAAAGTAATTTGGGTGAAAGTGATCATGAAATGGTAGATTGAATGATTCTGTGGAAAGGAAGGAGTGAGAGCAGCAGATTAAGAAAAACAGATTTCAAAAAAGCAGACTTTAACAAACTTTAACAATTTTTTCCCTGGGAAGAAAATCTAAGGTAAAAATGAAGTTCAGGAGAGCTGGCAGTTTCTCAGAGAGAGAATATTAAGATGCAACAGCAAGCTATCCTGATAGGAAGAATAGCAAGAGGCCAATATTGCTCCATTGGAGCTCTTTAATTACCTGAAAATCAAAAAGGAATCCTACAAAAAGTGGAAACATGAACAAGTTGCTAAGAATTAGTACAAAAGAATAGCAAAAGCATATAAAGACAAAATCAGAAAGGATAAGGCACAAAGTGAGTTACACCTAGCCAAGGACATAATAATCAATCAAGAAGAGGTTTTATAAATATATTAGGAGGAAGAGAAAGATGAAGGAAGTGTAGGTCTGCTACTTAGCTGGGGAAGGAGAGCTAATAATGGACACATCAAGATGGAGGAGGTGCTTAATGCCTATTTTGCTTCAGTCTTCACTAAAAAGGTAAATTGTGACCAGATACTTAAACACACCTTTAACAACAAGGGCGAAGAAAAACAAACCAAATAGGGAAAGAAAAGGTTGAAGAATATTTATATAAGTGAAATGTATTCAAGTCAGCAAGACCTGAAGAAATTCAGGAACTAGTGGAAGCAATCTCAGAACCATTAGCAATTATCTTTGAGAATTCATGGAGGATGGGTAAGGTCCCAGGGGACTGAAGAAGAGGAAACATAGTACCTGTCTTTAAAAACAGAAACCAAGAGGACCTGGGGATTTAGAGACCAATCAGTCTAACTTCAGTACCTGAAAAGACACCAGAACAAATGTTTAAGCAATCAATTTATAAGCAGCAATAGGATATTGGGGTGATAAGTAATAGCCAACATGCATTTGTCGAGGACAAATCATGCCAAACCAAGTTAATTTCCTTCTTTGATGGCGTTACTGGTCTGTTGGATGTGAGAGAAGCTGTAGATGTGATGTAGCTTGATTTTTACTATGGCTTTTGACACAATCCCGCATAACATTCCCATAAAATACCTTGCGACGTGGGATCTGGATTAAATTACTATAAAGTGGGCGCACAAGAGGTTGAAAAACAATATTCAAAGTGTTATCAATGGTTATTTTTGGTGTATCTAGTGGGACCCTCCCGGGGATCTGTCATGGGCCTGGTAGAAGTAAATATTTTCATCAATGACTTAGATAATGGAGTGGAGAACATGCTTATAAATTTTTTGGATGACACCAAGCTGGTAGAAGTTGCAAGCACTTTGTAGAACAGGATTAGAATTCAAGTGGTCTGAATTCAACAAGATGAAATTCAATAAAGACAAGTGCGAAGTACTTCATTTAGGAAGGAAAATTCAAATACAATTGCAAAATGGGGAGTAAGTGGCTAAGCAGTAGTACTGCTGAAAAGGCTCTGGGGGTAAATTGAATATGAGTCAACAACATGGTGCAGTTGCAAAAAAAGGGTAATATCATTCTGGGGTTTATGAACAGGAGTATTGTTTGTAAGACACAGGTCATAATAGTCCCACTCTATTCAGCACTGGTGAGGCCTCAGCTGATGTACTATGTCCAATTCTGGATGCCACACTTTATGAAAGATGTGGAGAAATTGGAAAGAGTCCCGAGGAGAGCAACAGAGATGATCAAATGTTTAGAAAACCTGACCTATGGGGAAAGGTTAAAAAAAACAACTGGGCATGTTTAGTTCTGAGGAAAAGAAGACCAAGGAGGGACCTGAAGACTGTCTTCAGATTTGTTAAAGGTTGTTACGAAAAGGATTGTGATCAGTTGTTCTCTAGGTCCACTGACTGTAGGACAAGAAGAAATGAGCTTAATTTCCAGCAAAGGAGATTTAAGTTAGATATCAGGAATTAGATTCCAAGGGAGGTTGTGGAATCCCCGTCATTGGAGGTTTTAAGAACAGGTTAAACAGACACCTGTCAGGGATGGTTTAGCTTTACTTGTTCCTGCCTCAGCACAGGGAGCTAGACTAGATGACTTCTCAAGGTCCCTTCCAGCCCTACATATCTATTCTAAATATTATGTGATTTGATTTTAACTTTCTTACTGTGTTTTTGATCTTTTCAGTGAGCACTTGTTTAAACAGCCATCAGTTAAAAATCTCAAACAGGCACAAGTAGCAGGTACAGATAACTGAAGTATATTTTTTTTCCAGATAATGTATTTAATGAATTTTTATTGAAAATAAAATGTGGTCCATTTGGCTTATCTTTAAAGTTATTTTTTATCATACAACATGTGTCATACTTTATGTACACACCAATTCCAGTGTTGTAAAATTGTAAATATTTGCAGAGATTTGGAATTTTATAATAAATAACTATTAAAATAAGAATTTATTTCTTTTGTTTTGATTTTATCTTCTAAAATGTTTTACTTTTGGGGGTTTTTGTAAGATAATTTCTAACATTACACAAGATGGGTTTAGATAAGTGTTTTCTGCTGTGTCTGAAAATTATTTTGGATTGAGCAATGGAAGCCATTAATAGTACGAGAATTTGTTTTGAATGGGCATTTAAGCATGTGTGTAGTTCCATTGATTTCATTGGCACTACTCATGTGCATTAAATTAAGCCGATGTGTAAATGTTTGCTTAAGGGATTAGTATTGATCTCTGCTTCATTATACTCCTTGTATTTTTCATACTTTGGATCTGATCCAGCTAATATTTATTCTTGAATAACCTATTGACAATTTACAGGAGTAAGAATTTGTCATCTGAATAATTGTTTGCCTGATTGGTATCATAGAAAGGGCCAAATTGTGCTCTCAGTTACATTACTGTAAATCAAGAGTAAGGACTACTACTATATGAGTAAGGTTTTGCAGGACCAGACTCTAGATTTGAAATAAAATACAATGGACGTGATTTCCAACTTCACAATATCAGTTTTACATAGATACACCAGGGCAAGACTAGTGTGATCAAATGGAAAAATTAAGCCAATTAAGCCATACAGTGAAGCAAAAATAAGTACTGAATTCCATGGAGTTAATCTGGATTTACACTAGAGTAATTTAAATTCCCATTTGACCTATAGTGGGTTTTTTTATTCTTTGCTGTTTGTGTAAATTAAACAGCTATATGTCTTCTATAAATTTAAAATAAAATTTGATTTATGTATGCTGTGGAGAAGTTACCATCAGAAGGACAGTTTGCTTGTTCCATACTAGTGAAATAGACTTTTTTTTTCAAATTTAGAACCAGTTACATTTTATTCAGACTCAACAAACAAGGAAATAAGAAATATTCCAACTACTTCTGCATCTCCTAAAATTACAGATTTAAGGTGCTCAGGTAAATGATATTTATCTTATGCTTTTTATTACTATACCATAAAAGTCTTTTTATGCCCCATCAGAAATACATTAAATAACCTGCTATTACATCTGATTTGACACATCTATAATATTAATAAATCTACTGCCTCCAACCTGTTTTTCTCCCCTGTATAAAGCCACACCAGTCTAAATAAAGCCCACACACTCAAGTTTAGGTCCACATCCCTTTCCCGGGCAGAAGATATAACAGTTCAAAATAATACAAAACACATAGATATTTTCCTGCTTTCTGTAACTGAAAGAGGGAAGAATATATTCTTTCTCTGCTAAATAGGTCTCCTAACTACTACATCCTCACCCAGCTCCATTGCTCACACTGGGTATCTCTCTACTGAGCAAAAGCTGTCTCTCTATATAGCAGTTGTTGCTTGCAGCCTACAGTCGCATAACTTGTCATGTACTTTCTGAACTCAGTCACCTCAGCCTTAAAGGGCCAAGCCAACAAACTGGGATGCGTGAATATGCCACAGGACAGCACCCTGTCACAGACCTACACTATTTTTTTTATACATGTTAATATCCAACTTGTCGTCTGATCCTGCACACACATTTGTGGCTAAATTGTGGCATTAAATCACAACCATATAATGAGTGGTACAAAACTGCAATGTCCTAGAGGGTGCAGTGGCTGTGCCACTATGATAGAGATTGTAGTACATACTCCCTTTCATCTCTGGCACAGGTGTTAGGAGCATGCCGTCATCCATCTCTGGCCACTTTATACAGCTTAGTATTAGCAGTGTCTCTGGCCCTGGCCACAAGGACTTTTTGTAGTTGGCCCCTGTGTGAGTGAGCAAAGGAAAGAGAGGCTCCTTATGTTCGGTGCTGTGCCTTTCTTGCACTCCTGCATGAGATCCATATGTAATCTGGCCCTTTGGGGATATAATTTATTTTCCATGGCCTTAATAAAAATAAGTATATGTTTTGTACTGCAAAGTGTATGTTTTTGTACTGCAAAGTACAAAACTGTACTGTTTTTGTACTGCAAAGTGTTAAACATTTTCAAAAATACTCCTTATAGAGCCAGTGTTCCTTGAAATGTGTAAATGGAAATCTGAGGATAAATTGAACCATTACTGGGCAAAAGAATAAACCTGAGTTTAGTGGTGGCTCATAGAAATATATGCAGAGGCTTCAGAACAGGTGTTTGCTGGCTGTGTCAAGGTTGAACATGAAAATAAAATTAAAATTATTGTCATAATTTAGAAAGACTGTGGCATAAGCTCTACAAGCCAGTCTGAAAATATTTTTAACAAATAGATTTGTTATACCTACATTTTATACATACCATTTCTACAACATAAGTTCGTTTGTTTGTTTGTTTTTTCCAGGATGTGTAACAGTAGGATTGTCTTTCAATAGCAGAAATTTTAGCAAGATCTTGCATACTTGCCCATATCAGTGTGATCGTCACAAAGTCATTCTGGAAGCTGAAGAGAGATATAAAAGGGAACTAAGAAAATCGGTTATCTATAATAACAATAGTTCTGCAGCTTTTAAAGGTAATTATGAGGATTTTTTTATACTAGATAAGGGTATAGTTTAAAAGGTATTTGTAATTAGTAATTTATTTTGACTGATTCTGATCTAATAATCTTACAATGGCTCCATTAATTTAATTGGAATTAGTCATAATTTACACTGAATTAATACATAATTTACAATGAAATCATAATTAGACCCTAGTTCCTGAGAGTAGAAACTACAGTGTATCTCTCTTGTGTGTTCCTTGGCAATTGGTTATATGTTCTCCTTACGGCCTTGGATGATTCTGTCTGTCCTTTTAGCCAGAATTAGTACAGTTCCTGCCTTTGACCATTAAGAAAGAGGAGATTGTACAAAGATGAAATAACCACAAGTGAATGAGAGCATGACAGCACAGCAAGCCCTTTCTCATTCCAATATCACTTCCTCAGAGATGTGAGAGGCTTGTAATTCATGATCAGACTGGTGGGTGAGGGAAAGTACGTCCCCAAATACATGTAGCTTTTTACTGCAAAAAAAGAAAAGAAACTGTGGCTTTTTAAAATGAAATAGTTTTTAACTGCTAGCATTTATGCTGATCAGAAAATGTTTGTGCTGTGCTTTCCAGAAATACTATTGACCCCAGCTAAGAAAGGAAGACTGAACACAGAGTTGTCAACCTTCAAGAGCAGAAAAAATTCTCAGGAAAATTTCCAAAGTAAGGAAATTATGCAAATGAGGCTCATGCAAAAACTCCTTATTGTATGAGGAGTTCTGTTGCAGGTGTGTACACACACGGGATTTTTACACAAGCCTCCTGCCCTAGATTCAGACTTGTAACAGGGCTTGTGTTAGCATGCTAAAATCAGCTATTGAGATGTTCTTTTTACATTCTGTCTCAGGCTGGATCTCTGGTTCTCAGGCCCTCCCACTTAAGAGCCTGAGCTCCAGCTGGGCCACCACATAAAAGCACCATCTACCCAGCTATTTTTAGCATGCCAGCTTGAGCCCCGCTAACAGAACTCTGTGGACCCTGGCTTGGTGGCTTGCTCCCAAGTGCTGTGTAGACATACTCATGCAAGACTTCATTGTGAGATTCTTTGTATGGGAATTGTGTCCTCCTCTGGGTACTCTACAATGTTAAGCATCACTATGCCACTCCAATAATAAATAACAAGACTGTATCTCATTTCTGTGTAGCAGAAAACAGATAGTCATAGCACTTTTGCTTTTACATTAGAAGGCAAATTTGTCTAGTCACAGTCTAGAGCAGTGTTTCTCAAACTGAGGGTCCCGACCCAAAAGTGGGTCATAAGGCTATTGTAGGCGGGTTGTGAGATCATAAAATATATTGCTTTGGAGGAGGGAGAGGAGGTGCTGGAGGTGGAGGGAGGGTACAGCAGCCACCGCTCTCTGGCCAGCTAGCTCCAAAGGCAGCACCACCATCAGCAGCAGCAGCCCAGAAATAAGAGTGACATGAGTATGTACGGTAATTTTCTATCTCTTTTGGGGGGGGCAAGGGGGTTGTCACAGCCTGAAATATTTTCAAAGGAGGGCCCAGCAAAAGAAGTTTGAGAACCTCTGGTTTAGAATGCCTGCTCTATGTAATCTTGCACGCCAGGGATCTTAGTTAAGTCAAATCCTATAAACTTTGTTAATCTTTTTTCTCCTTCATAATTCTTTTTCTCTTTAAATATAATTGGCCTGATTCTCCTCTCATGCCATTGGCCATGTCTACATTAAACTTTGGTCGATGCAAGTTACGTTGGCTTAAAGCCACTTCAGTTAGTATATTGCTTGTGTGCATTCAGATTTGGCTCCTTGCATCAGCACTGCATGTATTCACCAGGAGTACTCGTGTCAATGCACCATTGGTAGGTATCTTAGTGTGCAACACCCCACTGTCCAATGCAGTGTCTTCTAGGAAGTTTTGACAATGGTGCAGCAGAATCAAGTCACACACGAATGACTGGAGCAAGTTGTCAATTTCCTGATGTGCAACTGTCTCCATCCCATAATGTCATCTATATCTTGTAATTTTTGCACCTTTTTAGCAATCCCATGTATACAGCCCTCCTCACTGTCTGAAATCTCTGATCAAAGCATATACACAGCTCTGCATTGTTGTCATAAGTGTTGCAAGTACAGGATGCACAATCCTCCAGTATTTGCAGGGTCTTAAGAACAACCACATCAGCAGGGAACATGATGAATTCTTGGAGGACAGATTGCTGTGGGACATAGCAAGAACCAATTGAAGGCTGTTGGTGTTCACAGAGCAGCTGCAGATGGTGGAGTGCTGCTTCTGGGCTTGAGAAATGACCATCAACTGGCAGAATGGCATCCTAACACAGGCTTGGGATGGTGAGTAGTAGCTGCAGAACTTTTGGATGTGCAGGGCTACATTTCTGGATCTGTGTCATGCTCGCCCCAGTCCTTCAATGCAGGACAACAGAATGAGAGCTGCACTGAAAGTAAAGAAACAAGTGGCACTCACACTGTGGAAACTTGCAACACTGTATTACTACCAGTCAGTGGGAAATCATTTTGGAGTTGGAAAATCCATTGTGGGGGCCACTGTCATGCAAGTGTGCAAGGCTGTTAATCATCTTCTGCTACATAGAACTGGGGCTTTCAGCCATGTGCAGGGCATAGTGGATGGATTTAACAGTGGGATTCCCAAACTGTGGTGGAGGTGGATCAGAAGAGGACACTCATCTCCCTATTTTGGCACCAGACCACCTTGCCATTGAGTATCTCAACAGCAAGGACTAATTCTCTATGATTATTCAAGCATTTGTGGATCAATGGGGATGCTTCACTGACATGGTTGGCTGAATGGGGAAGGTGAATGACACATCTTTAAGAACACAGGACTGTTCAGAAAGCTACAAGCAGAGACTTTCTTTCCCCAACGGTGGATTACCACTGGTGATGTTGAAATGCCAATAATGATCCTGGGAGACCCAGCCTATCCTTTGCTCCCTTGACTCATGAAGCTGTACACCGACCACCTTGACAGCACCAAGGAAAGATTCAGCTACTGGCTCAGCAGGTACAAAATGACAGTTGAATGCGCGTTAGGTAGATTGAAGAGACGCTGGAGTTGTTTACTCACAAGATTGGATCTCAGTTAAAAAAAGAACAACCCAATGGGTATCCTGCATCCTGCATATCTGTGAAGCCAAGGGGGGAAGCTGCAGCCAGGGTGGAGGGTGGAAGTGGAGTGGTTGTCTACTGAGTTTGAACAGCCAGACACAAAGACTATTAAAAGAGCTTAACGCAGAGCTCTACAACTCAGGCAGGCTTTGAAAAAGCACTTCCACAGTAATGCATTGTGGTGTCCTGTGCTGTACCTCACCCTGCTGTATTGGGATCTGTCAAGAATTTTGTGATTGTTGGTGTATATCTATGAATATAACAGTCAGTGCACAAATTGATTTTGTGGTGCTTGCTGTATATTTATGATTATTACACTATGTCACTGATCTACTGTGTTCTCACACCGTACAGTAACAAGTAAGTGGGTATTTTCAGAACTGCTAGGCAGCCTGCAGCGTATATTATGAACTAATAAAGATTAATTATTTTCCAGATAACAGAATCTTATTCTCTCTCTTCTTTTCCAGCTGGGGCTCCTGGGACATTTTCTTGTCTACTCTTTCCTTCTCCAGGCTCTCTGCAGTGTTCACCCTCCAGGACTAAAATAGTCAATTATTTTTTCACTAGGTCTAAATTTCTTGGTCAAGATTTAGTCAAGGTCCAGACTCCAGAGAAAATAATTTTAAACCCAATGATAATAAGTAAATAAAAAGATTTCAGGGACCATTCAAAAAGCGTTTGGTGGTTCGGATTTGGCCTGCAGTCTGCTTATTGACTACCCCTGCTCCAGGCCCTTTCTGCATGGTCTGAGGCAGCACTGGCTTGCAGGGTATCATTGAATTTGTCATCCCAGGTCCTATTCTTTCTCTTCCTTATCTGGTTCAGGTGCTTGTGGACGGAGAATCCCTCAAGGTCACGACAGCAGCTGTTACAGATAAAACACACAGAAGTTCCATTGTCAGTATAGTTACAAGAAAAAGTTGAGATTCAGAATTTCCTTCCCATGTTCCCATAAGTTTTAAACAAGACATATTTAGTGTCTCTTCTGCTTCGAAGTGCTTGTGCACATCACCACATCACTAATAGCTCCAACCGTGATGTGTATGGTCCCCAGGGATAAGGGAAATAAGGAGGAAATTGCTCAGTTGCATGAAACTGAATATAGGGCTGTTGGCACCTGGAAGCTGTGTGGGCCCATATGCTGCTAGCCTATGTGCGGCAGTGGTACGTGCCGAAATTATGGCCTATTGGCCTGGGAAAGTGTCCTACTGCAGAGGAAAAAATAAGGCTGCCATCCCTAGAAACCTTCAGGAGAGGATAACAGAGTATGTCCATGAAAATTTCATTGAGATATCTCAAGAGGATTCAAGAGACATCCCTGTATACATAAACAAACTTCTGCATGACCCTTCCTTCCTCCACCTATCTCTACAGGGGAATGAAAAGAAGATAACAATGCTACTTGTCTTTGTTGTATTGCTGCTACTTCTAATACAAGTAAAATAATGAAAAGTCGATAGCTGTGTCCTGTTAAGTTGGGAGTATCATTAGTACCTCATTGTCATGGGAAATATAATCACACACTTATCCAAGGTTCCTTCCCCTGCATTTGGCTCACCAATGCTCAGCTTCTGGAACTGACTGGACTGCAGTGGAGTCTAAAACAAGTCCTGGATTATGGCATAGCTGGACCCTCCAGTCATATGTAGTAAGAACATAAGAACAGTCATATTGCATCAGATCAATGGTTCATCTAGCCCAGTATCCTGTCTCCCAAAAGTGGCCAGTGCCAGCTGCCTTCAGAGGGAATGAACAGAACAGGCAATCATCAAGTGATCCATCCCCTGTCATTGACTCCCAGTTTTTGGCAAACGCTCAGAGCATAGTGTTGCATCCCCGCGATTGATGGACCTATCTTCCATATCCTCCATATACTCTAGTTATTCTTTCAATCCTGTTATAGTTTTGGCCTTCACAACATCCTCTGGCAACGAGTTTCACAGGTTGACTATGTTGTGTGAAGTACTTCCTTTTGTTTGTTTTAAATCTGCTGCGTATTAATTTCATTGGGTGATCCCTCCTTCTTGTGTTATGTGAAGGAGTACATAACATTTCCTTTTTTGTTTTCTCTACACCAGTCAAGATTTATAGATCTCTATTATATCCCCCCTTAGTTGTCTCTTTTCTAAACTGAAGTCCTAGTCTGTTTAATTTCTCCTCATACGGAAGCTGTTCCATATCCCTAATCATTTTTGTTGCCCTTCTCTGTTCCTTTTCCAATTCCAACATATCTTTTTTTGAGATAGGGTGGCCAGATCTGCATGCAGTATTTAAGATGTGGATGTTTCATGGATTTATATAGTGGTATTATGATATTTTCTGTCTTGTCCCGCCATCCTCCTCTTTTTCCTCCTTCACCTTCACATTGTCCTCACTGTTAACGCCAGGAGTCTGTGACTCATGCTTCTTGGAGGTAACCATAGTGGTCTGCAGGATGGTGATGGAGTCTCCACCAAGAATGGCATGCAGTTCTTTGTAAAAGTGGCAGATCTGTGGCTCAGCACCTGATTGACTGTGGGCCTTCCTGGCCCTCTGATACGCTTGACGTAATTTCTTTGCTTTCACACATTATTGTTGCTGGTCCTTGCTGTGCCTTTCTCCTGCATCTCCCATGCAATTTCCTCATAGATGTCCACGTCTCTACAGCTGGTGGTGCATAGCTGTGTCTTCATAGCCTTTTCTCTCCACAAGACCAGGAGATCCAATATCTCATGTCTACTCCAGGCCAGAGTGTGTCTGGAGTGTGTAGCCATCATTGGCAGCTGGTCAGTTGTGCACAACGGTAGAGAGCTGCTGGGTGTGCTTGCCAAGTTAGACAATCAGAAAAAGGCATTTAAAAAATTTGCTGGGCTTTAAAGTGGAGGGGCCTTCTGGTCTCTGTGGCCCTGGGATAGTGTAGTTCACAATAGTGACCAGAGTTTTCAGAGTCAGACATTGTGGGATAGTTGCTTGAGGACTATTAGGGTCAACAGAAGTAATGCAGTATCTACATTCACATTGCATTGACCTCAGTACATCTACCCTGGATCAACACCACTCGAGGAGGTAGTGTTACTGCGTTGCTGTAACAGAGCACTTACGTTAGTGGAAGACATATTGAAGTGTAGACACATGCACAAAGAGGTCAACATAAGGCAGTTTACATCGACCTAACTTAGTTGTGTAGACCAGGCCACACTGACTTCATTTGGTTCACTCCTGATTTCCACTGATGTGAGAGGAGAATCATGCCAGTTTTGTTGAAATGCACATTGACAGGTTACAAGGTCAGTGTATTCTTACAGGCCGTGTCTGTACATATTCACAATTCTGAATTAAGTAAGGAATATACTGATATGTACAAAGTCAGATTTTTTTACAGTATTTTCAGAGCACTGTTCCTTGAGCAAAAGCATTATGCTGTAAATATTAAATCCAAAAAAAAAAAAAAAAAAAGGCAAGGGAATTTAGTGACCTCATTAAAGAAATGAAAAGTTTCAGTTTGATAATTTAGGAGACTGAAGTCTCCATTCACATAACATGCACAGTGCAGGACAACATCAATTACCCCTGAAACTGCCTCCCAATAATTTGCATAAATCTGACATGTAGCAATAACTTTTAGAATGAAAAGGGAGTTCAGTATTCAAGGCTCATTCATTCTTGAGCTTCTTTGTCTTTATTCCCGGTTACTGTTGCCATGTGTGATAAGAGGAGTCTTGTGATGTATACATCTGCACTAATAAATGGACTCAAACTCCCAGCCCATATCTCAGCCTCTAAACTCAGTCCCATGATCTCCTTGTAACAAATTTCAGTCTAATGGTTGTGGATGAGTGTATGGCTTTACTCCATAAAATATGAGAACTCTCATATTTCTACTTTTTAGATAATTCACAAAGGATTCTTGTTTAAAATTAAGTGATTGTGATATCTTAGACACAACCAACCCTATCATACCATGCTAAATTTAGCAGCTAGGGTCTAACACCGTTTTGTATTATTAATGGCCATGGTTTAAAAATAGCCTGAAGTTATGCTTCAAAATCCATATTTAGGCTCCTAAATAAGTGGTCTGATTTTCAAACTTGCTGAGCACCCAACAGTACCCACTGAAGTCAATGAGTGCTCAGTGCTTTTGAAAATCAGGCCACTTACTTAGGAACCTAATGCGAGGCTCTTATTTTTGAAATCTTGGCCTCATATTAGTGTCCAAATTAACAATTGCTGATAGCAGGTCACTAGCTAATTGGTTCATTTCTTCTCCAGATTCCAAAATTGATTATCCATTTTTTTCACAGAGATTGGCCTGTCAGTGAAACCTTTTCCAAATTACTGTCTATTTTTGAGTCAGCAAGCCCATTAGATTGATATGACATGGCATCTGGGAGGCAAAGGTTTCCTGCCTGGTACATTTTTCCAGCCCAGATAAATTAATAATATAGCTGGGAAGAGGGTCTTAATTTGAATTTTGATTCCTAAAGCATTACTTTGTTTGTTGCGTTTTAAAAGGTATTCGTTTGACTCCTATGAAGAAAACCCAGAGTAGTATTTCAAAGATAGATGACAACCGCAACAAAAATATTAATATGCAAGAAAAATATAATTTAATGCCTACACGCACAAAAAGTGAGTATTGCCATAAAATTAATCACATAATTCAAGAAGTTGTAAAATCAGTTTTACTCTGGCTCTGGCTGTGGGGATTGCAATCTGCTGTGCTTCACAAATAGATCTGTGCTCACCACTGGAGATCAAGGGATGAGAATTTAAAATGATATTCCAACTTTAATAACTACTGATTTTACTCGTGAGCATGGTCTTCTGTCATCTGTTGGTTAGTTACTTCTACTGTACGTAAGATATAACCCCTCGTACAATTAATGCATAAATTACTTTAATGTAGCCTTAATGCTGGAGAAAATATACTTTTATATTATTTGAGTATTAGAATTTATAAAATAAGTAGCATTCACATTTTAACTTCTGTTAGTACTGCTGCTTTACAAGTACCACATTCAGTTCTATCTTAGATTTCAGTTAATTAACAAAGAGACGGCCTGTTCATAACTCCACAGCTTTCCAAATAGACCAAGATACACATTTGAAGACACAAACAATCAGAGAGAGAGACAACATAGAATATCAAGGCTTGAATGAGAAAACTAAATATTCATTTAATGAAGATGAGGTAAGTTATGAGGCCAGATAATACACTCACACATTTGCAAATAAATAAAGTCAATAGCTGTGTATTGTTTTTAATTTCTTTGTTTTATTAGTGTAATCACTTGTAACAGGAACCTAGCACCAGGATGAATGACCAAGTTGAGCCCTAGTGTAAGCAGGTGCATCTCCATTGATTGTCAGTGTAGTTATACCCACTTATTCTAGAGATGTGTTTAGCACTAAGTTTTTTTCAGCCTCTCCCTCTCCTTTAATCATCCTTGGTCTTCCCCTTCTGACTCGTACCTGGTCTCTGTGGCCACAGAGGGGGTGGCTGGATCTGGCAGGCGGTTGAGTCAGGATGGGGCAGCTATGGCCTGGTTGCTGCCCCTGGAGATGGGCAAGCTGGGCAGGTCAATGTGAATCAGAGTGTTATTCACATAACAGATATCACAGGATCTTTTTCAGGAGATAAGGCAACAAGCCACGTTTATTGTGAATGCAGAAATTTGGTAAATAGAATCAATAATGCAAATACCAAGAAAACGATATCAACACTGTAGCAATATCAATATTGTGCTTTACTTCACTGACACATTTTTCAATTGGTAGTTTCATTCACACTCATACACACAGGCAGGCATACACAGACAGACAAACATACATAGGGGTCTCACAGATGTTATAGTTACCAGCCTCTTGGTGCTTGTGGTAGTCACTGGCCAGGTGACTGTAGCACGAGGGTGAGGAGCAAGATTCTGCCGATGCGCATCGGTACTCCTGGCTGGTTGGTGATGTAGACCGGAACTTCCAGCCTTCATCTTCCTGTCCCATTTTATAGGAAAAGGACCCCATGTAAGTCTGTGGGTTTTTGCTCTATCATGCTGCATCTGCATTTGGTGTGATCCATAATCACCCACATTGTTGCAAGTCTGATCAGATTTTGTTCTTTGAAGTGGGTTGACTCTAAACTTATCAGGGTGGGCTCCTCTTCGGCCAGTTGAGTGGTAAAAGTTATCTTTGCTCCTTTCTTCCTCCCTCAAATGTTTTAGGTGAGGCTGGTGTTTTCTTCGTGTTTCAACATCCCTTACTGAGATCATTGTTCAATCACTCTCCCTGTCTATACCCACCTCAATTGCTCAGCCATTCACACTTCAATCACTCAGTGCCAACTTCTAACTGAAGAATTCACATATTATTTTTAAAGAAAACATTATTTCATTTTTTGCCAGTGTCTTTCACAATTAGGTTGGTATATTACATTTCACAGTGTGGCTTCTTATATTTAAAATAGGGTATTTACAAATATATTGAAAGTGGGTAAAATTAACAGATAAAATAGTCAGTGGAGTGGTTTTACAAACAATCTTAAAACAAATAGAATTATAGAAAGTAAAGACACTTCAATTATTATGCAGTAAATGGATATTTTAAAGAGGCTGAAGTGAACATTTCCTTCAAAGAGTAGAACAATAGGAGTCAGCTGAGGTTTTAGCTTTTGATTAAAGTTACAATGTATCAGCCTGAAGAGCCTATTGGTAGGAAAAGGGGCGGGGGTGTTTGTGGCTGTGTTCTTTCATGTATTTCATGAAAACAGGATTGGGCCAACAAGAGCAGAGAGAATGGGAGAGGGCAGCAATGGCCACTTGATACCAGACTTTTCTGAAATCATTTCACTGCTACAGTTTCCACACACACACCCCTGCCTCTGGGTTCACTAATATGCAGTGAGGGACAGAGCCTAGGAAGGTAAGGTCTCCCTGAGGGACATCACACACCCATTGGCTATTCTGCTGTCAGGGCAGCAGTTCAGGGAGACTAGATAGCCACACCAAGCATGAGACCAGGTGATGATGTCCGTTTCTGTCTACTCGCTTTTGGAAAAATCATAGTATTGGGCTAATGTAGCAATTTCTGTGTGATCTATGAAATCACAGTTTTCCCGGGGCCCTTCTAATCTGACTGGAGGGAAGACACCCTCCACACCTTAGCCATTAGGAGGGTGTTGGTCTTTTAAATGAACAAGACCAAATCCTTTAGGACCTGTCCCAGACTGTTTGTCTTGTTCACAGCCGGAGCTACAGGGATATCTGTTTCCACCAATGACTTTCTAAGTAGCTTTCCAGTTGTATTATGTCATGTTATGAGGCTTCTAATGTCCACCCTTTTCCTAGGGTTATAGCTTATTCCATCAGATTTTAATCGACTTCCATTTCCCTGTTGAAGAATGCCACTGAGGCTTTGGTTCACACCTTCTCAAAACACTATGCTTTAGCATCTGCCTTGGAGGCATGCACTATCTTTGTACTGCAGTTCTGCAGACAGTCTTAGACCAGGTTCTGAAGCTCCCACCTCCTTCAGGGAGCATTGCTTGAGAGACAGCAGAAGTGAAGCACCCATAGGGACATAATTCTAAGAAGGAGAGGTTACTTACCCTGTACAATAACTGGAATTCTCTGAGTAATTTCCCTGTGGGTGCTCCAATACCCACCCTTCTTTTCCTCTGCTTCGGAGTATTGTCTTGATGGGACTTCACTGTAGAGAAGGAGTGTTGGTTCACCCAACACTGCCATATAAAACCTTGGTACAGGAAACAAGGATAAATAGGATGTATGTGCAGACCAGCTGCTGCTACCAAGTCTCTGATTACATGTGCACCTGAAGTGGAACACCGATAGAGACAAACATTTAATTATTGTACAGGGTAAGTAACCTTTCCTTCCCTTATTCTATAGGCCTCTATAATACCATAACTCACAATTTAACATAATTCTTAAATATATTCTTAATGACATCATTTCCATTGAAATGCTGTGTATTATACATAGTTTTTAAATAAGTCAAAATAAATACTTACAGAGCACTGAAAGTCTTTCATTGGACACACGTGCAAGGGATTTAAAAAAGAGTAAACGAAGAGTCCGGAAAGATTTTACAACAGAAGAAGTAAACTATCTTTTGAGTGGCGTAAAGAAAATGGGCCATCACTGGAATTTAATTTTATGGTCCTACCCATTTCAGAAAGGACGAACAAATGTTGATCTTGCCAAAAAATACCACAAGTTACAAATGCATGTAAGGGAAATTTAATTTTCTACTAGTCTCTTTTATGCTAAAGTTAAAAACTGATTTGAATTGTAACCTCTGCATTTTCAGTTTTGCTGTGAAAAGACAAAGTGTGAGATTTTGTGTTTTGTCTTTTAGGCACATCACAGAAGTTGCAGCCCAGAGGTAAAAAAGACTGAGATGACTATCAGCCGCCTTTTGTGCCCAGCCAATTCTGGCTGTTCCCTGTTGTAATTAAGACAGCACAAGAAGGCTGCCTAAGCTAGAGCAGCCTGTTGTTCACTGTGACTATCTTCAAGTCCTGTGCTGAGAGAGAACCACATGTGGGACTTTTAGAAGTCTTTAGTGCCATTCGAGCCCCATACTCAATACAAGGATCAGAATGAATGAAGATCTCACCCAACATCGCTAGGATGGTCCAACATATTGAGTAGGGACTAGAAGCCAGTAATTTCTGTGTTCTAATTTCTGCTCTGACAATGACTTGTTTGGCCTTGAGCAAGTTTCTCTATGTGTGTGTCAGTTTTCTCCATCTGTAAAATAAAGATATTTATTTACCCCTTACACAGGGATATGAAGGATTAGAATTGATTAGCTAATATTTGAAGCTAATGTTTTGAACAAGTATCAGGTATTCTTCCACTTAACTGTGTTCTGGAATGTATACTAGATATTGTATCACAATTTAGTATATGAAAATACCAGTTTGTCTTAACGTTTGCTTTTTTTTTAATTCTACAGAAGAATGAAAATAACAAAGATCTGTAACATCTTTTTCAAGTACTTTATAGTCTGCTAAAGAATTTGGCAGTTTAAAGGACAGAATTATAGTGTAAATGACAGCTAGGTACTGTTAATATGCATGATACAGACTTCACTTAAGATTTTTTTATAATGATTTATATAGGGTTAGACTCTTACGTTGTTCAGTACCAATATTCATCTACAGAAATAGTTTTATTCTGTAGACTTAAGTGAAATTTATTTTGATAGGTGTTTTCAGAATGCTAAGGTATATTCATTAAATAAAGTGTATACCAGTAAAATGAAAATGGTTTACTTAACTATGGAGGCACACCCAGTATGTGGCATAAATTTTTTAAATATTTTTGTTGACTCTGTTATAATTTACTTTCTCTTTTCCATTCCACTGTCTCCTGAGAAGAAACAAGAGCATATCATTGTCTTAAAGATATAGCCAGTTCTACCTTTTTCTCTATTTTATACAACAGTTACAAACTTCATTGCACTTGGGTTTAGTATTCTGAAATGCACTAGTTTCTTTAAAATGTTTGTGTGATTTTTATCACAAGCTTCTCCTGTTGTGTGTGTGTGTGTGTGTGTGTGCGTGTGTAGAACTAATACTAAAAACTGCTAAAGTTGAAGGAATCTAATTATCATGTATACCTATAGCAGAATGAACAGAAAAGCAGGATGCAGCCATTTTTATTTTTAGAACATAATTTTTTGGGCCCACTACAAACTTGTAACACAGGCCCCCTTCCACACACACAGCCTTGGGGGTTGCAGCCTGGGCCAGGCCTCCACGGCCTCCAGGCCGTGGTAAAGTGTACTCTCCCCTTCCCCCCATGTGGGGGCCCTGCTTATATGCTGCCCTTTATAAAGCTCAGTCATGGACTCTATCTTTAGGAGCTTACCATCAAATTAATTATGGTTTGGATGTTCATTTAATTTCCATTTTTTATGTGAGAAGCCATTCTTTCTTTACTCTGAAAAAGCAGTGGGTACATGAAGCTAGTGTTCTTGTATTCAAATTCCCTTTAGACATGGTAGTTGGGGCATACAAGTACCAGGACAAGCCCAGATCACAGGGCCCCGCCTGGGAGGCTGGACTGACCTCTTACTCTCAGGTTCCACAAAGAAGCAAAGCAGAGAGCCAACCTATCTTATGTTTCCTCTAAATGTGGAGCAGTAATACAGATGGCTGAGGGACCCTTGTAGGACAGAAGAGCTGGTGTTAGTCCTTATTTCTGTTAAAATTTACTTTTCTTTTCTTTGTCACCTTGGAAATTCCTGTCTGAGTTTAATCCACTTTCTATATGCCTATTTACATGACTGTTATCACTAACCTAATTGTGTGTGTTGAGTCCAAATTTTTTAACTTTGTAAATCCATTGTGCTATGCCAATTTACACCAGCACAGGTTCTGGCACAGTAACTTTATGGACATCAAATAGGTTACTTGCGTAACAGCAGAATCTGACGTTTTCTGTAATACTGTACTCACAGTCAAATGTAAGAGCGTCACTAATCAATAAGAGTAAATAATTTACTGTTAGACTTGAGCAGCCATGATTGTTTTGATCTTATATAATACATTACAATGCTTCATGCAGAGCCAAGAACAGCAGGCTATTGAGATGGGGTATACAACCCCCCCCACACTGGACAACAAAGAACCAGATTCTGATGCAACTCAAAGGGGAATAATTCTCCTCTTATTTCTTATGAGCTACGTTTATTTGCATTAATTCCCCTTTCTTTTTTGTTCATGAACTACCCCAGAAGGGGAGAGACTTTAAAGTGACCTGGCTGTCGGGCAAGTCACAATTAGAGGCAGACCACCACAGAGGTGGAGCAACCATCTGCAGGAGGTCCCCAATGGGAAAAGAGCTACTGTGTCATGCCTGGCCACAAGCAGGTGCTAGCAGTGAGTCAACCCCTTCACAGCTATAAAATGGTGTATTTCTTAACAATGACAAATTTGTTAATACATTCGTTTTTGATGTAATATGAATAGTGATACCAGGTCCCCAACTAATTTATGCTTTAATTCCAAATGATGCATATAAACTTCCTTGTGTATTGAAGGAATTGATTAAATCAATGGAAGCTTTTAGCAGTGTGGAAAACTAGCCTAAATATTCAAGGAAAAACTTGTTTGAAAGTTTCAGACGTGAATAAAACCATTGCATGTAAAAAAAAAAAAAAAAAAAGTTGCAGGGAAGTCAGAGCAACAAATATAGCAGAGGTCCACACACTACAGATTCTAGAAACAATAGATGGGAGGTTTTGAGAAAGAGATAGGGTTGTGGGTTAGACAACCTTTGTGATGTATCTTTTGTTGCATACAAAAATCCTATTTCAGAGCTGTTGTAATTTATGCCGCAAAAGACTAACCATATAAATGGGCATTTCTAAGTGTATACGCGTTTACAGGGACTGCTAAGCAAGCCTTATACTGATAATTAGCAAATTGAAGTAAATTAGTAAAATTAATATATTGTTTGGACTGTTCTACACAGAGAGCCTAAGAGAAGATCAAAACTTTTTGTACAAAAGATTAGGTGTGTCCCTGGTGAGTTCAGTTATAATAGTCCTTGTCTGTTACTATTGGCTGGGGAGCTGTCCAGAGTACCATATAAAATTAGTTCAGTGTTACACTAAGTTGTTAGAATGCAACTACTGTCAAATATGACTTCTGATTACAGTTGAACAGGTTACCACATGACATTCAGAAATCTGAGTAGATCCACTATGTGCTCTGATGATTTTTATTTTTATTTTTTATTTTTATTTTCTAATTCTAATTATGTTTAGGCTCTGATAAATCATTAATTTTAACATGCAAATAATTTTAATATTCTATAGTTAGTTAACATAGTGCAGTTTTCTTAATGCTGCACTAACACACCATTACAGGCGGGGAAAAGTAATTCAGTAACGGAAAACTACATTTGGTTTTCTGCTGCAAAAAGTCTCTCAAAAATCTTCAATGGGTATTTTGACATTTGTAGCAGTTGTGTTTTTAGCTCTGCATAATAACTGTTTTGCATCAGCTGAACTGATGCATCATAAGTTGTTATCTAAGGGACATGCTCTCAAAGACTCAGGTTGTGCATGCACTTATGAACATGCTTAATACTCCCCTCAGTGGTGTAGTCATGCTAGTAAAGTTAAGCACTTAGATCAGGGCTGATCATGGCCAAAGTTAGTCACTGGAAGTGTCAGACACATGAGAGCAGAATTTTTAAATGTTTCACAGAGTCCTTTCAAGAGACTCTTGGCAGGCTTCTTTCTTATTGGTCTATTAAAGATTGAGCCCTACCCAAATAAATTGCAAGTAGAGAAATCTAATCTGTCATGTGAGAATTGATTAGACTACAATTAGTATATACGAAGAGGGGAAAGAATTACACTGTTGGGTTCACAATAATAACATATGCTTCCAATGCAGACTAATGGCTGAAAACAAATATTTAAATATCCCTCTCTCCTTCTTCTCACACAGAAATTAGAGTTACCTTAGTGAGACTCGAAGTGACTAGAGACTAACATTACTTCACCAACATAATATTAAATTATAAACTTTGCCACTAATTTGATCCAAAGAGAATGGTATCCTCTTCTGTGGAAGATGAGTAAGTGAGCTGTACATCTAGTTTCAATCAAGTAAATTGTTTTGGTTTTTTTTGTCATGAAGCAGCAAGACAATAGTTCCTCTCCCTACCCCAGTATTTCAAAATGTTATTTACATTTTGTAATCAAAATTACAGTATAAAACCATTTACAAGTGTGATCACACACATGCAAATAAACTGAAAATATTTTCCATATTAATAGAAAGGAAACCCCATATTTTCACTTGTTATAATGATGTGCTTGGCACCTAGAATTGGACATGGTATGCCAACTGAAGCCTCACCAGTGCTGAGTAGACCAGGACAATTACCTTCTGACTCTTATCTACAACATTCCTGTTGATACACACTAGAATGTTATCATTTTCACACTGCATTACATTGATAACTCATTCAATTTGTGATCCACTATAACCTCATGGTCCTATTCAACAGTACTACTGCCTCACCAGTTATTCCTCATTTGCAGTTGTGCATTTGATTTTTCCTTCCTAAATGAAGTACTTTGCTCTTGTCTTTATTGAGTTTCTTCTTGTTGAATTCAGACCAATTCTGCAGTTTGTCAAGTTCATTTTGAATTCTAATCCTTTTCTCTAAAGTCCTTGCAGCCCCCCATCTGCAAATTTTACAAACATACCCCCTTCTCTATTATCCAAGCCACTAATGAAAATATTGATTAGTACTGGAAAGCAGTACTGACCCCAGTCTCATAGTGAATTGTTGTTAACTGCTCTTTGAGCACAGTCATTCAACAAATTGTGCAGCCACCTTATATAGTAGAACCTCAGAGTTATGAACATCAGGGTTATGAACTGACCAGTCAACCACAACCTTATTTGGTACCAGAAGTATGTATTCAGGCAGCAGCAGAGACCAAAAGAAAAAAAAGGTGCAAATAGAGTGCAGTACTGTGTTAAATGTAAACAACTAAAAAAATAAAAGGAAAGCAGCATTTTTCTTCTGCATAGTAAAGTATCAAAGTTGTATTAAGTCAATGTTCAGTTCTAAACTTCTGAAAGAACAACTATAACGTTCTCAGAGTTACTAACGACCACCATTCCCAAAGCGTTCGTAACGCTGAGGGTCTACTGTAGTAATTAATCAAGACCACATTTCTCTAGTTCACTTATGAGAATGTCATGTAGGATTGTGTCAAAAGCCTTACTAACATCTACTATTGCTTCCCTCCATCCACTAGGCCTGTAACCTCATCAAAGAAGGAAATTAGGTTGGTTTGGCATGATTTAATTTCCTTGTTTGCAGCTTAATCTCTCAGAGAGGAGAAAGGATACATTTATATACTACTAAAGAGCGGATGCTATCAAGACGTCAGGTGACTGGGAATTGAAAAGGCGTCTCAGACATTTCCCACACAAATTCTGCAGTGTGTGGTTCATCACACACTATGGTCTCCTGGCCTCTATCATGCCCTGAAATCAATCCTTCACTAGCTGCCAGTAGGATAACACACAAAATGTCACTGTCAGGTGCTTCTTGCTGTTTTGTAGGCTTCCTCTAAGCTACCATTTGAAGCCTCATATTGGTCTTTTAGTTCCAGTGTCCCCCTCTCCCACTCAGAAGAAGAACCAGGGCTGTGGCCATGACCAATAAGTGAAGGTGTGGACAGTATTCCTCCTCACACCTCTCCTTTGGTAACTGTGGCCCAGGAATTTATATATAAACCTTCTTTCTCCTCCTACCTCTCACAGCAAAAGTCAGCATTACCACTGGCCATGCCAGTGTTTCTCACCAAGCAAGTGAGAGCAAGGACAGGGGAGAGAAAAAGCAAAAGTCTTTCTCTCAACCTCACTCCTTTTCAGCAACTGGAAATTAGGGGGAGTGGGCATAAAGAGCCTCTTCCAACACTCACTCACCAGCAACTACGGGGACAAGGAAAAGTCTAAGAACCATTAATCTCCCACACCCTTAGCAAACATTGAATCGGGTAAGAAGTACAGCAAAAAGAGAGAGAGGGATGTCTCAGATTCCCACTGCTTTGTTTATGGAGGTGGCATCTAGTTGTCCACATAAGCACGTAGTACTAGCGATGTTCAGAAAAAGGCTCACGACGCCTTCAAAGGGAAGAAACTCATCTCTGCCCAAGAGATCAGAGCTGGAAAGCTTCGGTTTTAGAGGTCAAAATTTCCAAAAGCTAGGAGCGATTTAAAAGCCCTGGGGTGAGTATGGCGCGCTGCTCCCTACAGACACTAGGAGGCGCTGCGGCAGAGGGCGTTCTGAGAGCCCCGAGGACCCTAGCCCTGTGGACGCGGAGAACGCTGCGGGCGCGAGGCGGCGGCTCCTGACAGGCGCCGAACTCATAGCTGCCCGTGTCGCTGCCTGACCGAATCGGCGCGCCGCTCGGGGGCCGGGCCTGCCCTGGGCTGAGGGCTCGGTTGAGCGGCCGTGCTGAGGGCTGGGGCGGGGCGCGGTGTGCGCCGGGCGGGAGGCGGCGCCGGGACAGCCCAGCCAGGCGGGTCCTCGGCCGGCCCGGGTGAGGTCACTCTTTGTGGCGGCTCCGCTCGCTCAGGCGGCCGTTGGCAAGATGGCGCCGGTGCTGGTGGAGAAGAAGTTGCTGGGGCCGGAGGCGGCCGGGCCCGCCGACCTCCCGAGCGAGGAGGAGGAGGGGCAGAACCTGTGGTGAGCGGGGCCGGGAGCTCGCCCCTGCAGCGCCCGCGTGTGGGCCGCGGCCGCGGCTGTTGCTTCCCCAGGGGGCGGGCGGGGGCCGGATCCCCTCCCGGGGGAGCGGGGTGGCAGCCGGGCTGCGGCGGGGCTGTGGAGAAGGGCGGGGCCCGGCGACGAGAGCAGCTTGGGCCGCCAGCGCCGCCGCAGCGGAGGGGCGGATCTCCCTCCCCGCCCTACCGTGCCCGGGCTGCTCCCGGCCTGACCCCCGGGGTGGCGCGGGCTCGGCCCGGCCGCGGCTCGGGAGCGGCGCAGAGGCGAGAGAGGCCGGCGCTGCGGGGCCGGCGGGAGGAGGGTTGCGTGGGCTCGTACCTGCCTTGTTCGGCCGAGCCCCCTCGGGTGACGCGCCCTGCGGCGTTCGGGGGCTGAAGCCCCGCGGCCGCCCTGGCCAGCGGTCGCCTCAGGCTTCCTGGATGGGGGAGAGTGACTTGCCTGTAGTCACACAGGAAACCAGGGCAGAGCCGCGGATGCGCCTTCGCCTCCCAGCCTTGGCTTTCACCGTGGGGTGGTCGATCTGATGTCATCCCCTGGTATTCAGGGCAGCAGAATCACCGGCATCAGTGCCGGTCAAACAGCCTAAGGCAGGCCACTCGGGGGGTCAGCAGGCTGACAGCTTTAGGTCTTCTTGCAAGGCCTATTCATTAGGGGTTCAGCTTTGGGAAAAAAAAATCATTTGCTGTTAAATATGTCGTCGAGACACTGCAACATTCTTTGTCATAAAAGTGAGCAGCTCTGGTAGCTGCCTTTCAGGTTCATCTGAGTGAATGTCTGAATACTTTTATTTAATAGAGAAAATGGATGCCATTTGACTGGTCTGTTTAAATATCTGCTCATAAGGTCTTTGGAGCTGAGGTTTACCTGACTTTTCTTTTTGGGTGCCCCCCTGGCAAACTAACAAGTGGTGTTGTCCCCCTAGGTCCTCAATACTGAGTGACGTTTCCACCCGTTCCAGGTCTAAATTACCATCAGGCAAAAACATTCTTGTTTTTGGTGAGTAGTATCTGTAAGCATTGGTGGATGTTGATTTCTTAGACACAATAAAGTATGGTTCACACAAAATATAATTGGAGGGGGTGGGGGGCATGTTAAATGTTTTTGAAATGGTTCAAAACTGTGTGGACAAAACCATGAGTGGATGCCCTTAATTTGACTTAAAACTTGTCGGATATCAGCTTAGCTTGCATTAGTAAATGTATAGGTGCAAGCTAACCCTATATAACAGGATACATATAGATATGCATTCACACTGGTTTAACTAAATTAGTTTTTAAAGTAACTTTAGTTAAACAGTTGCAAAGTCTATAGACAAGGCTCTTTTGTTGGGGTAGCATTGGTCCATGGCGGATGATCATACTTTTTATCTTTTTTTTTTTCAGATGGCAGACATGTAGTAAGTGTGGGATCGCCAGGTTGGGTGGAATTTGAAAGTTGTTCTGGAACTGGCTTTGCTTATACTGGGGATTAAGAGGTGGCATATCATATATATCAATTGATGTTATTAAGGTATAAACAAACTGACTAATTTCATGAGGTGCTGATTAGTGAACTGTCTAGCCTCATGCTATTACACTCTGTATATTCAAACTAATAGAATATATTTTTGATCAGTGGAGCTGCTCCTCTCACTTGTCAACCTATAAATTAACAAATTTAGCTCCCATACTTGAAGAAGGGGAAACCCAAGAACCCTTTAAAAAATTCTGACCGCTTACGCTTTCTTAGAAAATCTTACTTGTAATGAATAAATTTATGAATTTATCTTTTTGCTGTACAAACTTATTGACAGGTGATGATGGTTCAGGTAAAACAACACTTATGGCTAAAGTACAAGGAGCAGAGCACAGCAAGAAAGGAAGAGGACTGGAATATCTATACCTAAATATTCATGATGAAGACAGAGATGGTAAGTTACTTACTTCCACAAGTAATCTTTTGCTGCAGTTGAGTAGCTGACACATTTTCATAATCATTATGGGCGTCCCTGGTGTATCTGGATTACAGCCAAGTAGCTGGTTCAGCATTCCCTTGCTGTATAGGTTGTAAGATATTGATATGGCTCATAAAAGAAAAATGCATTTCACACGCAGAGTATGGTCTCTTTCTCTGCCCTTCTCATAGTCTGGCCAAGGAAAAACACCCTAGAACAGCTCGTCCTCAGAGGATCCATTTACTTGCAGGGTGGCTTTTTGCTGATGCTGGTTTACTAGTATGTTATCCATCCTGCCCACACTCAAATAAAGGTGCATACCCAGTCTTGAGCTACAGGAAAGATTCTTAACACATCTAAGAGCAACCAGGATATTAAACATGGATTGTATAATTTTTTGTAGCCAAAACATTTTTTTAAGCAAAGTTTTATGTACGTTATGCTCTTCTGTATTTTGTGCCTTTGGTTAGGTTGTTGCCATTGTCTGCGTAATGGAGAAATTCCAGCAAGCATAGTTACGTGAGTGAAAAGGTGATCTTAAGCCACTGACAGAACCAATATTTCCTTTTCTCCAAACTGGGGCTTGTCTTTCCTCTTACACTTCCCAAAACTTGTTGCTAGTTTCATTTCAGCTGTTCTTCAGCACACTGGAGGCAAGAGACCAGTTAACTAAAAGAAGCAGCATGGTCCAGTGAGTAAAGCACTGGGCTGAGAGTCAGGAGAGCTTGATGTTCTGCCACAAACCTGTTGTTTGGTCTTGCACAAGTCACGTTACCTCTCTGTGCCTCAGTTTCCTTACCTATAAAGGGGGAATATTGATATCAGCCATCGTTTGTAAATGCTTTGAGCTCTCTTGATGAAAGTGATAATGGTATTGCTCTTCTGTGCATTGGCCAGATTGCTGCTTGTTTGTAGGACTGACGCACCTCATGCCTACATTGTTAGTCAGCAGAGGCTCTGTACCTTCCTTACCAAAGGTGACTTATGAGTCCTGCTTTTTTATTCCAGAGACAACTAAAGAAGTCTGAAGTGCAGCCATGGACTTCAGGCTTCCGTGGGCACCAAGACCTCACAAGCTCCAAAAAAACCTTTTGTGCTGAAACTTTAAGTTCTGGGGCCAATCTTAGCTTCCAAGGAACCTATTTGATGCAGCTCTTTTGTCAATGTTGAGAACTTCTTTAGTATCAAAGAAGATACTGTGCAAGCATCTACTGGTGTGTTGGTGCTGGAGACTACTTTGATATCAAACAGATTTTTTTGTTATGGTCTGAAAAAGATGGTACCATAGCAGTGAAGCTATTGGTGCAGAGTTCTTTTTGGTGCTTTTTCCTAAACCTCAAGCATGTCTTTGCTTAGGAAGTAATTTAGGGCTGCTATCATCAGCACTTAGATGCAAAAGGCAAGAGAGAAAGACATGCTGGTGGGATACTAGTGCTAGAGTTCTTAGCACCAACTTCAGAAAAGGAAGACTTACAAGTTCAGGAACCACATGGCTAAATTGGCTGCCTTGGTACTGTCAGAAGTGAGGGGTCCTCTGACTTTGTTTGCTGTTGCCATTCTCTAGGATTTCATGGTCAGCTCCTTCTCTGACTAATATAGAATCAGCAGGGCAGATAGTTGGGCCTCTGAATACTCCTTCTGGAGAAGGCTATGTTAACCTTTTGTCATCTGATATGGATATCAAGGAGGAGTCTCCGCTAAGACCTTGGTTTTGTTGTCCTGATAGATAGGCTGGAAGGCTTAATGAACAGCTGTCAAGGACAGGTGCTTTGACATTTTGGCTCTCATTCTTGAGCTCATTGAGGCAACCCTCTTCAGGCTGTCATGCTGTATTTGACCCATGGGCTATGTGGTCTTGCCGGCAGAGATGGTCCTCTTTACGTGTGGGGGTATGGTGATAATTAATCAGCCATAAAACCTGCTACAAGTTACCCATCTGCCTCTCCCAAAGCAGTGAAGATGGTTATCTTCATCCAAATGGGTACTAACATCTGCAGTATTGCCCCTTCTGTTGGTCATTGTTCCTGATTGCTTGCCTTCTTCAGAGGAAGATGGGTCAGGGACTTGGGATCTGCAACAATATTTTCAGCTACTGAGAAGGGATTGTTCGCTCCTCAGTCTCTCCTAAGCATATGGTACTGGGTAACTGGGAGAGTACCAATTTCCTCTTACTGTTTCAAGTAAGTGGATACTAGTAGGAAGCACAGATGGGAGACAAGACATCTTTAATCTAATTAAAACCATACCCGTTGACCTATTTTCTGGGTTGATGATGCTTGGATAACTTAACTGAACTAAAGCCATGCAGTAAATCCACTTTCGACTATTCCTGAATTCTTAATTTTTTTAGAGATTGCTACTTAAAAATATAAAAAGCCACTGTGGTATAGAAAGTGGTAATATTTTTAACCATATAAGTTCTCTGTGTGCTCAATCTTTTATCCTATTCATCTTTCTAAAGTATCCTGATGAAATCTCTGGCTTAACTATGTGAGGATGGCCAAATTCAGTATACTTTAGATCATTTAAGCTGCAGCTTGTGCCAACCGAGCTTTAAAAACAAAATGTGGAGTCATCTTAGAATATGTACTGACTTAAAATAAATCCAGATCTTAAATAGAAAGTTTGAATTCTCACATGTTGCAAATAAGTATTGTCTTGAAAACAAATGTTACTACAAGAGTGGAATTCAGTGATTAGTAATATTAGATGCTTCCATGTTCTTTGCAAAATATTGGCTTGCATAAAAGATTAGAAGTGCTGGTGGAGGAGGTGTTAGAATTATATTTAAATTCTAGTTGGTCTTGTTAGTAAATTAATTCCTTTGATATCAACATTTTCAATTTTATTAGATTGTGTTTTAACCTCTCATGCTAGACTTGCAATACTTTGCAGGATTCTGGCCAAAGGTACTAGCAGCTAACACAGTGAAGCCTTAATCATAGGCACAACTGTAATGATCTAATGACATACGTGGCGTCCAGGTATGTGTACATATGTCAAACTCAGCAGTGCTGTATAACATAGTGAATGTATTCAGTGTAACACACTAAGCAGAAGGTGTCCTTTTATAAAAAATATATATATATATATATATATATATATATATATCCTAGGCAAAAACCAGAGAACACAGATGCACATACCTCTTTGTTGCTAAATTAAAACTAAGATTCTTCCAGAAAGCAACAAGTCACTTTACAGGGCCACTCCCAAATTGCTTTTTCTCTAAGGGATGGGCAGTACACATACACTCATTATGTTAAATGCGAACAGTCTGGTCTTGCTGGTAGCTAGCTTATGCTCATCTTCAATTTGGCACTGTAATACCATGTTGCTTCGCTACTGACTGAGCTAATATGGCTGTAGCAAAAGGCACATTGATTTGAGGTACAACTGCCCCTTTTCCATTTCAGATCACACTCGCTGTAATGTTTGGATTCTGGATGGGGACCTGTATCATAAAGGGCTCTTGAAGTTTGCTGTTTCGGCAGAAAACCTGCAAGAGACTCTAGTAGTCTTTGTGGCTGATATGTCTAAACCATGGACTGTTATGGAATCTCTACAAAAATGGGCCAGTGTCTTACGTGAGCACATTGATAAGCTGAAAATTCCCCCAGAAGAGATGAGAGAGATGGAACAAAAATGTAAGTCTGGTTTGGGTTTTTTTTTTTTGTTTTTTTCCCTTACATGGTTTTTTGCATTTTGATGACAGCTTGTTTAAACCATATCTTGCTGGACTAGTTCCATAATGCATAGTACTTAGCCTGCTCCTGCTTTTAACTGTAAACTTCGAAGTTTTGACTGTAACACTGATTTTCAGTGAATGGGTTTTATCAAGAGTTTTAAAGAATTCTTCCAGCTTTTGTTTGTACAGTACCTCGCTATAACACCCTTTGAAATAGCGAATGTGGGCTATAGGGAACGTGGTCCCTGGATCCCACCTCCAGCCCCAGGGCTGCAACAGTGGTGGTGCTGATAACTCCTTTAGCCCAAGGGCTGAAAGGCAGGGCAGAGAGCTCCTCCAGCCCTGGGGGGGAGGGCTTTGAGAGCTCCTTCCACCCCAGAACCACGGCAAGAGCTGACCACACTCCTCAGGCCCTGTAGCCAGAGGAGCACTCTGTCCCAGCCACATCTCCAGGGCCAGAGGAGTGCTGTCCCTTCCCTTCTCCCACCTCCCTCCCTTAGAATGAACCCTTGGCTATACCGAACAAATGGCTTGGATCCTCAGGGGTTTGTTATAGCGAGGATATGCTATATTCAGTATCAGAATACCAACTGAGTTCATCATTCTTTGAATAAAGGGTGTAATGTTTCAAGTTGCCTTGTATTTGAGCCTTGTTGCTTTCATTGAAATAGACCAGTATTTAATCAGCCAATTTTATATGTGATTACACTTTTTTAAAAAAATCTACCAGAACAGACTTACACTTTTCTCTCTCTACTCACTGTTGTGTGTAGCTGTCTGTACATAAATATAATACTCACAGATACATGCTTTCTCTAATTCATTTCTGCTTGCCTGGTTCTTTAAGGTTGGGCATCCATGGTTGTATATTGCAGTGTCAAACTCTGGATTATGACGTAGGTGAAAGAATCTGGTAATAGGATTTTGCAAGATATAAACAAACCAGTCTGTAGTGTGGTGTTGAGAGAAAGGAAACACTAAAACACTGCCATTTTGAGGCTGGTGGTTTCACTGTAACATAGTTTCTAAAGAACTACATTCCTGGTTTGAAAAAGCTTTGGGGGATATTCGTGTGGCTGATCTCCCCAGAGGAACTTTTTAAAGAGATTTGTCATTCTAAAATGTCAGCTGTCATTGATCAGGGTTGTTTGCGACATGAAAGAGCACTAAAAGCCTCACCAAATTGTGGGTTTCACTGGTGCATATGTTTGTCTAAAGAAACTGGAGTGATGTGTGGTGTTGAGAGTGGAATGCAATGGTACATAGGTAGAGTCCTGAAAACAGTTTGAACGCTTTTTTTCCCAAGTGTGGCAATAATTCCATATCTGGAGGCTCTTAAAGATTTTTATGAGATTTCCAACTGGAATGAGAAGATACAGTGTAATAGAGGACTGATGTATAGGAGTGAATTCTTAGGAAATAAGGTCAGGAGACTCATCATGTGGTGGTCCCCAAAAGTGTGTCAGTGTTGGAGAAAGCCCTTCCCCTCCTCCATGAGGAAGTAAGCAGCAACTCAAGCAATACAGCATATAAGGAAGCCACCAAGCTAGAGAGCAGTATGAGTGAGATGCAGCCTTCAGAAGAGAACATGTACTATTCTATAGCTGGATGGGAGAGTAAAGTTACCTAGGCCTTATCCATACCACAAGCGCTACAGTGGAGAGAAATGGCTCTGGAATTATGCTGCTGTAACCCTGTAATGTATACACAGACCACAGTGATAGAACAGGATTTTCCATTGCTGTAGCAACTTTATCTCTCCTAGCAACGGTAGTTAGGTCGACAGAAGCATTCTTGCTGCATCTACACTGGCATGGGCATCTGTGGTGCCCAAGAGTGTGGATTTTTCAGACTTGACCACCCACTGGGTCACTGTAAGTCTTTAAGTGTGGACCTAGCCCACGGAAAATGATATGGTGGTCATGGTGGATACTGAGTTAAATGTGAGCTCCCAGTGCGATGCTGTGGCCAAAAGGCCAAGGCAATCCTTGGATGCATAAACAGGGGGGTCTTGAATAGGAATAGAAAGATTATATTACTTCTGTATTTGGCACAGTTGCGACCACTGCTGGAATATGGTGTTCAGTTCTGGTGTCCCCAGTTCAAGGATATTGGTAAATTGGAGAGGATTCAGAGAAGAGCCATGAGAATAATTGAAGGATTAGAAAACATATGTGTTACAGTGATAGTCTCAAGGGGCTCAATCTATTTAGCTTAACAAAGAGTGGGCCAAAGGACGACTTGATTGCAGTCTGTACATACCTACCTTGGAAATGAATATTTAATAATGGGCTCTTTCATCTAGCAGAAAAAAGATATAACATGAGCTGAAACTTGAAACTAGAGAAATTCAGACTGTAAATGAGGCTTAAAATTGAGAGTAAGTAACCATTGGAACAGTTTACCAAGGATTATGGTAGATTCTCCATCTCTGACTATTTTATATTATAGTGGATTTTTTTCCTAAAGGATATGCTTTAGTAATTAGTGTGCACACCAGTGGTAAACCTGTAATAGGCATTTTTAATGTGCCCATTATAGTGGTACCTTCTATTGTGGGGGGCCTATTTTGTTCTACCTCTTATTTAAAGCAGAAGAAAAGTTGTTGGTTAAGTTGTAGCACTTCAAACCCACAGACTTGTTCTTTCCAATAAATGCCATTCGGCAGTGTTTTTGGAAAAGGCCGGATACATTAATGGAAATGAGGAGGGAGCATGGAAACGATCTTCTTTGTATCTGATTCTTTGGTTTAACTGAGTTTTTTTCAAACTTTTTTTTCTGAATCTGTGCTTTTAAAAATACTGTTGGGTGTATAATGCTATTGTAAAACTAAGTGCTGGGAAACTAGAGCTCTTGCAGTCTCTCCCTCCTCCTTCCCGCCTGTCCCCTGCCAACATCTATGGCCTGGACTGCACTTACACTTGTGGTCGAGGTAACATGGCTTACGTTGACCACCTAAAGCAGTGGTTCTCAAACTTTTTAGCTCAAGGGCCACAGATATCATTGTTACTACCCCAAAGGGCCAACAGTCTCTGCCAGCAACCCTCCCTATGGTCCCCCACTGTAGCCAGAGAGAAGGAGTTCAACAAGGAGGCTGCATCCTTCCTCATTGATCTCCTGTATCCCTGGCTGCAGCAGAGAAACTGCACGCATCCTGTAGCCCCATGTGCTCCATGTCAGCAAAATAAATTTAGATATTTACAAGAAGATATTGCATGGTATGCTAGAGAAGGGCCATAACAGGGATGTGCAGCAGTGCTACGTTAAAATCAAAGAGCAGAGGCAGGCATATCAGAAAACTAGGGAGATGAACAGTGCCGCTTTTATAAGGAGCTGCATGTGATTCTCGGTGGTGACCCCACCACTGTACCACCGCGCAGCACTGATACCTCCAAAGAATCCCAGTCCAGAATGAATAAGGAGGACTCTGTGGACAAGGAGGATGAGAAGAACAAGGGGCAGGAGAGCGGGATATCCATTCTCCCAGAGAGCCAGGACCTGTTCGTTATCCCAGAGCAGCACAGCCGGGAACAGAACAGCATTACAGACAGATGCCGGGGAAGGCACGTCTGGTGATTGTGGATAGCAAATTGCATTTCTGTGGTCATGTCCCCAGTATAGCTTCTTATTTTTGGGGGAAAAGGAGTTTGTGTTTTTTGGGAATGGGCTTCCTGGGGGTTGGTAAACTTCAGCAGAAGGTTACCCCCTGAACAGATTATTTATGTGCACAGGAATGCACCAAGAATCCTCCATGGATATCTTCAGGAAACTTTCATGTAGGTACTCTACAATTCTTTGCAGAAGGTTTCTGGGGAGGACAGTCTTATTTCTTCCACTACAATGGGACATTTTTCTCTGCCACTTTGCTTTTAAATGAGCAGGCATCATTGCGGAACACAGCACAGCAGCATAACGGCCAGGCCTATACCCCAATGCTTGCGGAAATCTTCCCTTTCCTCCTGCATTACCCTCAGGAGACTGATATCACACATGGTCATCTACAGAAGATGTTGCAAGTTTATAGTACCCAACCAGTATAGTCACTGCATGTTATTCCCCTGCCATGGATGGTGTCCCTGGGCCCTACACGGACAATTCCAAGCCATGATATTGTTGGCATGGGCGTTACGGGTTTGAGATCTGGTGCCCCTTTTTTTCCTGCAGTGACACTTCATTCACACCCTCCTCCATTCCCTTTTGATCAACTCCTCTCAAAGCAGTCTTTGGGATGCTAAAGGGGAGCCCAGTGATCCATCTCCTTGAGTATGTGTGGATTGGAGAGATTAGTGCTATACAGACTTCCCAGTGAAGGATGTAAGGGCCCCTTACTTACCATGTCTGGAACAGCACTCTGACCCGTTAGACAGATACAGATTGGTATGCAGGTCTGGCTTTGCCTTTTGAATGTGTAAGGGAGTTCTTCGGGTCAGCCAACAACGGCAACTTTGTGCGTGCTTGCCTTACAGTGGATGTCTCAGCCTTTAACCCATCTTCCACTCCAGCAAAGCACCTTTCCCAGATTAGGAAGACGGGGGGAAAAAAACCTGGGATAACATGTTCAGCGAACTAATGAACACCTCCATGGCTGCTGACACAGAGCTCAGAGCCTGGAGGATGTCCTTGTCAGAAAAACTAGACATGGACCTGGAACACAGAAAATCAGCACAGGAGCAGGTGCATGCAACGCAACAGAAGATGTTGAATAGCATGAGGGATAAGTCTGACATGCTGAGGCATCTGATAGAGCTCCAGGAAGAGCAGCGGCAGGACAGACATCTTCTGCAGCCCCTGCAAAATGCTCAGCCAACAAGCTGTTTCCCAGCCCCCATTCCCAAGTACTCTAGGAGGAGGTTGAGCAGGGTGCAGTACATGCTGCATTCCATGCCACTGGAGGTGAGCAGAAAGAGACGACGGGCGCCTTTAAGAACTAGGAATGTGTGTGATTTGCAAAGTCACACTTCGTACTGGCGGCCCGAGCAGCCTTATAAGAGTGTTAAATTATCTCCCCCCCAATAACTTATCACCAATAAAATTTTACTCCTTTAAAAAGCATTTCACTTTATTCATGGAGAGTTTGGGGATTGCCAGCGGGGAAAGAAGGGGAGGGGGCCGATGGTGCAAAGGTGGGGGATGGGAACAGAAGGCACAGCACTGACAGAGATGTATATTGCAGAGATGTTCATTCCAAAAATGGGTTTTCAGTGCTTCCCTGAGGTACAGCACACCGCAGTTGACTCTTATCGTAGCACTGAATCTGGCTGCTCAAAATTAGCAGCCAGCCTATCAGCCTCCACAACCCAACCCTGGGGGAACTCCCCCACCCCCCCACCCCCTTGTTTCACAAACATTATGGAGCACACAGCAGGCAGCGATAACTGTTGGGCTGTTGCGTTCAGTGAGGTCTAACCTAGTGAAGAGGTGCCCGGTGTAGGTCTTCATTAGCCAGGGGAGCAGAGGGTAGGCAGGATTCCCCGGGATCACTGTTGGCATTTCAACATCGCCAATATTTATTTTTTTTGGTCAGGGAAGAACATGCCCGCCTGCATTTTTTTTAACACACCTGAGTTCCTAAAGATGGGTGTGTCAAGCACTCTTCCAGACCACCCCACATTGTTGTCAATGAAACATCCCCTGTGATCTACAAGGGCCTGCAACACCATCAAGAAGTATCCCTTCTGGTTTATGTACTCTGTGGCAAGGTGGTCTGGTGTTAAGATAGGGATATGCGCACCATCTGTCACCCCGCCCCCCCCCCCGCACATTCCTCCCCCCCCCACACACACACACAGAGTTTGGGAACCCCATTGCAGCAAACCCGTCCACTATATCTTGCATGTTTCCGAAAGTCACCACCCTCCTTAGGAGAAGTCTGTTAATGGCCTGGCACAGTTGCATCACTGCAGCTTCCACAGTGGATTTACCGACTTCGAATTGATACCCAACTGACCAGTACCAGTCTGGGGTTGCTAGCTTCTACAAAGCGATGGCCACTCGTTTCTCCACTGTCAGAATAGGTCTCAAGCAAATATTCATGCACTTTAGGGCTGGGGACAGCTCTGCGCAAAGTTCAAGGAAAGTGACCTTTCGCATATGAAAATTCTGCAGCCACTGATGAACATCCCACACCTTCATGATGTGATCCCACCAGTCACTGCTTGTTTCGTGAGGCCAGAAGTGGCACTCCACCGACTGAAGATTGTGCATGACTGCCTGCAGCAAACAGGAATTGTTTCGGTCTGTGGCTTAAAGGAGGGCAACCTCAGTAACCGTGCTGCAGCTCCTGTTTTGGCCTTGAAAGTACTGCAGGATAAATCATGAGGTGTTTCTGATGCTCACAATGGTAGTGCAGAGCTGCGTGGCTCCATGTCTCTCCAGCAGCGGTGTGTGCGCAGCACAGACTGAAGGATTTAGAAAAACGGCGTGAAAAAGCATTTGTCCATTTGTTTAGGACAAGAAGAGAGTGGGAGAGAGCATGTTGCATCATGGAGGATGACAGCCTTCCCAGAAGCCTCTGTCTAGTTGCATTGTGGAATAGCTACCCACATGCACTGCTTTGACGCAACACCCCAGCGCAATGAGTGTGATGTAATCATGCTCCTGCAACTTCTAAAATTCAGCAGATGAAAGTCGATTTAAAATAAATAATAAATTTTAAAAATCACTCTAGCATATAGACATACACTAAATAAAATAGCGCCATCACAGTAGTATATTTATTTAACTTGCAGCCCCAAAACATTTCAGAAATTTGAGACAGGAGAGCACAGAGAGGTAAGAGACTTGCTGAGGTTGCCCTGGGATGCAGTCTCTGATATCCTTTCAGCTGTAAAATGACCAGTAAGGCAGTTTGGATCAAGACACAGCTGAAGCAAAATTGTTAGGATAGTTGGAAGATCTTGAAAGATGATAGTGACTTTGTTTTGGGATGTTAATGAGTATTATGTGCTATTTCCTAAATTAATGAAAATCACGTTACCTAAAAAATTACACAAAGTATACCCCCCTAGATGTTAATTTACAACTCAATACAGCATTTTATAACATGTTTTAGTGATCAAATTTGCACCGTTGTTTAAGAAATATGTGAAGAAGTATCAGTGGGAAACTTGATTTAAATCAATGATTTTCTCTTGGTGATTTAAATCACCTTGATTTAAATGAATGCACCCTGCCCAGAACTGATCACTGCAGGACCCCACTTGATATGCCCTTCCAACCTGACAAAGCCACTGATAGCTACTCTTAGGGAACAGTATTCCAACCAGTTAGGCACTCACCTTATAGTAGCTCCATCTAGGTTGTGTTTCTGTAGTTTGTTTATGAGAAGATCATGCAAGACAGTATCAAAAGCTTTTCCGCCTTCTTTGGCTATGCTTATAGATGCATTTCATAAAATTGATGGAAGAGTATTTATCCAATTGCACACTGATGTGAAGTTGTTCAAGCTGTAGTGCTTTCAAGCACACATGAAAGTAGCAGATTGACTCATTGAGGAGATTTTATTTACTGATGACTGCTCTGGTTGCTCCCATGATAGATGAGAGTTTTGTTGCCCTTCTCTGTACTTTTTTCCAGTTCTAGTGTACCTTTTGAAATGGGATGAGCAGAACTGCCCGCAATATTAACGTGTGGGCATACCATGGATTTTTATAATGGAATTATGATATTTTTCTGTCTTATTATCTATCCCTTTCCCAATGGTTCCTAAAATTCTGATAACTTTTTTTGACTGTCAGTACACTTTGAGTAGATGTTTCACAAAGGTGAAACGGAAGGACTCACCACTTACTGCTTTTCCCAGTATTTTTACAATATTCTTTCAATGTAACAGAAAATTATTGTAAATGTAGTCATTTAAATAAATGTAAATTGTAAAATTATTTTGGAAAAAGAGAAGCGGACAATTCTCACCAGCGTTCCTTATGGATGAAGGAGTGGTGTGCATGGTAAAGTCTGGCAAAAGTCAACTTTTTGTAAAAATTTGAAAAATTTCAATTTGTGGGTGTGTTGTCAATCCTTTGAATAACAATTCATTTGGGAGGGATGGGTTTTTGCATGGATGTTTGTGTATTGAACATTGTTATCTTGAACTACAATAGGTTTACAAAATGGAAATTTACTAACAGCAGGACATTTAAAATAACCAGTCCCACATATGCTTGCTTCCTTGTTTGTGAATCTTTATCCTTCCTTGTGTCAATTTTTCTTGAATGGTGAATAGTTACTATATTTTTAACCACTCAAGTAGCACAGGGCTAACAGGTATTCTGCGTCTATTGATATGCGGGTTAGCCAATCTGTATTAAATTGTTAATATTTACAGGTGATAATTGGAATTGGTGGCTGAAAACCTCAATATGTCACCTTAAAAGTAAGCAGTGGACTATTTCCCTCCATCCTCCCCTGCTATCTTGAGTGCTTTGGTGGTGGTAAAGAACTGTAGTGTTGGGGTCCTCCTTCTTTGGTGGTCTTCCTGCCACAGTCCCTTCAGTCATAGGTTGCACACTTCTTGTGGAGGTTATGGTGGTTTTGTTTTGAGAGCATTGGTTTATTACCTCTACAAAGGTTTCCCACTTTACAAAGCTCAAAATATCAGTTGATGGAGCTATATTGCAGGGGTGGCCAAACTTACTGACTCCTGACACACACCCCTCCCTGCTGGGCAGAATCCTCTAGCCCCACATCCTGCTGCAGGGCAGAAGCTCTGAGCTCCCCACCCCAGTCTGGGAGACAGATAATGGGGTAGGGTGGGGAGGTACAGGGGGATCCGTGAGCCAAACTGTAAAAGAGCTGCAAGCGGTTCACGAGCCACAGTTATGGCCTGCTGTGTTGCATGAGTCAAGTATTTTCATTTTTCATTTTTTGAATTATTTTAATACTCAGTTTCAAAAAAGTCTTCAGAACCGCTGTCTTTGCCAAATAATTCTCATTTTTTTACACAATTTATTGCAGCTCTACTACATAAATGGAGGGCTTTCCATGTAATTTAGATTTCATGTGACACATACTAAAAAGAGCCTTGAATAGAATCATGCATTCAGTGTGCAGATAGTGTTTGACTTCCTGTAAGAGACAATAACAAAAAAGAATTGCTTTGTAAACTAGGAGTGGCTGTTGAATTTGGTGTTTTCTGTACTTAGTACTCCTACCCCTTCCTCCCCCCCCCCCCCCCCGCAATGTAAATATCTCCAAAAGGTGTGACTAAATAGCGTTTGCTTTGCAGTTGTAGAAGGTCTTTTAGTAGGCTTGTAGCAAATACAAGTTACAGCCCTGCTTTGCTGTAAGTTACAGTACACTGTCTGATGCGAGGCACAGAAAGATATTTTGTGAGGGCTTTTTGGCCTGAACTACTAGAGCAACACTTCTCTTGATGCTTCTGTGAAATAGTGCACAACTAAAATATTATGAAGTTTGTTTGCTTTGAGTGCCAATTTCATGTTCTGCTCTTCAAGATTTCTTGTTTGTTTGTTTTTGTGCTGTTGTTAAACCTTCAGTACCCTGAACTGAATGTGTAGCTTTTCTGAGCCTGAAACCACTTTTCGGAAGCAAAATTTTTGGTCATTAGGGCTCTTAAAATATCAAATTAGAAATCACTTGTTTGAATAGTTATGCATCTCATTTTCTTTAAAATGTATGTATTTGTACTTTAGATTTATTATTACAAAATTCTTTGATTATTTCTAGATTTGAGGCTCACTAGTCATATTCACTTCCCTTTATTAAAACCACTAAGATTATGATGATTTTTGTCTCCATTGGCTCCCCCTGTAAATACAAACATAGAGATCAGTATCTTCATATGTTGTCCAAGTTATTCATAAATATAATTTCAGAGTTTACTTCAAGTTGTTGGATTGTTCCGTGGCGTGAAAGCTTATTTGATATTGCATGATTTTAATGGTGCACTTTTTGGCAGTGATAGCACTAATTGAGTTAAAGATGGAAAGCACCACTGCTTGAAGAATCTGGGGAACAATATCACTTTCCTTTAATAAAACATTAGCCAATGTACTGAATGTCATGTAACGCTTTTCCTTACATGCTCAATAGAGTACCATGATAATATAATGGATGGATTACCATGATAATATAATGGAATATAATTACTACTATTGACTTCAGTCAGTGCTGAGACCAGGCCGTTACATATGCCTGACTTTTTTAAGTGAACAGCCATAAAGCCTTATAGTGTACCTTGTTTTTGCAAGTGCTGCATTAGCAGAGTTGTCATTAAGGGCTTCTACGTGATATCATGGTACAGAAATAAACAAGTAAATCTGGGTTTGCAAGCTTTCATATTCATTACTAAGAGGCTTGATGCTTATAAAAGTTGAGATCTAAGTGGAAACATCCTAAAGGATCCTAATTTTCAGAGGATACGTGTTTAGCACTCTCTGAATATCAAACTTTCACAGTGAGTACCCAAAAATTGAAGCACCAAGAATCACTAAAGACTCCTGAAAATGTTGGCCCTTGTATTTAAATTATGGATGTGCCTTGGGTTCAAAGGCTGAAAGCTAGTAATAGCCAAATTCCAAAATCTTACTTTTAATTTGGCTCAATTGAAATTTTACAATTTCTTGAAGGTCAGATTCTGTTCTCAATTCATGCCTCATCTTAAAAAGGTTGTTGAGAAGATGTTGCAACTGTTCATAAACATAATTATCTAAAACTATTTCACTTTAATACAAAATTTAAAAAATGTATTCCCGTCTCTTACCTTACAAAGATCTTATTTCATAGTTATAAAAGAATTCCAGGAGTATGTGGAACCTGAAGAAGGCTACCAAGGATCACCACAGAGAAGAGGTCCTTCATCATCTGGCCAAGAAGATGAAAATGTTATTTTGCCTCTTGGCGAGAATGTGCTGACTCACAACCTTGGGATCCCTGTGCTGGTGGTTTGTACAAAGGTGAGCTTGAACTTAAATTTACTAGAAAGGTTAGTCACTTCTTTTGGCAGATGCTTTTGGTACAGATGTTTTCAAGCTGAAAATGAAAGTTCTGGGTTTAGAGTAGATAAATGTGGGTTTTTACTTGATGTATAAACAAAACCTAACAGTGTTTAGATTTTATTTTTATTTTTTTACTATAGAAAGATAAAGACCAGTCTAGTCTTTCCAATTTGGCTGAAAGACATATTGGGGATCTAAAATGTGGACTTCCTCCTATGCATGGCACTGTATGTGAAAGACTGCATAGAGTCAAATAAAATAAAAACCTTAAATAAATCTAATTGTGCCACAGAATCTCTCTGGATAGTAATCCCATGCTTGAATAATACAAAATATAGCCATAGGGATATACTACTGACCAGGATGGTGTTAGTGACTGTGAATTGCTCAGGGAGATTAGAGAGGCTCTAAAAATAAAAAACTCAATAATAATGGGGGACTTCAACTATCCCCATATTGACTGGGATGCAGAGAGACGGGATGCAGAGACAGTTTCTTGACACCTTAAATGACTGCTTCTTGGAGCAGCTAGTCCTGGAACCCACAAGAGGAGAGTCAATTCTTGATTTAGTCCTAGATGGAGTACAGGATGGGTCCAAGAGGTGAATATAGTTGAACTGTTCGATAATGGTGACCATAACATCTCTGTGGGGGGCAGGTGGGACACCAAAGAAGCCCACCACGGTAGCATTTAATTTTAGAAAGGACACCTACATACTGGAAAACATAATCCCAGCTATACATATAAAATGATGGGTTTAAGTTAGCTGTTGCCACTCAAGAAAGAGACCTTGGAGTCATTGTGCATAGTTCTCTGAAAAATATCCACTCATGTGCAGTGCCGTCAAAAACGCTAACAGAATGTCGGGAATCATTAGGAAAGGGATCAATAATAAGACAGAAAATATCACATTGCCTCTTTATAAATCCATGATATACCCACATCTCGAATACTGCGTGCAGATCTGGTCACCCCATCTCAAAAAAGATATATTGGAATTGGAAGAGAAAAGAGCAACAAAAATGAGTAGGCATATGGAACATCTTGTATACGAGGAGAGTTTAAGAAGATTGAGACTTTTCAGCTCGGAAAAGAGACAACTAAGGGTTGACATGATAGAGGTCCATAAAATCATGACTGGTGTGGAGAAAGTAGATAAGAAAGTGTTATTTACTCCTCATAACAAAACCTAGGGCTCAACAAATGAACTTAATAGGCAACTGGTTTAAAACTGACAAAAGGAAGTATTTCTCCATACAGCGCACGGTCAGCCAGTGGAACTCCTTGCCAGAGGACATTGTGAAAGCCAAGACTATTATAGGGTTCAAAAAAGAGCTAGATAAGTGCCTGGCTGATAGGTCCATCAGTGGCTATTAGCCAGAATAGCAGGAATTGCTGTTTGCCAGAGGCTGGGAATGGTCTACAGAATGGATCTCTTGATGATTACCTATTCTGTTAATACCCTTTGAAGCCACTGTTGGAAGACAGGATACTGGGCTAGCTGAACCATTGATCTGACCCAGTATGGCTGTTTTTATGCCCTTAATTGAAAGAGGAAAGGTGGTACATTTATCAAAAACATGTTTTCTTAGGGTGTTTTGAGGCATTTGAGTTAAATAGATGATAGTGCAGCAAACAAAAGTTTGACATTTGAAATAAATGTGTCCTTTTTCCATGAAGTTTCACTTGCATGGTATCTGTCTTCCCTCAAATAATCTAAGGGTGGTAGTGTAGATGAGATCTGAATTTCTATTGTAAAAAAGAGTCAATTGAGAAGGGAACTTTCAAGTTGACTTTGTACATCTTATAGTCACATACCAGTTTTTGTTGTCTTTGTGTGTTACCTTTAAAGAGAAGATACTTAACTACTAATGACTTAATGAAAATAGCATTTCAAGTATACAGATTTGTGACATCAACTTCAATTTCTGGTTATAAAGAATAGATATTTGATGTGGCTTTAACTTTTAATTAGACACTTTTTGTCCTTGGTTGCTTCTGAGCATTTTATTCATTGGTTAATTAGTGCATTCTCCCAAACAAAAGGCTTGAATTGAATGCTGATTAATACAAGGAAAAATGTTCATATCTAAAACTTGAAGAAAATGCAGGTAATATGCAAGGAAGTGGTAAGTGGCTTTGCTTTTTTTTTTCCAGTGTGATGCAGTGAGTGTACTAGAGAAGGAACATGATTACAGAGAAGAACACTTTGACTTCATTCAGTCACACATCCGTAGATTCTGCTTACAGTGTATCCTTTCCTAATCTGAGGATATTAGTAGAGTAAAATCTGGAAGATAGGAAATATATTTTATTATAGAATACTGTGTGAGGGAAATAAAATAACCTAAGGAAAAACTACATCTCAAATTAACTTCTGGTATTTAGTAACTTATATATAGTATTTGGAGTGTAGTTGTGAAAATATATTAAGTTTTTTATCTGAAGCCATGCATTTGATCTTGAGTCTGTTTCATTCCTTGGCAAGGGACTTCGGTTTTGAGATGCACCACGTTACTCTTTCTCCCAGAATGTGGAGTTCCATTCAAACTTGTAGCCTGTGACACTTTAAAAAAAACAAAAAACAAAAAGACCCCCCCAAAACCTGATATTCTGGTGTCTGTTGGTCAACATTTTTAAAGCTGAGTCTTTTTCCTAAGTGACCTGATTCTCATTCTTTTTCCCTCTCCCTCCCAAAAGTGCTGAACGCCTATAGTTTCCATTGATCTCTAAAAATTGAGCCATTAGGTGCCTAACTTTAAGCATCCTACTCTGAAAATTTTGACTGTTACTCAATAGAACACTTCAAATATTATTTTCAGTTGAATTTAATGTTCAAGTATTGTACTTTATAGCTTTCCTTAAATGAAGTAATTAGATGGAGCTGCCTTGATTTATACTTCAGTTAAGGAAGAAAAGAACCTTGACTTGTTGTATAAGTACATTGTACATAAAACATATGGTTTTCACTTTACCACACCCGCCTTAGTGGTAGAAAAGGATGCAGTTTTTATGTAAGTTGATGATGTAAGAAATATATTTTTCAAACCTTTTGTTTCTTTATGATGCCCTTATCACTGAAATGTTATATTTCCTTATATACCCAAGTAAAACCAGTGCACCCCAAGCTAATTAGTGCATTAAATTCTTCAACAGGAAGTAAAATCACCATTTGAATGTGAAATACTCTGTTCTAATGTGTGGAATTTAAACTTGTTAAAATAGAAAGAAAACGAATTATTTCCAAATATGCAATTCTTCATTAGATCCACAATAGTTTATTTTTTTTAGCCAAAGAGAATTGGCTCATTCTGTGAAACACTTCAATATCTGGTAAACCACTGGTGGGAGACAGGATACTAGGCTAGATGGACCATTGGTCTGACCCACTATGGCCGCTCTTATGGTTAGAAATCTGTCTTCTCAAATCACAAAGAAGGAATAATTTGCATCATTTTCTTAAATATAATGTTTTCCATACTTAAAAAAGGCCAAAGGTAATTAATTGAAAGGGATGTTTAATTGAGGAGCATTTCATACTATAGCTTACTGTAATTCTGTAAAGAATCTGATATCTAGTAGTTACATTCAGCATGCTGGAAGGAAGTTAGAAACACCATTTAGGCTGTTTCCCCAGTAGGTACTGTCTGGGTTTTAATGGGGGTGGGGAGGAGTACTTGCATTGTTGAGTGCTCAGACCCAAGATTTATTATAATCTGACATTTGTGGTTCCTTGTGTTCCACACTAGATTAAAAAAGCATAGCGGCTATAGGTTTATTTACCCAGAACGATAACGCCAGCTCAAGATCTTGGTAAACATAGCCTGTGTTTGCAGAGTGAGGACTGTGCAATAACTTCTTATGGCATGATACAACTGTTAGAATGGAAATACAGTAGTATGGTAACAAGGTTACTTGGTTAAATATTCAGGCACTGTGCCAACTATCATTTGATTCTAAAAAAGCAAACCTGCCCCTAAAACTTTCTCCCCATAGACCTGCTGGTTGGGACAATGAAAAGAAAATTGCTATTTTACATGAAAACTTTACAACAGTAAAACCAGAAGACGCATACGAAGACTTCATTATAAAACCTCCAGTAAGAAAGGTACAAAAAGAGTTAATTTTTGAAGTTCAGTATAAAGAATCTACAAATCACTTCACTTTGCTTCGACGGCTGCTAGTGACTATTAATATAGAGCTTCAGCTCTTATAATAATATGCTTTTCTTCTAAATGTTAAACCATTTTTGGAGTACCGGCTTATGTTCTTCAGTGATCTAGGGATATTTTGTTAGTGTCAGAATATTACTTTTTGTACTAATGGTAGCTGAATGGCAGCCCCAAAAGTATTAATTTTATTAAAATTCTAACTTCAGATCAGTTTATATAGGACAAAAACACTTAAGTGAGGTTTGGGAATATTTTCCTGAGTCTTAAAAAAAAAAAAAAAAAAAATAGTAGACTGACGCATGCATTCAAAATCACATTAGGTCCATAATTTGAGTTCTACAGAGGGGCATCTTCTTTATTCTCATTTGTTTTAAATTATCACCAAAATATATTCTGTACTACAATATTCTATTTGTAGAGTAGATGTGGAGCACAATCTAGGAGTGGAAATAAATATACTGCAGGCTGCATATTGTCTGGACAATCGTCAGGTAGCTTACAAATAGAGGAAGGATGCATTCTTCAATATTGGGGATGGAGTAGGGTAACATGTACAACTTTTAAATGCTATTTGAGGCTGTGTTTGACAACTCCCCAGGATTTTTACTTCCTGTCTTGGCATTTGTATTCCCATCTAAAATCCTAGTAAATTGGAAAAGAAAGGAGGAATGGTGTCATTTGAAGACACCTGTGGGAGAGGGAGGAGGAGAGAGGAATGGATCTCCTGTTCTCACTTAAAGGTGCTAAAGACTACTGTGGCACACCACTGGCAGCTCTTTGTTAGGTAGGGGTCATCTATTGATCTGTTGTGGGGGTGGGAGAGGCAGCCCTACCTAAGTTCAGGCAACCATCCTATTTGTACCTCAAACCGTTAAGAGGCTTTGATAAGCAATATATTAAAATTTACTGTACACAGCTCATTGCCAGGTACTCATCTTATCCAGGGAGTTGTCTCAGAAAATATTTTTTTGCAACTATGCAAGGCCAGTCACGCTAAACCGAAAGCTTTTACTGGAGGTAGTTTCATTGCTGCTTAAAATAGTAGAGCGATCTCTTTTTTTTTTAAAAAAAGGGCAGCATGTCTTTTTGTGCTAGGCAAGTGACTGTTCAGTTCTGATGGGTTTAACTACCCGTCAGAACTCTACTGAAATGCATCTGTAGCATAGGTGCTGGAGTGGGTCTAGTGACACCGCTAATTGGCTATACTGTGTGGGTATATGCATGAAATAGTTTGTTTCAGATATTAAAAAGCTGATGGTATTCGATGGAAGATCAAATATTTGCACATAAATACAGCACTGTGCTAGTTCTATACTGTCCTTTCTTGAAAGGAAAAGTGGTAAAATATTTCTACAGCTGTGCATATGTAACCAGGACCAGCATGGATTAGGGATGCATAGAAATATTTGTTCATGAAGTACAGATGTGGTTAATATTAAATTCTGTCACTGTTATTTTACACTTCTTAACTATTAGAAAGATGCTATAATCTTGGTCTTACATTTCCTTAAGAGCAACTGCTGCAAAAGTGGTCCCTCCTTTTGAAAGCCGGACAGAAGAACATAACAAACTTACTGTCCAGTTAGTAATAGTAATTCTGCACCTGAAATAAGCCACAAGTCATAAAATGGACATAGAAGATGGAGAGGATGTAAGAAATGGAAAGGTGTTGAAGTTAGGTTTTTGTTTTTATATGCTGCTGTAATTGTTCATAGCTTGAGTGGCCACCTTCTGTTTCTAAAGAGAAATGTATTGTTCAACAGCTAGTCCATGAGAAAGAGATGGCAGCAGAAGATGAGCAAGTGTTTCTTATGAAGCATCAGGTAAGAATGTGAAAATGAAGCTATTTAAATGAAAGCTTACTTGAATAAACAATACTTCACTGAACTTTTCAGTGTAATACGAAGTTCAGGGGAAAGTACATTGTTTTTAATATTTCATTTTTGAGTGGGTATCCATTGTTCTGTTTGCAGATTAAAATGGAGTCTTGAAACCTTTGAATGCATAAGAAATATCCATTTTTATTTTATTTGTATACATGTGAATAGCAAGTATGGCCACAATTTTCAGGCTTGGAATGCCTGATTAGTTGAAGGTGAGAAGCCAGCAGGAGCCGAGGTTACTTAGCACTCTTGAAAAATCAGGCCACTTTTTGGTGCCAAAATGCGGATTTGGTTGCCTAATTTTGGGCATTCAGGTTGGAAAATATGTTCTCATGTCTTCTAAAATGGAATCCTATGACCCTTCTGGATGTTTGATATAACTGAAAATATTAGGTGTGCCTTCAGAGGCTTGCCTGTGAATGGGTGTGGCATGCTGGGATCACACTGGTATATTTTTCCCATTTGATGTATTCAGATACCAGACGGGTACAAATGAATGCTAACTCATATAGCAGAAAAGAAAAATAAATGGTATTAACGTAGGAGCAGAAGTAATAGCAGAATGTTTTTAAATTGGCTATACAGATATATAAACCCTAAAAGTGATGTGAAAGTGTTCTGTAAAACATCAATATAATGCAGTAGCCAACCTCCCAATTAAAATGTATCATTCATCAGAGGGTTTAATATACAAACACACTTTGGCATGGGCTTTCAAGGTGTTAGGAATGATCAAAGCCAGTCTCTGAACATGCTGTGTATTAAGTAATAAGTATATACAGTAAAGAAATCAGAACAAACCAATACTATACAGTTGCATCTATTTGGGTGGATGTGCTTGAGAGGCTCTAAAATGAGCTCTAAAGAATGTTATAGGTTAGGTTTGAGGTGCTTAAATTGAAACTATATGGAAGCTTTTGTGTATTACATAGTATTTAGTTTTTGTAATTGTAGTGCCCTCTAATGGTAAATTTTGGAAATACATTTAAATGTTGTTAAATGGTTACATTAACACATGGTCAAATCCTGCTTCTCCGCTTTTGTTTTCAAAAGTATGTAATTTTACTGAAGTATATTTACAAAACGCTGTACTCTCTTTGCAGTCTTTACTTGCCAAGCAACCAGCCACGCCTACAAGAGCATCAGTAAGTATACATTAGTAGTACCTCAAGAAAGGGGGGCACTTTTCCTAGACAAAGAAGCTATTCATAGAGTCTATAAACAAGGTATAAACTAGAGCCCCTTTTCTGAACAACCACAAATTGTGTGGGGTGTAACATGCTGCTCATAAATGTAATCATGATCCAATAAAAAGTCTTCCAGTGCCACAGAAATTGTAAAGTGTCTGTAGGTATTCAGATGTATTGTGAGAGAAGGGTTTTAATTGTGGAAGTATGACATAAAATCATCTGGAAATTGGTGATGAGTTGAATTTAGAATATGCTGTGGAAATTAACCTGTATATTAGTGTAGAGGCACTCTCCCAAGATTGCTTCTTGTAGTGACATATTTTCAGTATAAAAGTATGTGTATATATCACAATCAAAAGTAAAAAGCAGGAGGTTTATATTTAGTGCAATATTGATAGATTATCATAAATTAATCTGTTAATACACTTACTTGGATTTGGACTGTTTTTATCTAAGGAATCTCCTGCAAGAGGACCTGCAGGATCCCCACGAACTCAAGGCAGAGCTGGTCCTGTCAACGTACCCAGTGCCTCACCAATAACATCAGTTAAGAAACCAGATCCCAATATTAAAAGTATGCATTACAATTTTAGTATTTTATCATGCATTGTTTACCTTTAAAAATGGAAAAATTAATTCTTTGTTGATAAACCTATGTACGTTGGTTTTGAGATTGACTCACTGATGTTTGCGTGTGACACACACAGTAACAAATCCTTAGAATTCCAAATTGTGTTCTGAGACACTTGTAGCTTGAAGTACCTCTTCACAGTTGTGTAGCTGGTCAAAGTTAAAGTATATTAGTCTACCTAAAACAGCGTAACAAGACTGATTCTGCCAAGAGGTTTGCTTTCCTCTCTCTCTCTCTCTCTCTCTCTCTCTCCCCCCCCCTTTTTTTTGTTTGTTTTTTAACTTCTTTCCTCTGATCCTATATCTAGTTTTATGTTCTGTGTCTCAGCTGTTGCTTCTGGGACCCAGAATTGACCTTTTCTCCAGTTCTCATAGACATTAAAGCCAGAAGGAACCATCATGATCATCTAGTCTGACCTCCTGCATGGTGCATGCCATAGAACCTCACTCTCTCCTGTTCTGGACCCCAGTTTCCATAGTGCTTCAGAGTTTAGTACTTAAAAATATTCCTAGGAAGATGGAGCTTCATTTTTCCTACCCCACTGGGGTCTCCAAGGCTGATTTTTTTTCTCTCTCCCTCCCTCCCTCCCTCCCTCCCTCCCAAATACGTACATTGAGGGGAATAGGGAAGGGGGCATTCCTCAGTGTCATTCTTACTTACGCACTTGACCATGTAGACTGCTCTTGTCAGAACCAGGTACTGATCTACTGTCAGGTTACTGCTATATGTCTGGATTCTCATTCAGAGTAGCTGTACGTGGAGCCATGTGTGTTCAACTCCTTTGGGTCTTAGCTGCACTCAGGAAACCTTTCTGCCAGCAGCTACAACAGGTAAAGGAGGAAGCAGAGTTCTCTACACATGATATCTTGTTGCATTCAAGTCCTGAAACATGTAGCCAAACTGAGAATAGCAGTTAATTCAGAGAAGCAAAGGCCGGATATGTGGGGCAGAGCATACTGAAGAGATAAGGGAGACACTTAGTAAACATTTAATAAATAGAACAGAGAGACATTGAAGCTACTACTTATTTAAAATCTGTTTGAGCTTTAAGGACTCATAACGAAATGTTATAACTAAAAAATGAAGAGTAGCCAGGATAAAACTTTTTATGTAAGATTTGTAGGATTTGGCCAAAGTGCATAGGGGAGAAGTTTTCAAAGGCAGAAGCCAAATTCATAACAAACTAATGCTTTGTCTAAACACAAACATACACCATTACAACTGAATTGGTTTTAATTCATACATGTAGTTTCAGTGCAGATCTGTCTCTCTCTTGTTTTGAGATGTCCTATTTTGATTTAATTTGTCAATTTTTACCAATTTAAGCATAATTGAAATGGGACACTTTTTTGTTCCAAAACAAGTGTCCACACACAGACTTGCACTGAAATAACAAAAGGTATGAATTAAAACTGGTTTAGGCTTTGTCAGACTAAGTTATAAAGGAGTGGTGTTAGCGCATATTGGGTAACGCATTCTAAAAGCCTAGTGAAGACAAGGCAGTGTAGATGTCAAGACATGTTAAGCAGGTTGAGTGAAAACCTGGTGGTAATCTAGGCTGCAGGCTTTAACACATTAGTAGACTTACACATTCACAATATATCTTGATATTTATTGTCCTATATATTCCATATGGAGAGCTGATCTCATAACTCTGGCTACATTAGCCTTTATAAGTTATATTTTTGGTCTAGATACCTGACTTGCTATTTTCATTTAGTGTTGTGACAGGAGTGCCTTTTCCTCTTATGAATACACAAGAGCCTCGTAACACTGATGTGCTTGTTTGTTTGCCTCCTCTTTAAAATCAAGCATGTGTAATGGGGGCGGGGCGGTGGGGGGAATGAAAGCCGAACAGTTCAGTCTGAACTTTGCACACTCAAGTTATAGCATTATTAATTTGACGCTAGCTAGCTGTAGATTTCAAGGCACATCTGCTACATACAGCTTTGTATACAAAAGTTACTGAACACTCTCCACAGAAATTCCACTTCTGTTTAGAATGAGACTGAAGAGCAGCAGTGTGCTTCAGAAATACTAGGACAGTTAATTTGCAAATAGATTTTTAGATGAACCTGGTGCACAGACGCCATCTAGTCCTGAGACTGACATTTCCCATCTAGACAAGGAAAAGCTGAAGTGCATAGGTTTAGTTTGAAATTCTTTGCCACACCTTTTAAGAGGCTCAGTACACAGGGCAAAGTCTGAAAGTAGCAAGGTGCTTTAAGCCACCCTTACACCATTGGGATTGTGGGCTACTTCAGGAGCTCATGCATCCCAGAATCTCCCTAGCAATCCATGCTACATCCCTGTCCTATATACCTTGTCTGCAAATGTGTGGTGGGGATAAATGAGGGGCTGGGTAAATGAGACAGTCTGTCCCATATTTGAGATTTTTCTCTTTTGGCCAATGTGTGTGTAAGATTTTTTTTTGTAACACTTAGAGAAATGTAGGGACACAAGTTTTAGGATTCATTATTTTAAAAACTGTTTATATGAGTAATAAGTCATTATTTATTATTTGTTTTTTACTTAGACAATGCTGCAAGTGAAGGTGTGTTGGCTAGCTTCTTTAACAGTCTGTTGAGTAAAAAGACTGGCCCTCCTGGGAGTCCTGGAGCTGGAGGAGTGCAAAACACAGCCAAAAAATCAGGTATTGAAAATCTTTGCTGGTGTTTTGCATATTTTTAATGTTTGAATTAGCCCACATTTAACTCAGTGTGTTTATCATTTAAGCTGATCAGTCAAATAGAAGAGCTTGAAGGATATGATATGAGCCAGAACAGAAAGTCTCTTAGACATTAAATAGATGAGTACAGTTTTGCAGACTTTGGGGTTGCTATTAAGCTTGCTATAGCTTGACCCCTTTAATGGAGTTACACTGCTGGGAAATAAACAGCGCTGAGCTTTAATTATATTCAGAAGGTGTTAACCTGCCTTGTAGTTTAAACTTTATTTCCAAATTCTATCTTTGTGGCATTTTGATACTACTTGAGAGGAAGAAGTTTGGCAATAGCAGCCTAAAACAAATAAGCTAATCAAATCCCTAAAATCTCTGGCATTCTAATTTAAATTAATATGTAGCAACTAATATGAAGGAATAATTTAAAGCTGCTGTAATAAGTATTTAAAATGTCATCAAAAGCAATTGGCAGCATTGATCAAAGGACTCAATTTTGTGTGTGTGTGTCTCGCTCTCTCTCTCTTGCTCTCTAATGAGCAGTTACAGTAGGTTTGAAGGAACAGAAGAGTAAACCTTCAGGATTTTTGGCACCTATATCATGAAAACGAATGAATTCAGTTATCTAATATACATAGTTATTGCATAATAATTCCATCTAAAACACAGCTCCCAAGATTACCTTCCTTTACTCTGCTCTAACTCTCCTTTCAACTTTGATGTTGGCTTCCTCTCTTTTTCCGTTAATTCATGCTTCTAGGTATTGTGACAGGGTCAGACTAGATGGCTACTGGAAAGTGCTAGAAGGCCAATATATCAGCCCCAGGCTCAGCAAGTCCCTTTTCCCCTGGTAGCTGAGCAGGGGTTAATTAACACACGTAAAGCTAATCAAGACCCTGCCCAGGACTTGTTAAAAGCTTCCCCTCCAGAGAAAAGGTGTGGCTGGAGTTGAGAGAGTGAGGTGAGCTACCAGAGGGTGTGAGCAGGCAAGATGCTGTCAGAAACTAGAAGCAGAAGGCTGACAGAAGAGAACCTGCAGGTACAAAGATCGGGGGAGGGAAAAACACTGCCTGAAGAGGGCAAAGGACCTGTCCCAGGCCTGGAGACCTGAGGGAAAAGACCGTGCCAGAAGGGGAAGATAGAACTGGAATTTGGTTTGGCACTACCATGCCCAGTGTTGCTGTCAAGGTCAAGAGCCTCCCCTGGCAAGGAGGCCAAGAAGGGCCCCTGTCTGAACAGGGTCCAGACATTAAGTCAAGGGGCACAGGGAAGTAACCCAGGGAAGCTAGCAGCTTTCCTGAAGCCACATGAGTCTGCTACTCGTAGGGTCCCTGGGTTAGGGCCTGGAGTCGAGGGTGGGACCGAGGCCCCACTTCACCTGATACCAGCCATTCACTGGAGGCTCAAGAGCTCCAGCGAAGAGGCAAGGGCCTGTGAGAACCTAAGACAGGACTGGGAGCCAGCAGGGAGTGGCCATCTTAGAGGGTGGAAGAACACTAAGGGGTAAAGCAGTTCCTTGACCTACGGCTAGAAGGAAGCGCTGGACCCACTGAGGTAGAGGAAGAGCTTTGTCACAGTCCTTTGAAAACTATTCACAATCCAGTGGATGGAGATAGAGAGAGAGAGAGATTGTTTGTTTGTTGAAAAAAAACCCGATAGCTATCTATCTATCTATCGGGTTTTTTTCAAATTTTTCAAGTCACTCAATATTAAGCTATGAGGCTGGAATCACAGGTTTAAATCCTGAGAGGGCTAACTGAGCTCCAAATTCCTGAATTAAAAATAAATAAATAAAATTTTGATCATTCAGATACCAATTGATAGCTGTAGTAAAGGAACAAGAATAGAATACTTAGGATAGAGCTTGGACATGTGATTTTGCAGGTGGTATTTAAAAATTCAAAGGTTCCTCTTACCCCCATTATGTTATTTTCCATCCTTTCATAACTCAAAGGCTGTAAGGATTTTGCTCAAAAGTTAAAACAAAACCTTCAGGCAGAGATTGAGCATAGAAACTTTCAGTTCAGATTATAAGTACCTTGTGGAACATGAAAAGAGTAAAATGGAAATTTCTTAAACTCAATCCAGAGGGTACTAACTATAAATAAACATTGTCAACAGTTATATATGAGATATGGGTGGGTAGTGTAAAAGTAAAATGTGTTAGTACATCGTGTAGTAAAAGTGGGTATTAATCCTAAAAGAAATTGCCTTTTAAAAATGGCACAGTCGATTTTCTGTCACAAGAAAAATATTACCTCTTCTTTGGCAGTATATGCTCTTGATTCTTCTCAAATAGCAGAAAATTAAACTTTCACCTGAGGCAAGGGCTCCTAATAACATTGGTTTGTGAGGCAGTGATGCTGAGGATACAGGGAAGGAATTTCATCTCTTTCAAGGAAAGTTGAATAATGGTCGCGCATATTTTAAAATGACACTGACTGTTGGTAAGATTAGAAAGCGTGTTATGCTATGGCACCCTATTCTACACTAATAAACATGCAAAAGTAGTCTTGTAGTGATTTTTGGGTGCCCCATCTGAAAACGCCTTAGAGGGGCCTAATTTTCACAAGATACGTGCTCAGTACTTTCTGAAAGTCAAGACCATTTATAGTGCCTCATGTTGGGCAACCAAAAGCACTAGTTACTTCTGAAAATACAGACAAAGATTTTTTTTCCAGTCAGCTGTATTGAACTGCTCTAAATCACAGAACCAAATTTATTTAGAATACTTCACTTATTTTAATCAAAATAGCAATTAAGTGACAGTAAAATGTCAGAACTCTCCCTTTCTTCAGTACATCTGTTTCAGTAGTGAACTTAAGAACATAAAAATGACCATATTGGGACAGATCAGTGGTCCATTTATCCCAGTATCCTGTCTCTTGACAGTGGCCAATTCCAGGTGCTTCAGAGGGAGTGAACAGAACAGGTAATTCATCCCCTGTTGCCCATTCCCAGCTTCTGATAAACAGGATAGGGACACTTCAGAGCATGGTTCCGCATCCCTGCTCACCCTGGCTAATAGCTATTTATTGACCCATCCTCCATGAATTTACATACTTCTTTTTTGAACCTTGTCTTGGACTTCACAACATCCTCTGGCCAAGAGTTGCACAAGTTGACTGTGCATTGTGTGAAGAAATACTTCCTTTTGTCCATTTTAAACTTGCTGCCTACCAATTTCATTTGGTGACCTCTAGTTCTTGTTATAAGAAGGAGTAAATAACAGTTTCTCCACACCAGACATGATTATACAGACCTCTGTCATATCCCCCCTTACTTGTCTGTTTTCCAAACTGAAAAGTCTTGGTCTTATTAATCTCTCCTCATATGGAAGCTGTTCCATACCCCTAATCATTTTAGTTGCCTTTTTATGTACCTTTTTCCATTACAAAACATTGTTTTTGAGATGGGGTGACCAGATTTGCACGCAGTATTCAAGATGTGGGCATACCATGGATTTATATAGAGGCAATATATTTTCTGTCTTATTATTGATCCCTTTCCTAATGATTCCCAACATTGTTAGCTTTTTTGACTGCAGCTACAGATAAAATGGATATTTTCCAGAGAACTATTCACAATGACTCCAAGATTTCTTTCTTGAATGGTAGCAGCTAATTTAGATCCCATCATTTTATATGTGTAGTTGGGATTATGTTTTCCAGTGTGCATTACTTTGCATTCCCAGTGTATTGTTCTGAAGAGCTCCATCAGCGTTACCTTTCAGTGGGAGGAATTATAAGATTATGTTTTGGGTTGAGAGAAGTGCCCCAGATGCCAGTACATCAGAATGATTTTGAGTTGTATTATTTTCCAGAACTTCAGCTCAGGTTTGAAAGAAGTTCCTCACTTTGGCAGATGGTACTCATACAGTCTCTGCCTGCCTTCTGTGCAGCCACCTTCTGGCACCTCTTATTTACTTTTTGATGTCTTCAAACATAGACCTAGCTCTGTTTTGTGAGCAGGGTTTCTTTGTGCCTTTTTAAGTCAAAGGTCTTCATAAGATGCAAAAAAATGGGCTTTCTGTTAATAGTAGTTTGTGTACACAAAATAATTTTAAAATAGATACTGTTCGAACAAATGCTTCAGTATTCTTACAGCTGGTAGGAATATTGTTAAGGGGTTTCAACTTGAGTTTGTATCTTAACCCTTTACAAAAATTAAAGATAGCTGTTTTTAACTTGGTCATGCCTTTGTACTTTGGAAAAAGTGCTTGAATCTCCAAGCAGTCGTATCTTGCCACTTAATGTTTTCAGCATGTTTCCGGGGAAAATATTTCACATACATCTCTGAGCTGGAAAACAGATGCTTGTTAAATTCTTTGGCTATGCAAAAAAGACTATTAGAGGAAGCTATACATAGTTATATAATTAATCTATCTTTTATTTTGTGTGCCTGTCTCAAAACCTTGGTTTTATACCGTAGTTGTGAGTTTAACTTTTTTAAACAATTATGTATATAAGTCCAGATTCAGACAGTGATAAACCCGGCTACAAACAGGCTAAAAAATGAATATTAGTTCATATATTATGCATAAAGAGAGAAGAAAATAAAATTAACTCCAAATTGCTAGTGATCAGTTTATAACTCAACTGAATACTAATCCTAATATATAAAAATCAGAATGGTAAGATCTCCCTTTTGTACACCTACTCTAGAGTATCTGTTGATTTTAATTAATGAATGAAACATTTAAATTCTAACACTTCATGCAGGATTAAAGAATGTACAAATTTTGCTCCTCTAAGAAAAAGGAGAGAAATATGGAATGTTAATTAAACTTTTGATTCCTCAGAGAGATCAATACAGTTAATTATGAAGAAAACAATGAGTATGATTAAAACCAAAGTAATAACACTTTGTAGCAAGTTCCACACCATCATGATTTTTTTCTTGTGCAACTTATTGAAAACTTAACAATTTCCACATAAAATACTGTTGGTTAGGACAGACAAATTATGATTCATACTAATGATGGAAGAAAAACTTTTTTTTTTGGTGAGGAAATATTTTAACATGATTATTAAAATTTCACTTGTCATAACTAATGTACATCATCAGGCATCCTTTAAAGCTGAACTATTCAGAAGTTTCTCTTATTTAAAGGCCTAATCTATTTCTCATTGAAATTAATAGGAGTCTTTCTATAGGCACCAATTCATAATTGGATCAGGCCCTGTATTCCTAGCAAGGTGGATGAAATAATGAGAAGTTAAATAAAATACCAAAAAAAACGGTTATAAATATTGGTGCTGCTCATTTTCAAATAATGCATTTCAACTGTATTACTCACTATTTGTCCATTCTTTTTAGGACAAAAGACTGTTTTGACAAATGTTCAAGAAGAACTGGATAGAATGACTCGCAAGCCCGATTCCATGGTAACAGCAAACTCTCCAACAGAGAATGAAGCCTGATAGAGCTTAAAAACGCATATGTAAATGACCAAATAACTATGTATATTGATCTGATAAGACCAGGATTTTTCTGCTATGGCAGATGCGATCAGTTTTCTTGGGGCAGGGGAAATGAACTTAAAACTTCATTGGCTTGTCCCAGTATAAAGTGCACATTCAGGAAGTTTGCATATAAAATCCCTCTGTATAAGATAACCATTTAGAGTTTATATAGGGCAATTCTCTTGATTTTTGAGATAAGCAGGTACAGCTGCATTTCTTGTTATAAAGAGCACAGAGAAGCAAAATGCAGAATTCCTTTTGCAATACAGCTACTGACTGCACGCAAAGCAAGAAAGACATGAAGTCCCTTTTCAGAGTTACTGGAATTGGCCATTTGTATGTCAGCAAACGCATTGGTATACTTGGAAAGGTGGTGATGTAGCACAGCATTAATTAGATGGAGGAGAGAGAAATCCAGGTAGGAAACGCAGCACTAGTAGGGGGAATGCAAGATTTGGTTCAGTAGGAATAAAGAATGCTGACTGGACTGGAGAGGAAGCACCATTACTAAATCCTGTGGTCAACATAGGGCAAATAATCACTGTTTAAAAATCCTTTTTAAAAATTAGAGAGTTTCCAAGCCAAACACTAAGCATCATGGGAATTATTCTTGTTATAAATTGTGTCTTTACTTTAACGTAAGATGTGGGGATGCCCTTTTTGATGTAGCTGACACAGGAAGAAACTACGACTTGCTTAGATCCAAGTGCCTGGCACAGTATGTGATGTGTCTATAGAAGGTGCTTGAACTTACTGTGCACTGTAGTACAAACAGTCACTGTTTGGTTTTATTTTAAAATCAGTAGTTTTGACAATTGTATTTAATTTCAAATCCTGTTTTCTGGTAGCTCCTGCCTTGTTATTTAAATGCCAAGAGGCTAGCCTATTAAAAGTGATGGGTGACATATCATTTTCCCATAATGAAATGTGCTACAGAATACTCAAATACTTCTTGTTTGTAATTAAACATTAGCTACCAAGCTTAAACTGATTCCTGCCTTATACCTAAGGAAGTTAATAGACTTTCGAGGTTCTTGTTCCAGCCATGTCGGCTGCAATCTGCAGCAGACTCCCCAACTCTCACAATAAACTAAAGAGTATGAATGTGTACGCTGACGAATACAGAACCAGTGACTGTTGAGTTTGTAATTTTCCCTAAATGTAGCATTTTCATATGGAAAGTTGCAGTTGTCTCCCGTTGCTACACAGAGTAGTGTCCTTGGTCACTTCAAACCATTGTTGTATAAAAACTTCTACAGTTACTGAAATGGCACTTTGATTTTATCACGGTATATTTGTTTTACTCATAAACACTACCATAAGTTAACAGTTACAAGCATATTCTGTGCTCTGAAGGGGAAAAAACCACAATTTGAATTATAGAGAGTTTACTTTTTATTGATATGAACTTGTTTGTTGTACTAAATCTGATGTCTGGATATAGCTTCCCTAATATATATCCTTACTTAAGTATACAGAATTAGTTTGACCATTAACAGTCCTGGACATAACTTCAAATCCTATGTTAAATCAAGAGGCTGTTTTTTTTCCTGTTTTGTAAGTCTGTCTGAACATAATCTAGAAAGCTAAGAGTATTTACTTGCCTCTCTGATAAACATTAACTTAAAAGCATGTTACTTGTGCCAGTTTTATTCTTGAAAATATACTATATTTTTCCATTTTTTTTTTTTACTTTTTTAATGTTATGACCTTGAGTTACACATTTGTCTAAATGGTTTAAAACAGGCTGTGGACAACAGAATAGGTTGTGTGGTTGTACTGCCTGGTGTAACAGGTGCCAGTCACAAGATGAAGTAAAAAAAATAAATCCTGTTACCACACCAGAAGAAACAATTGCATACTATCCTTGTGATATTTAGATTGGGGAATAAAACATCAAAAGCAAGACACGTAAATTGAAAAGGCATGTGTTTCTAATGGTACACAGTTGTAATGAAACCTGTGCAAAACTGCATATTTTATTAATGTTTTGTCATTTGAACTGATAAGCACTTTCATTTGAACTGATAAGCACTGTATCAATATGGCTAAAAGTTAATAAAATTTATACTTAAATTGAAAATATACTAAAATTGAGCAAAAGTCAGTAACATATACAATTTGTCAGTTGTGTAAAGGGGATGCTTCTGACAAAACAAAAGTTTGATTTCCAGTTCTTCATTGCAAGTGAATGCTCCTAGTTTATGGGAAAGAAGTTGTAAGTAATGTAGTGTCCATTGTTTGCCAAAGTCTAGCAACTTTTGAGAGCTACACAGTTGTTTTTCTGGTGTTTTCAAGCATTGGAACCAAAGGCCAAACTGCAAACAGCCTTTACATTTTAAAGTCAAATTAATTTTATTTGCAGGATACATTTGTATGGTAGACTGTTAAAACTATTATATAACTATATTTATATGCATTATAGTGATTGCATCTACTGTTCTGTTTAAACTTAAGAAAATAAAACAACTTATCAACTTGAAGATAAAACAAATATAAAGGTTAAGGATTGGCCCTCCATAAAAATGCTATGGTTATGCTGCTTGATTTTAAGTTTGCACTTTTTATTGGCGTTTTAGAAACTGTTTAAACTGAACAGAATTTGTCATATTTAATTTAATTTAACTACATTGAAAGTGACTGCTCTGTACATCATGAACTTAATAATATACATGCTGTAAATGAAAGTTAACTGTCCTGTATACTAAGTTTATTGATGTTTTTTAACTTACAATTAGGACTGCAGATGTATCAAACACAAACCTTAGTCCAGTTGTATGGCTTTAACCAGGTGCAGTATGCAGTCATGTGGAATCTTGCTTTCTAGTGCTGGCAAAAATGAGGACATGTCTTTAGTTACTGGCTTCAATAAACACGAATCCAGACTGCTTAAAATGTTGTGCCTTTTTTATTAAACAAGACAAATTCTAGAACTCTTGGAGGGGGCAGAATCTTATCTAAAGGCATGTAGATAACAGAAGGCATGATTGACTCATAGCTTAGAAACAGCATTGGCTTTCTTAGCAAAGTGTCCCATTGCAGATCTTACTCATGCAATAGTGCCACTGAATTTAGTGGGAGATGTTTAAATGAGTAAGGGCAGGTCTATACTACAAATTTTGCTAGCATTGCTATGTTCGTTAGGAGTGTGATCCCTGACCAACATAGCTGTGCAGGTAAAAGCCCCTAATGTAGATGCATTTATGTTGGCAAAACTGCTTTTGCAAGTATAGTTTATTTTGTTCAGGGGGGGACTGAAATAAGCAAAAACACAGTTTTGCCGGTATAACCTGCTGCATCCATACGAGGAGTGCTTTGCCAGTGTAGTATACTAGTATAGCCATGCCAGAAAGGGTTCCAAGTGTAGATGTGGTCTACAGGACTGGAGCCCAAGTTACTAAGGGTTAAAGTAAGGAGCTGCAGGGGCAGTGCAGTTCCCCTTTCTCTGCTAAAAGCAGTGATGAACACCCCTGCCTTTCATTGGCGTAAGTAAGCAGTGCTCCACCACAGCTCCCTCTTCTCCTTTGGCTGATATGGTGAGAGCTGCCCCTCCTTCAGTCTACTTCAGATACTAAAAGTTGATTTTGTTCTGGCTTCAGTGCACACCTTTATTACTTTATTTCATCTGCTTGAAGAATTCAGTATCTCTATGAAAGCTGGCTTTTATAACTTAGACACCTGTTCCATTTCTTGTCACTCACCGAAATTCTGCTTATTCCAACATGTCTTAGTTTTCTTTGGTTATTTTTCCATTATAACAACTGCCTTCCATGCCAAGGTTGACAGGTTTCTACAATAGAGTTTCTGTTGAATTCAATCCTTATAAAGCCATGTTCAGCAAAAATATAAATTGATGATATAGAAGATAAACTTAAGCATGTCTCACTTTTTTAATTTTAGTTCATCAATGTACACTAATGAATGTAGCACAGCAGACTGAGAAGAAATGGGCTAAATCAATAAAGTGAAATTTAGAATGAACATGAACTGTTTATCAGCAGTAACAGAATTACCCAGTATGTTAGTTCTTGTGTATAGAACTTTGTGCTACAGGCGACTAGAAGAGTTCTCCGTTTCCAACCGCAGCATCATTGAAGTGACAGTTTTCCAAGGGAGCATGAAAACACTGGCAAAAAAGGAAGACTGCCCATATCATGCCTGTTATCCTGCTACAGTATCAACAGACCCTGGGCATAAGGAAGCAGTTTTTCCCATGCAAACCACAGTTTGAGAGAGAAGCGTCTCAGCCTGGCAAACGGCAGGTGTATCTTCATTGAAGAGACAAGATGGGTGAGGTAATATCTTTTATTGGACCAACTTCTGTTAGTGAGAACAGAAACAAGCTTTTAAGTTACACAGAGCTCTTCTTCCATTCTGGGAAATGTACTCTAAGCCCTTGTTTACACTAGCATGCTGACAAAACTTGTCGCTCACGAGTGTGAAAAAACCACACCATTGAGCGACAGGTTTTGTTGGCATAAGTGCTTGTGTGTACAGCGCTATGTCCGCAAGAGAGCGTCTGCCTCTGACATAGCTACCACCGCTTGTTTAGGTGGTTTTATTATGTTGGTGGAAGAACTCTCTCCCATCAACATAATGCGGCTACACAAGCGCTCTTACAGTGGCACAGCTGTAATGATACAGCTGTGCCGCTGTTTTAAGTGTACACTAGCCCAAAGTCTCACATTTAAACACAAGATCGAACAGATTGCTTAGCATAAGTGGTTAACGCTTTTCAAAGGCCCATTCAAGTTGAAGTGGACTAAATACCCTTCCAGTTAGAGAGGGAAAAGAAAAGAGGAAAAAAAAGCTGGGTGGAGGGGTTAAACACGAAATAAGATAGTTGTAATAAGCCATAAATCCTGTGTGTCTATTCAGTCCATACACAGGAGCAGTGACTGCTACGGAAGACAATTCCAGACTACTGTCTAGTTCTAACACCTGTATCCTCAGCCACAATAAAGCCAAATTCAGTGTTTTTACTCCCTCCATCTGATACATTAAAAATTTCATTGGACTCTAACTGCTTGTGTTCGCTTACTGATTTTATTTTTCCTCTTGCTGATCAAAGGAAAAATGTCTCCAGGGAATAACATTGTCTGCTAGAGAATGTAGCTATGTATACCATAGGGCTGAAAATAGGCACAATTTTCAATAGCCATAAAATTGATGAAGAAACAACTTGCTAGACCCCCAGAGACAGACTGAAAAATTACGTTCCGAATAAGGTTTCAGTTCATATTATTTTAGAACAAATATTAAGGGATTCATCAGATAATGTGGTTTGGCAGTCTTAAATTAAACAGTATTGCAGTCAATATGAGCTGTACTGGATAGAATCTACTCTGTGGACTGGCTATAGTGCATAATTAAACTTAGGCTACTACACAGCCAGGACCTGAGCTGCCGCCTTCCACTGCAGAGAAGGAGACATCTGCTGATCTCACAGGATTTGAGACTCCAGTAGCTGTTAGCTTTGTGTGCATAAGGCTGGTTCTGACTTTTGCTTCTAGTTGTAATTAATTATTTAACCAGCTGTAACTCATCATTCTTGAATATAACCTGTTTATTATGAGAAATGACTATTTGTTGAAGGGGCATTGCAATTATATCTAAAGTGAGTGTATCAGATTTATTATCCACCCTTGCATACGCACTCTTAAAAACTGACAGATTGTACATTAAGGGGCAAACATCCATTGGTAGAAAATTTGATATTCTAAAAAGAGAACCTTGTAACGTAAAAATGTATAGTGTCAACAATATATTTGACACTGAATGTGATGTAAGAATATAATACAGATAGCCTTTGACCTAAATTGCTTAAATCTAAAAGACAACAGGGAAGAAGGGTCACATAAGGAAATTTAGAGGGAATGCACTCAGAGCATGGTGTAAACAAACTCACAGCTTAACACATTGCTGTAATTCAGTTCCTATATTTAAAACTTAGCGAAGTTTGAACTTACTGTCTGGGCAACTGGAATACAGCATAGACATACTGTTGAGTATGATGGGTTCTATATTTTATATCACCTCAGTATTTACCATTTTAATTTTTCCCTAATTCTTTTAAAGTATCTTCATAAGTGCACAATATAGACTGAACTTTGTGCTTTACATTATTCTTTGGTGATGTATCAAATGCATTTTAAGATGCTCAACAACTTTTAGTATTTTTTTAATTATAGAAATGAATTTTTTTCAAGGAGTCTACCCTACACCTGTTTCCAGTTCAGGGAGCCAATGATTACAGCTTGCCAGAATGTTTCATTTTTAAGATAATGCCTGGATTTCAGCAAATAAAAGCTCTATGGGGCTAAGACCTAGAACCTGGCTTTACTCCAACTTTCTGAATTACAAGCATCTGAGTTTAAAAAAAAATAAATAAAGGCAGACAGGGTCAAACTAATATCCATTAATACAATGCTGGTCATCTCAGGGATTCTTTCCTAGAAGCATGTTAACTTGCACAAGTCTTTCTTGTTTTAAATTTAAACCTAAGAGATATAACCTATTGATTAGTGTTGGTTGGAAGGGTCATCATTGTGCCAGAAGAGGAGACGTGGATGAGGAAAGGCTCTACAGATTATTTCAACTTCTGAGTAAAAAATCCAATGATACTTTTTGCCAAAAAAAAAAAAAAGTTTTATTGCGAAATGCCATAGTGTTGCCTGATACTCCCATTGGCTGTAGTGTTAGTTTCCTGGTTGGGTTGGTGAGGGGAAACAGTGCACCAGCGGAGTCGTAATCATGGTGCAGCATACTCACACAGCAACAGTTAGATGGAAGTCTAAACCTGGAAGTTGGCTTTATCTGGAAAGGTGCTGAGCACCCACAACTCCTACTGAAGTAACTGGGACTTGCAGATCCTTGTACCCAGGAGGATTAGCCCTGTTAGTGGTAGCTGTTCATATACATTATAATTGAAGAGCAAAATCCTCTGATTTTTTTTCTTTCTAGCTTCCAGATCAGATTTATTAAACATACATAATGACACAGAAACATAGTCATTGTAAGAATAAAGCTAGCAACTGGGAAGAGACAATGTCCTATCTAGATGTTCCTGCTGAAAAAAAATCTTCCTATATGGATTAGCGTTATAGGTTCTGCAGTTCCAAAACATAGGCAGAGTTGGCAGCAATACTTTTACGGATAAGGTTGCCTGATGCTTCCCATGATAAGGCCCTGTATTCAGTTGCCTATAACTTTGCCAAATTTTAATCATTTGGTCTGGAATTTTCCAGGCCAGGTGTCTGCCTTAGACTGAATTATTTTGGGAAAATTTCAGCAAAAATATTTCAGCCATTTCTCAGAACAAGGTTAGGGGAAAAAAATTTATTTTGCCCATGTAAAAAAATTCTTACTACTATTTCAGTGAGAGGCTCTAGTTACCTCCAAGTTTTGGAGCAGTTACCTCCAAGTTTTGGTCTTGAATGAGCATAACATCTAGCCCACATGCAGAAAACATGACTGGTTTTTCTTTAAATAGAGATCAGCTTAATACTTGAGAAAGATGCCATATTGATAACCCTGGACACCAAAGGTCTCTATAGAAAAGGTGCAATCAGAACAAGCATCTCCCACCACTTCCCTGTGTTCAGACCTGGAACTGGACCCACTTGTAGGTCAATAGGATAGTTTCATCTCAGTTCCCATTTGATTTTTTGTTGTCTCTACTAAGGCTACCAACAGGAGTGTGAACTGTGATGGAGACACCAGTCTGCTAGGAAGCGGATTGGGACCGCCAATAAAGTTCATGTAAGTCACCCTACAGCAGTGGTTCTCAACCAGGGGTATTCATACCCATGGGGATATGCAGAGGTCTTCCAGAGGGCACATCAGCTCATTTAGATATTTGCCTAGTTTTACAACAGGTTACATAAAAAGCACTAGCAAAGTCAGTACTAACTAAAAATTCTTACAGACAAAATGAGAAAGTAAGCAATTTTTCAGTGAAAGTGCGCTGTGACACTTTTGTGTCTTTTTATGTCTCATTTTGTAATCAAGTAGTTTTTAAGTGAGGTGAATTGGGTACGCAAGACAAATCAGACTCCTGAAAGGGGTACAGTAATCTGGAAAGGTTGAGAACCACTGCCTTACAGCAATCTGATGACTATAACTTCTGGTTACCCCTGACCTGAACTTGTTTTGAACCAGAAACCTAGACGTAAGTGGCTCAATATCCCATTACCAGTTCCCTGAGTCAACCAGTCCCTTAGCATTACAATTTCACAGTGTACTGATTATTAATTGTAGATATTAAATATGCACATCATGCAGGTCTTTTGTGAAAAAACATGCAGGGCAATATTGTGTCACCAGTTTTAAAGCAATGAACCCAATAGAGATCTCTGTTCAAAAAGCAGTAGTGTAGTAATGTTGAGTAATGATATCATGCTGGACCAAGAAATTAACAGCATTGTATGTGAAATAAAGAGGGCTGAGTCTGTGACAGGATCTCAAACATTTCTAATGTATGGCTACACTTAAAACTACAGCACCGCTGCATCTGCCCCAGCTGGTGCTTCAGTGTACACACTACTTATGCCAACAGTTGGGATTTTCCCGTCAGTGTAGATAATCCATGTGCCCCAGGAGACAGTAGCTAGGTAGATGGAATAATTCTTCTGTTGACCTAGCACTGTCTACACCAGGGGCTAAACTGATACTGGATTTTTCACACCCATCAGAGGCATATCTATGGAGATGTAAATTTCCAGTATAGACAGGACCTAAGTTAGCCAAAACATACCAGGCCTCCTCAAACCACCTTTGCACTCGAATGGCAAACAAATACAGCACACACATTTGAAGGGGGTGCTGCCAACTTTAAACTACTATTTTAATTTTTAATTTGACTGGATTTCAGGTCATACACCTGCCCTGGAATCTCTCATAGATTTGCTATTATTTTCCTAAACATTTGTTTAAATGTTCCTCTCTTCCCTATTGCTGTGTGAAACACACACATAAACAGAAGAAATTACTATACAGGGGAAAAAGCCAAACTGACTGTATAAAAATTGCTGTAAAATGTAGAAATCAAACATTTAAAAAAGGATATATTTTTTCTCTTGTCTGTTTCAGTTATGGTAATCCTAAGTGTAATTTGTAACAAGAGTAGATAAAATACATTCAGACAGAAGAATAATTTTGAAGTTAGAGGCAATCTCTTTAAAAATAAACAAATATTTGCATTGCTCCGTCTGAGCCGTGAATGAATTGGATTCGTTACATAACACCAAACCATTATAAAACAGTTGCAGTCAATCATTTTCACTGGCCCCTTTTGTCTGTGGAAAGAAAGAATGTAGTAAATGAACTTCAGCCTTCTCCAAACCTGCTATGTGGTCTTTAAAACTCTGAAAGTTTATAAAACAGAGTTTACATAATTTTGCTTCCTCCCTTCCACTCCCCCTTATCGTTTCTCCCCCCACCACCGCCCCCCCAAAAGCACATTTCTTCCAAAGGTCTGTCTGTAAGCTCTGAGGTCTTGTTTTTTTGGCTAAACAGTAGCAGCCATAGTAGGAGAGAGAGCAGCCATAAGCTAAAATGCATGTAGTCACATCTTCACATTCTTGAAATTACATCAAGACAATGTAATATTGGGCTGTTAAGAAGGTGCTACTGTCCTAGTAGTACCTACCACTACCAGATAAAGAAACAGATCTTAAGATGTTTAAAAAAACTTTGTTTGATAGCAGTCTTTCTGGCAAGGAATCACGTCTCAACACATCTTACTGTTTTGTCTTTATGGTACCCACTTCTCTATTGTTTATCTGAGTGATTTCTGTCTGGTTCTTTGATTGTTTCTTTTTGTTGCATAACTATGTGTGCAATATTTAAATCTACTAAGGTGGTAGGATATGGTTAAAGTACTGTTTCGTAATGGGCTAGGATTGGTGTTTCGTAGTACTTTCAGTTAAAATTATTGGTTAAGGTATAGCTAAGAAGGACCCAAGTTTTAACTATATAAACCAAGGTCCAAAATTCCAGAACATAGCCCAAGATCAGAGCTGCCAGACCTCAAGACCCTGCCAATTGTTTTTTACAGAAGCTGGAGTGGAGTCCCCAGATGATCTAATCCTAATTGGTCACCAGGAAAAGTTTGTCTGCCTTATTGGGAGTGGTTTGCTCAGCATGTGTATTCTGTTTTGGTAATCGTTAATAAATTGAGAATAAGGATGTTACTGTGTAAGGCTCTTTCACTGGTAAAAGACCCTAAAAGCCTGTAGAAAATTACACCCAGAGCCCTATGAATTGGGAAAGGGTGACCCTGAGCCCTAGAGTGTAAATTGGATAAGGGTAGGTGCTTTTCCTCTGGAACCTTATGGATTGGGATAAAGGTGGGGTCGCCCTAGTGTGTGGGTAACATGGCTGTATCCTATACACTTTATCCATGCTCTCATTATAAAAATATTACACATCACATGGAGAGCATGAGGGCATCCACACTGCTTTCTGACTTTCTCCTTTGTGCCTGTGTTTTCATGTGACTGTTCAAGGATTTCTGTATTCTTTTTCTCTGCCCAATGCTACATATTTTCCTCAGGTCAGAGGCACTGGTTGCCATGAATAAACTAAGCATTGCAGCCTGTCCCAATCCACTTTTAGAAAGCTATTGAAGAGCAGTTCAGAGGGGCTGAAGCAGCGGTGAGGAGCTCAATCATACAAATTATACAGGTAGAGGCGTTACATCCGATACAGTGTAGAGTATGGTGATGAATAGGATTGACTCTCTCTCCCTATTAGGGGATCTGTACAATGTATTATTCCTAAACTTGTTTGAAGATCCTGGGATTTATTTCTAAAACTAAATGTTTTTCTCTTATGAGTAGAACATTTATTGAACTTTTTGACTCACTGAGAATAGTTCTAGTGTATGACTTTATGGCAACTCCACTGGGAATGTTTGCCATTTTCTTTCCTGGTTGGTAGCCTGTCTTTATACTCTAACATGAGTGCATTATAAAATAATGAAATCAATACAGTTGTGTAGAACAGTGATTATTCTAAATGACCAATAGCATTTTCATACAGAGAACCAAACATCTCAGACCTTGTCCTATTTTTGCATGAGGAATCTAAAGCTAGATTCATATTTTGCAGCTGAGAGCCTCACTTATTTGTGCATATTATCTTATCATGTCTGCTTACAATGTGAATTTGTAAAAGGTGGGATGAACAAATTAGATGCAGTTTTCCTTTAAGGCCTATAGTTGGCAGACCTTCAGGCAGAAGTCGAATGCAAGCTCTGATGAGGCTATCTGGCCAAAGAGCCTGTCAGTCACTCAGGTGAATGGTGTGTTATTTTACATAATAAGCTTTTCAGTACATTTCCAAAGTAAGCTAGGCAGACCTACAGGTCTCAGAAAAGAGCACTTAATTGTTAACAAAGTCTGAGCATTTCAAGGATCCTCACTGGAAGATGCCCCTTCTTTTCCACATGCTGTCTTGCACAATACTTTCTTTCTTCTGCCCTTGTCAGCCTGGCCATTTAGCTGAGGAGACCTAGACTCATCTCTCTGCAAGGTCCATCAGTGGTGCTCTTGAGTTGACTAGAGGGATCACTCATCCTGGGTGTTTTGTGTGTGGCTTCTGCAGTCCTAAAAAAGTGACACTGAGCTAGATCCTCGAGCTGTGCTTTTGGCCTGCTAGTTAACCCTGGATTGCTACACCAGTCCTCCCATGTACAGAGTACAGCTCTGCTTCCACTGACGCCAGAACTTTCAGTGGGAGCAGGATGGGACCCTTTGTCCTTACCACATACTGTATTAATCTCTAAATCTGGTTTAGGAACAAAATTATCCTGGCTCCCATGCTGGCCAGGGCTAGAGACTTATACACACACACAAACTGGCAAGCTATGCACCTGCATGGTGTGAAAAATCATTGGATGTTTTGCTGAATTAAAGACATTAAAGACATGTGGCAGTCGCTCCCACATGAAATTCCTTTATTGGCATTTATTGCATGTTTTTGAACTCGAGAAGTGAGAGGACTTTGGAATTTTTTAAAGTGGGGATATCAAAGAAAAACATTTCTCTCTTGTGCCAGAGTGAAACACTAATCACTGCTCAGCTCCCTTGGAATTTGGCAGCATACCAGTGCTCTTTCCCTTCAGTAGGTCATGTGGAAATACTAGCATGTTTTCTTAAAGAAACTCTCAGCTCTTTTCAAGTTCTTACACGGATGATACTTCCCTGTTGGAATTGAGGTCTCTGCTTCAGAAATCAAACTGCATTTTCCCTGAAATAAGCAGCATTCACATCTCCTGCATTTTATATGTAATCATTAAAATATTTCAAATGCATTAACACCAAAAATACAATTTTTAAACTCAGTTTTTAGGTTAACATTTGTATTCAATTACAACTGAACCAAATATTTTAATTTTGAAAATGTTAAAACCAGACTCAGTATATTATTGTGAAGTTCAATATATTTTAATGTTTGCTTCCTTTTTATATGGGTTTCTATTACTCTGAAATTGTCCACACGGTTACAAAGGCTGTAGATCTTATATATGAACAGCTGGTACACAAGTGCTATTTTGTTTAGTTATATGTGTAAGTGACATATGGTTATGGCTTCTCTTACCCCTGCTCTTTTTGTGCCTGGATCATTGATTGGCTTCTACCTATAGCCATAGTACTGGAGATATTTTCTGATAGGTAACAGTTAATCCTGTCAAAGGCTGGATTAACTATTCTGTGCTAATGTGAATCTTTGACCAGGGTCAGTGCCTGATCTCAGCATTCTCCCATTTATAACTTGTATTCTCCTAGTACGATTCCCGCCCTTTGGTTTTTCAGAGTTTCATCCACCAGTTGTAGCTTCCATGCACAGAATTCCACCCCTTTCCTCCCCTCACACCCACGTTATTTGTTTCTTACTGAGGTGCTGTTAAATTCCAGCTGGATGTGAAATTATTCTGGAAAGATGCAGTGGTTTTATTATTTATTTAGTATTTGTATTGTGGTAGTACCTACAAGCTCCAGTTATGAATCAGAGTCTCATTGTGCTGGCTCCTTTATGTACATGACACACACACTCACTCTGAAATCAGTTTCTGCCCCAAAGAGATCAGTCTTATTTTAGAAAGTTATCTTAAAACAACATAATCTGTTTTGGATGACTGCAGTTAACTTTACCCCGGATCAATATATGAAATATATGTATTTTCCTTCAAACACTATATAGCAAAATCTATAAAGGCGCTGTCTCTTTGTCAGGCAAGGATTTCTTTGTTAAATGTTGGCAGAAACCACAAAAGACTTTGCCAAGTTGGTCCAAGGAAGCCAGCCCACTCGCCTTTCCCTGAGAATGCCAGCATGGCTCAGTATTGACTCCATGCCCTCTACAGCAATCCGAGAACCATGCTGTACTGATCTTGGTACCAGGAAGGGTTTGGTGGCAGGAGCTGTGTATGCTGTGCATGACGGTTAGAATGACACTATCAACGTTGCTGGTTAGGAAACATTCCTCCCCATTGTTAGTAATAACCGGATGATCAGAATGGAAGGAGTATTAACCATGCTTTCTTCTCCCCACGTTTGCTCACTTTTGATAATAAATAATACTGGGCACTTTAGTGCTTTCATCCATAGTTCTCAACATGCTCTATAAATATGAAGTTAGACCCCTCATCCCCCTGTTTCCCATTTTACAGAGTGATAAGTGAGATATGGAGGAATTAAGAGACTGGCCTGAGGCCATGCATGAGGGTGGTGGCCTCCCACTTGTTTAACTTGTTCCCCAACAGCAGCAGGTGCTGGATTCTCCTGCAGCACGCACTTATGCACTGGACTAAACAGCAAGGGATAAGTGACAATAATGTGAATGGATTTTGTAAATGTTTTCCTTTAAACCATTTTGCTGATAGTAATTTTGTAAAAAAACAACCTGCCTCACCCCCTCCTTAACAAATTATAAATGTGTCATTGACAATGTCCCTCTGAGTTGTGAAAGCCCCAGTGCTTCAGGAGCAGCTGTGAAATTTACTTTACATTAAACAGAATCCAGAATGAAGCTACCATGCAGTGGCAACCACTTAGCTCTGATGTTTCCTGCAAGCAAATGAGCTTTGGGAGATATTCTTGGCTGTCCCCATGGACTCACAGAAATATTGAAATTAGAGATGGAAAAAATCTATTAGTCCAACATGGGCAACCCCTGCCAGTGCAGGATTTTAACCCATCATACATTTATACTAGCACATTGCCATGCTTGGCATGTATGTCCCAAGCAAAGGGGATACCACTATTCCCGTTGGGTGACAATTCTATGATCTAAGTTTTGTAGGACAGCTCCGTGTTTATGCCTGCGGTCCTGTTGCTCCCCGGTTTATCCAGCATCTTGGAGGAGATAGAAATGCTGTTTTTCAAGTCACTTCCAGCACCACAGCAGAGTGCAGAGGAGCCATATGGCAGCCTGGCCTGTCAGCATCAATCTCTTCCTCACATTGCTACCCCTGCAGTGACGGAGGGTAAGGGGTGAAGAGTAAGACAGAGAAATGTCCCTTGCCTTCAGGGGTGCCCAGCCTACGTGCTCTCTCAATCTTTCTCATTCTATTCCTGGGGGTCCTGCCTTTTGGGGCCTTGTAAGGAGCAACAAAAGGGGAGAAGAAAATTCTGGGAAAGTAGTTGAGGGGATGGTGGAGAGAATCCCAAGGGAGTGATGAAAAGATGATGAAGGGAACTGCAGGAGAATCCAAAGGGAGCGGGGGAGAATCACAAGAGTGGATAGTGGAGGGAAAACCCTAGGCGCAGTGGGGTGCGGGGGACAACAAAGTGGCAAAGAAGGAAATGCTAAGTATGGAAATCCCAGGGAGTCATGGGAAAGAAGACAGTTGACGGATGGTGGTGGAGGAGGAGAGTCCAGCAAAAGGTGAAATCCTGGAAGAATTAATAAATATGAGAGAATACACTGAAGAGAAATGTGAATTAGAAAAAATGGTGAGAAGACAGAGAACAAATTAGAGATGGGAAGGGAGAGTAGAAAGGGCCAAAAGCTAGAAGAGACAACTTCTAGAATAATTGTATTTTAAGTTCTCTGTTTACTTATTTTCAGAGGGGACCTGGGACCTGGGATGCATCTGATGAAGTGGGTTGCAGCCCATGAAAGCTTATGCCCACAGACATTTGTTAGTCTTTAAAGTGCTCCAGGACGCTTGTTGTTTTTATTTGCTTATTGCTCCTTTGCAAACATTGGGGAAAATACACTATTTTGAGTCATAATATTAACATTGCTAGTTGTCTTCTCTGCTTACTGTGGTATTTTAGTGCTGCTTCTTCATTTCTACCTACTTTGTTATTAATTATGGCTATTTTGTTGTCTTATTGCCTCCCCATGTTCATATTTCTGTAGACCCTGAGTGAGCTGTTGGAGGATCATTGCCTCTTTTCTTAACAAATACTTTCTTGTTTCCATTCCTCTGCATGGGATGGATACCTAAGTGAAAGTTTACCTGCTTTTTTGAGATAAAGCCTTCTATGGATCACATACTCTGTGTAGGCACATTTGTCTTCTTTTGCAACCACCTCCCCCCCAACTTTGCTATACAGGTGTTAAAACTGAATATGGGGAATCAGAAGGCGGACTGCCCAGACTTCTCTTGATACTGTTGAAACATCACTCACTGCCAATGAAGACACAAATCTCTGGATGATAAAGATACTTCAGAATAGCAAATATTTGCTTTTGGAATGTACTTGACGGTATCAATTACAAATATATATTTTTAAAAGGAGAGGTTGACCTTGTAAGGATTTTAACCCCTCCACCTTTGAAGTCTCAGTTCAGTCACTGTGATGGCACTATCAATGTGCACATTCTCTCTGAATGTATATGTTAGATTTCAGAAAATGGCTGCAGCTGCATTTAATATACATTTTTGGCAGATTGTGTTGCACAAATCTCCTTGGTTGTGATGACAGCATTTTTGTGTAAATTACAGAAAAAATGGAATGTGTCTCTGAGTGTTATCCCTCCTAAGCCTACAAAGACAGTGATTTTGTGGCTGTGGAAGATACCCTTTGCACTAGGTTTTTCTATTTAAAATTTTACTTAAAAATATTTCTAGCCCTCATAGAAGATATAGTGGAGAGTGTTCAAATTACAAACTAATGCAGTGGAATCTTTTTGAGTTTAGAGACATTCTGAAACTGTAGTTCTAGAGATGTAAACTGCTGTATATGTTTCAACTGATCAACTTTGAAACCTAAAGAAAATTTTGAAAATCTCAACCTTGTTAACTATTTCACTGCTGATCAGCAGTAAAATATCCAAATAATTGTTTATTCCACACAACTTAATTGCCTTGGATCCTTCCCTGCGTGCCAAATGGTTGTAGTCGCCAACTGAGATTTATGGCAATGTTATGTGTTGTCAAACAAAAGATTATAGCAAAATGAAAATTGAAAGTGTGGAGGGAACAGCACAAAATAAACTGAATTTAATAACAAAATAACACAGGGACTACTATACTGACGTCAAACATTTGGATGAATTTAATTTTTGGATTTAATACATATATAATTAAATTGAAGTTTGAAATCTTTATAGAAGATTAAGGGTGAGATTTTCAAAAACTGCCTAAGGGAGTTAAGTAGTTGGGCCCAGATTTTCCTGAGTATCTGACCCTCAGTTCCCACTGACTTTGTTTTTAACTTTTTTGGGAAAATCCCACCCTAAATCTTTAATCTTTTTAATTTAAATGAAGTTATTGTAGAATTGCCAGTTTGCTGTGCCAGACCATTGCAGAATTCAAGTTTAGTTTGTCAGAGTAGAGGAGGCTGGAAAACAGAAAAAACATCGTGAGATCTTTTCATATTTTTTATCTTCATTTTGATTTGTTTTCTGACCTACTGTACTGCAGAGGAGATGGCATCTTTGTTATACTGCCATCTACCACAATAAATAGTTCCTCTTTTTCTTTCTTGTTTGCCCTTCTTAAAAACTTGCAAACTGGGATCTCATAATCCTCCCCCTTCATCTCCTAGACAAGACAGTGAGTAAGGTCAAAATGCACAACTACTTGCTTGGAAAACTTTCTGGAACGACATGGGTTGCCAAGGCCCAAACATCACGCACTTCAGCCTTGGCACTCTTACTCAGCGGTGGAGAACTGGGCTCCAGTACGGGCTTGTTCCTCTCATACAAAGATGATTGACGTACAACTTAATTTAATCAATGCTATTATTTCAGGCACACTTAAATCTACTCCTCTACCATGTTTACCACTTCTCTGCAAAATTACTCCTCCCAGTGTTTGCAGAGGAAAGCATAGCAAAGTTTGTGATGAAATTGCATGATATGCCACATTTATTGTTGATTAAAAAACTTCTTTAATCCATCACATGGGCATCTGCCCTCACACCGCCCCCATTGTGGGTAACTTTACCCAGTGATGGATTTATGGGAAAGGACGCGTGGCAGGCTTCGTGGTCTGCAAAGAAGGTGACAAATAATTATCTTGTCTCAGACCCCACTCAATGTCAACCCGGGTTTGATTTACCCTGAAGGCAATGGAGCCTTCTGAACCAGTTTGTACCAGACATGGAATATGGGCTACAGTGGAATTTCAGTGGCATTTTAGAGACGGCCCACTATGCCAATGTGGCCAGCCACAAACTATGACACGTATTGCTCAAGACTGCAACTTCCTGGAGGTCTTTGTGCGTTGAACATAGGTGATAAGAACGTTGTGGCTTGGCTTGTGTGGATTGCCTATGCCAAATAATAGTAATAAAAACCACTTAGTAAAATAGGACTTGACTAAACTAACAATTATTTGAGGCCCCAATCCTGCACAGAATGCTGTGTGAGTCCCATTCACTTCACTGGGGCTCTCACACAGCTCTCGCTGCAGGATTAGGGTCTTAATCCCTATAAACCAGTCCTTCCAGCTTCCTAATAATTCCTGTTGCTCTTCTCTGTTCTCTATACTCCCATTATGTGACCCTGGCATATACCCATTATTGCTTTGGGGTTTTGTTTTAAATATTAACTTCACATCACTTTATGAGACCATGGGTGATTTGCAGTCTGCAAACAGAGGAAAGCGGGCCTGCTGTGGTGCAAGCAGCAGGACAAAAGTGGGAGTCAGGGAGTTGAGCTCTTTGCCCAGCTTTGCCACATGCCTCCTATTTGACCTTGGACAAGCCACAAAGTCACTTGCCCGCCCGATGTCTTGGCTGTCCCATTTGTAGAAGAGGGCTCATCTCACCTGTTACCCTCACACAGACATCGAGGCCACAGTCCCTTATGTGTGCGAAGTGCTTTGGGGGTGTGCAGCACTAAGGAAGGGCAAGAGACTGCCTTCACCCCAGGGTCTGCTGCTGCCTCCCAGGTTTCTCCTTCCCGGCCACACCTGTGGCAAGACTCGCTCTTCCCCAGAGGTACCAACGTGAACCATCCCCAGCCACGTTTGTTTGGCCCCTTTCCATCCTCCCGCCTCTCCCGGGAGGGGCAGGACTGCTCCAGGCCGCGTGCCCAGGGGCGGCCCGGGGCGCTGGAATTACCCAGCCCTGCTGAGGGGAAGGGACGGGGATCGCCCAGGCCAGGGTCCGTCCGCGCTGCCTGGCGGGGCGCCCCGCTCTGGCCCCGCCGCTCCTCGCAGGGGGCCCGCGGCCCCGGCCCGTTGTCTGAGGCGGGGGGCGGCGCGGGCTCTCTCCCCGCCCTTTCCGCCGCGCGGCCGGCCGGCAGGGGGAGGCGGAGCAGCCGCCCAGCCGCCGCTTCTCCGCTCCCGGCCCGAGCCGCCCCCCGCCTCGGACGAGCAGGGCAGCCCGCGCCCGGCCGGCCTAGCGTCCTCGCGGCCCCGCTCCCCGAGCCCGGGGGCGGCGGAGGCTCGCCCGCGGTCGGGG
>ML675631.1:16163287-16242953 GCA_007922155.1 Mesoclemmys tuberculata
GCCAGGCCGCCGGCGCTCCGCTAGGCGCGCCCGGCTCCCGCGGCGGCTCGGCCCCCGGCGGGCGGGGAGCGCGGCGCCTCCCCCCCGCGAGCGCTCGGCCGGCGGCGCCATGAGGAACGGCGAGGAGCTGGAAGGCTTCGATGGCGAGGCGTCCAGCACCTCCATGATCTCGGGGGCCAGCAGCCCCTACCAGCCCACCACCGAGCCCGTGGGCCAGCGCCAGCGCCTGGGGCTGGGCGGCCTCCGCTGCGACCCGGACTATCTGCGCGGCGCCGTCGGCAGGATCAAGCTCGCCGAGGTGGTAGGTGCAGCGCCCGGCACCGGGGGGCAAGGGCGGGGCCCCCCGCGCGCCTCACTCAGCCGGCGCGGAGAGCCCGGGAGCCGGGTGTTGTGCCCCCCGCCCGGCGCCTTTACCCAGTGTGGGCCGGGAGCGGCCCGCTCCTTGCCCCCGGCCCCGGCCTTCCCGCGGCCCGGGAGAGTCCCCGTGGCTGGCGGGCGAGCTCCGCCGCCCTTCGTCCCTCAGGTGAGACCGTGACCTTCGCGCCTGGCCCTGCCTGCCTTGTGCCCGGGGGTTCCAGCCCCCGCGGTCGGTAACACGTGCCCCCTTCCCGGCGGTTAGTCTCAGTTTTGCTAATGGCTCCTCGGTGGCCTGGTGTTTTGAGAGGGACCCGGGGTTTGGACCTTGTGGTGTGTGAGGCGGCAGGTGAGGGCCGAGTCTGTGGGCGCCTTTTCGGCCTCGGTGGGTTCCGGGTCTGGTAACAGCTGGGCCATTGTTCGGGGTAGCCGGGTCAGAGGTGTGTACCACGGGGTGGTTTGGATGCTTTGTGGGTGTGTTCACCAGCCCCAGACTGGCTTGGGTTGGTGACTGTCTGTACATGTGCTACCCGGCTCGCCCTGTTCTTTTGGTTGTAAAGATGTATAAACTGGTGACGTGCTTCGCCTGTTAGAGCTCTGTTGGGTAGATTGGGAGCCTAAGGACAGTGGTGTGGATCATGTGGAAGTGTTGTTAACTCTCCGTCATTCTTTGTGCATTAGAAAGTCTTACTAAAAATGTGTTTAGGCCACAAACTCCATTTTTAAAAACGTTTTATGTTTTTTCCGAAATACTGCTCAGTCCTACTTGTTCGCTTTCCTAAATTGCTGTAGGGTGGATTCAGCATAAAAAACTTTGTGTACAGATTTGTCACCAGCCGATAGGGAGCATTTGATATTGTTGCAAGTGTTTGTCCAATTTATGAAGGTGATCAGGTAACCAAAGCTTTTTAATTTAAGAAGAATATTGGTTTTTTATTTAAGTGTGACTGAAGAGAAGTAGGATTTGGGTACCTGTACCGTCCCAGTATCTTGTTTGCTGGTTATTGAAGGAGTAACTAGTTGTGCAGCTGACTGTCTAAGGTCCAAATTTTGCTCCGTTATGTGGATCCTACGCCTGTTGACTTAAGGCACTACTACAACTTGAATTCTAGCAAGCTCAAGAAAGGAATGTAAGGAGTTTTAAGTCCTACAGTTGCTCTTGAATCCCACTGCTAATTTGTGTTTTGATTTGCAGGATGACATGGGGACTAATCAAAGATCAGTCGCCCATTGTGCTAGACATTGGGTAGACATGCAGTAAAAAGATTGTCCACTCTGAGCAGAGTCTATATAGGGCCTAAATCCCACACAGACTGTGTGTAAAGTTAGCGCATGTGAGAGTAGTTCCCTTGACTTTAGTTTGACTACTTGCAGCATATAAAGTAAAGCATGTGCCTATGTCTCTGCAGGATTGGGACCTTAGTTCTGGCAAGATTGCAGTAGGTACAGGAAACAAACGGGAGAAGAAAGGGAGGAGGATAAAGTAAATCAAATAAATTGTACCAGTCAGAAGTCCTAATTCATGTTGTTTTATATACCTTAGTTTTTAACTTTTTTTGTTCTTGTTTGTTTGTGGAAGACTTGCACAAACAGGATACTAATGAAAGGTTGCAAACGTACAGGTGAGTAAGTTCATTCACAGGAGCAGTCCCAATGGGCCCTGCTTGCCTGAATGCATGTTATTCACATCTGTGCTTGCAAGTTCAGGCCCTGACTGGCTGAAGTGGTGTCAAATGCACAAAGAAAACAAATGGAAGAAATAGAAAAATATTTGTTTAATTTCTTTCAGCTAATAAACTTAATGTATTTACAGTTGCATGTAACAATTAAACATTTTTAACAGAAGTGTGATTAAGATGATAGTGTCCCTTTTGAGCACCAAGCCAGCACGGTATTATATTGTGATTTTCTTGATGATTTGCAACTTTTTTTGTGTGTGCCAGGGATGCTATTGTTTGTCTTTTCCATCTGCTTGACTGTATTAGCAGGATTTGTTTTGGCAGCTCTGTTTCAGATCATTGCAAATTTAAATTTAGGGATTTTTTTTCTATCTTCCTGGAATTGCTACTCAGTAACTTAGAAACTGCTTTTACAGTTTCTTGCTACCCTATGAGTAGTACATCAGGGAAGAGATCTGTTAGAAGGTTTTTTTCCCCTTCTTTCTCTGTTATCTCTCTTTCTCAGAGAGGAAACACTATGGCTGCTACTTGTCTAATTTGGAGTCCATACTGGCAGATTATTGGCAGGAGGTTCAGAAATTACAGCATGCACATAAAATATTAAAAATTAATAGAGCAGAAAGCTTGTATTTTTAAGCTTGATTTAAAATATATTCAGGGTATTTTTGCTTGCAGATGTTAATTTTTCAAATCAGAAATCCTACGAATTGGTGACAAAATTGAATACTTGAATAAAATAGAACAGTTACTATATTGTCAGTCTCCCTCTTCACCTTCCCACAAATACATCATGTTCTTTAGTGTTCATCACTATAGTTGAATACTGCAGTGTTCACTATCACGTTCATGGTAGCAGGCCCCATGACCTGTAAACACTGAAAGGCATGCTTAGCTTTACCACGGGAAGTAATCTCATTAGAATTAATGGGACCAGTGATTTGTTGGCAGGGTTGGGGCCTAAGAAACTGTCATCAGTGTGCAACATCCACCTGTTTTGAATTGTTGGTTCCAGAAGTGCTGGGGGTGGTGTTTTCTAATGTGTTGAAATAATCTGCTATAGGGCTTGTTGTTTCTCTGGTCTACTATTTGCTTTTCCTGCAGTTACAGCAATAGAAATTTTTTTGGCAAGTCCTATTAAATATTTGAAATTTAAATGAAGATTTGCAGACTATAAATAGGTTTCTAAATTCTGATTTTGTTTCAAAGAGCAAGCCTCAAAAGCATAATCAGCATGTTTCATAAAAGTACTTTAAAAAAATCCTACTAGGAAAGAAATAGGAAGAACATATTGTACGTAAGTTACAAATATAGGAGGTTTCTTATCTGTTTTGCAAATATTTTGCTACATTTATTCCATTGTTGAGGAAAAGGTGTGTGTGGACCAACCTTTGTGGAACCAAGAAAACGTTTTGTGTGTTTTTGATAAATGTAGTTTTGTACTTCTCATATACAGTGGGCCAGAATCTACCAAAATGTGTAGACATTGCTGACATTGGTCTGAAGCATAGTGACACTTTAGTATGGCCTGGCATATTTGATTTCTGGATATTTTCAAATAAAAGAATTTATCTAATTCATATTAGTAACTAAGAGACCCAGAGCAAACACCTGAATTTTGCAGGTAAGCAAAGAAACTGTTTCAGAAAGGAGGTGGCAGAGAGGGGAAAAGCAAAGATCATGCATTCCAAACTGTAGTCCTATTACTTACTTGACAAGTGTATTGTTTTAAGTATTATAATGTTTAACAGTATACAATCAGTGTTCTGTAGTAATTTTTAAATGTAACAAAGGCCACACCACAGCACTGTAAGGATATGTCTTCACTGACGGTGGCAAATTCACCACCGTCAGATTGATCTATCCAGATTGATTGAGCGGTCAGTGAAGACCCACTCAGATGATCCAAAGTCAACACATTAAAACCATCCCCTCAGATGGTGTAGCATTGCATCGATGGGAACACATTTCCCATCAGCTCAGCCCTGTGAAGATGCTGTGTAGAAGAGGAGTTATGAAGTCGACGGGAGTTATGTAAGCTATTCTGTGTAACTTGCCTAATTCCCGTCGACTGCCGCCAGATTTCCAGGTAAATATAGTCCAGGTCTGAGTCTTTGAGAAGTGGGAAGAGACTCTAATTTCTTGTGTGTGCAAATAGGAGTATGTGCATTAGATAGGGTCTACTGCAAATACAAACTGCTACAAGAAGGATTAAAGCGGTGTGTTTAATGTATGTATTGTAAGCCAGATTCTTTTATTTAATGAACATATGATTGATGGAATAATTTATTAATTCAAGACAGACATTGCCACTTAAATTAATCTCCTTCAGTTCAAGTGACTGCTACCAGTCAATGTTTACTGCTTTATCATGGGTTTTAACTGTTTGGCATTACTGCTGAAATTATTTGTTTGTCAAAAGAAAAGGGGGACAAAGAAGGGAAGGAAACGTAACTAAAGAAAATAGCACAAATAGTATAGCATACTGTGGGGCTCTTATACCTTCCTCTGGCGCATCTTGTTCAACTAATATCAGAGATGTGATACTGGGTTAGTTGGACCTTGGAGCTGGCAATTCCTCTATTTCCACTTTATTTTTTGCTTCAAATTTTAAATATTGTAATATTATATATTATAATTAGATGTGACTTTCAATTTTCATAAACATTATAGCTTTTGTTGTGTAGGATATAGGAAACTTACACTCTAAAAAGAGTAAAAAGCTCCTTTTACTCTATTTAGATTGTAAGTAGGGACAGTGTCATCTTACCTGTATGATGCCTAGTAGAGTTTTGGTGCTGTAAAAATAGGAATGGTCATTGAAGGTACTAATGAAGAAACATAAAGATTGTCATTACTTTCTTCCATATTAATGTAATACCATTAATTACCAATAGATTTTTCTGTACATAAATATGGTGGTAACTCTAAAGGTGTAGGCTGTACTGTCTCAATGCTTGCCAGTTGAAAGTAGCTACCATATTTGTTGCATAGTAATGCAATTATTAATCTTATTCTTTGTTGATACAAGTCCCTCTTGTGGCTCAGTAATCAATACATCATGATTCCATAGACCTGATGTTTTGTTGTCTAGTATAGTTTATGCTCATCACCTATCCTCAATATTGGTTGTATTTGTGACATCAGTCTTATAAGTGGTCCCTTTGAGATGAGATTTCAGTAATCTTTTTCTAACGGATAAAAATATCTCCGTTGTAAACACATTTAGTAATTCTACTAGGATAAATCACATCTCTTTAATTTCTTTGAAATCCTTTTCACAATTTCCCCTTGAGCGAAAAGATCTCTCTTTAAGATTTTGAATTCGCTTTAACATGCAGTAAGATTTTTATGTACATATATAGCATAGAAGATAACCAAAGAAGAGGAATGACAAAATAACACTCTTTAACATTTTTAAAATTTTTTTGAAAGCTCCTGCTCACAGCTAGAAAAGAAAATATTTTGGAGAGTGTTGATATCTACATGCAGAAGAGCAAATGATTCTCTCCTTCAGGTTTGACAGACATTCTTGCCACCTAGCGACAATACAATAAATAATGCCAGCTTTGGCTGCTAAATATTCTCTCTACCTTTGGAATATGGTGATATTTTCATGATGAGCTCTAACCTCTGTATTGAATATCTAAGTTAACTGATAGTTTTAAGTCCTGCATCTGTGAAGAAATTTTTTTTTTTGTCCAAGGTTGTTATAACGTATATTCTGTTTTGTAGATTTAGTAGATTTACTACTAGGATATTAGGAAGAGTGTGGCTAAAATGTGATTGTATTCTGAAAAGTTACTGTCTTGGTTCCCTTCCAAGCCTTCCGGTGGAGAACTTCTTTTTTCTGTTGTTGAGCCGCCTTAGTGACTTAATTCTGTTTTGAGATCTATCTCTATAAGGAAAAGGATTAGAGATTTATTGTAAGTTTCATTTCTTTTTCCTGCCCCTCCCTCTCCCTTCCCCCCCCCAAAAGCAGCAAGTTGAATGGAACAAGTCTACTCTTAATGTCATAGTTGTGTCCAATTCACTTCAAGTTTTCTTTTAAAAAAGAAATCTAGTTTAGACTTAGTGTTATTGACCCAAAATTATTAGTTAAGATCTGTGTGTGGATTTTATTTGTGGAGTTAAAATTAAACACACAATGGAAGCTCAGCTATAAACTTTAACTATGGAGCTGTTGCTGTCATGTCATAATAGCAGCCATTGCTATTAAAATATAATTGTACAGAGGGATTGTACTTTTGCCTTTTGATAATTCTGATAATCAGATGACTCACTTTTGAGTTTTTTCATATGGAAAGTGCAGTCAGTTGATTGCAGCAATCTCCACCAATGGTCGGAGGGTATGTTATTTCTGGTTCTAATGCAGTGCGTTAGAAAGGGTTTAATGTTTACTCTTGTTCCGTAGTGAAGCATCTGGATGGACAAACTAGGTATATTTTCTGGTAGCTGATAATACTGGATGTACCTAAAAACCATAAATTACTATTACTCTGAAGTAATGATTACTGTACTGGAAGAACTGTAATCTCTCTGGCAGCTCCTCTATTCCATTTTACATAAAAGTGTAGTTCTAAAAAATCTGAAGAAAAACATAGAAACAATGTGTTTGAAAAGCCTTCTAGTTCCAGTTGCCAATTTATAGGTTCCCTTTATTTCTGTTTTATCATCTTATGTTAAGAATTCTTTATTTAGAACTAGCAAATACCCATAATGTGAGCTCCAAAGTCTCGCTCTAATATTTTTGACAGATTAGTACTAAGGCTGAAATATGGTTTCAGGTACAGAGAGCAACCATTAAAATATATAATTTTTAAAATCAATCATCATATGCAACTTAAACTTAAAATATAAACTAGAGTACCAAACATTTAATTTATGGATGCTAATTTCACTTACTGTTGAATGAAGCTGCCTTTAAAAAAACAGGATGCAGAGAAATAATTCTGCACAAAGACTTGGAAAAGAGGCAAACTGTGATTAAAATATTGAGATGGGATGATTAAGCACATGACTCCAGGGGAAAGTAATAATGAGCTACAAACTTGGTGATGTACGATAATGCCAAGACCTTGGAGACCTCTAACTATCAGGAATTAATCTTTGAATTGGATTCAGAATCTTTGAATTAGCTATGGAGCAGCAGGGCTGAAGATGTGGAATTTATATGGTTCCGCTTCTTGGAGCAGGAGTTTGATTTGTCTAGCAAAGGGACTTGCATTATTAATCTAGAAAGACGATAAGAGAAAGATTTGCAGATGGAGTGTGATTAAGACACGAAAATAAGGTATTCAGCAGAGACAGGATAGAGGTAAAAAAAAATGGTAGCAATAGGTTGATTCCAAAATAAGAGGGGGGGAATTTGTATTAAAGATAGTCTGAAAGTGAGAGGACATTTTTAACCTTACTTTGCCTTTACCATTTAGTATCTACATGTCTGATAAAAGTGTTCAAAATACCGGACCAAATTTTGCCCTTTAGTACAAGTGGAACTCCACTTGACAGCTGCTGATGTTCCACTCAGATGTTTGGTAGATTTTGGCCCCAGAATTTGTGTTAATTTATATATGTGGAGCTGGTTCCTTGGGGTGTAAATAAGAGGCTTAAGGTATTGTATCCGGATTTCTTGAGTGCTAAGTCGCTAATCTTTTGTCATTTTGACTTGCAAAAATATAGAAAATAGACCGCGTGTGTGCCCTTTTAAATTAGATATAAATATTTATTATCTAGTTGACATTTTAGATGAAGGTTACCACTTCTGGAAAACTAAGTAAACTCTCAAGCAGAAATATCAAGTTGAAAAAAGGCTGAGAGTATATATATAAAAAACTAAGAATTTGAGTTGAGATGATATTTACGATGTGCAGAGACTTGAAGAATTTTTGCCCCCAATACTGCCCTTGAAAGGCTGTTCCAGAACCTCACTCCTAGTAGCCCTTGCACCTGTTCCAGTTAGAATTTATCTTAAGATAAAACGGTTAGAATTTATCTTAACAGTTAGAATTTATCTTAACCAAGACAGAATTGCTCAGTTTTCCAGATGAGATCTCACCTGTGCCTTCTATAATGGTACTATCACTTCCCTATCTCTACTGGAAATACCTCATCTGATGCATCCTAGGACTGCATTAGCCTTTTTCATGGCCATATCACATTGGTGGCTCATTCATCCTGTGATCAAATAATACACCCCAGTCCCTTTCTCCTCCTCTGTCACTTCAACTGATAAATCTCCATCTTATAGCAGAAATTCTTCTTGTTAGTCCCTGACAACATGTTTGTGGTGCATGACCTTACACTTTGCAATATTAAATTTAATCTCATTTCTATTACTCCAGTTTACAAGGTCATACAGATGTTCTTGTGTGATATTCTGGTGCTCCTTTTTATTGGCAATACCTCCAACTTTGTGTCATCCACAAATTTTATTAGCACACACCCACTTTTTGTGCCAAGGTAATTAATAAATATGATAAATCGGTCCCAAGACCGATCCCTGAGGAACTCCACTAGTAACCTCCCTCCAGCCTGACAGTTCGCCTTTCAGTATGACCATTGTAGTCTCCCCTTTAACAGTTCCTTATCCACCTTTCAATTCTCATATTAATCCCCATCTTCTCCAGTTTAACTAATAATTTCCCTTGTGGAACTGTATCAAATGCCTTACTGAAATCCAGGTAGATTAGGTCTAATGCATTTCCTTTATCTAAAAAATCAGTTATCTCCAGCGAAGGAGATAAGATTGAGATTGGTCTGGCACAATCCACCTTCTGATTAAATGCTGGAAAGTAACCACAGTTCTTTCCAAAGCTGCTACTATCCAAGAGAGTCAGTACTCCAGTCTGAACAGGATACCCTCATTTTTCTTCTCATTGTGTAGTTATTTTCCAGTTGTGATTTGAAAGTAGGTAGGTGAACATCCTTGGACAATTAATTGTCATTTCAATGTTCCCAATTCCAAGCATTCAAAAATCAGATACTTTTTAAAACAAACAACATTTTGGATTTGCCTTCTGGTTTTTAAGTCTTTAAGGGTGCATTTGGGTCACACTTTCAAGCTTTTCTCTGCAACCCTGCAAGTAGGAGCTTACTTCTCATTTTTGTAAATGAAATCTGAGATTCTTGCCTACCAAGTGCCTGATGGAGCTGAGGCTTAAGAAAAACACCAAATATCATGAAACTTGTGATAAAGTCAGGAGTTGGCAGCACTGTAAAATGTACCTACTATTAGATAAAATTGTCTTTCCTGTCATATGTAGTGCTTTCTCATCCAAACTAACTCTGTTCTACAGTTGCGGAAGTGGCAGAGCAAGCTGGAAGGTTTTAAGCATTCCCATTACAATTGGCAGTGCTCTTTAATGTTGTGGCCTACATCTATTTTTTAATGTTCTGTTTTACCAGAATGTCTAGACTCTTAACCTTTTAAGGCATGACATCTGAGGGGGCTGTCAGATTGCAATTTTAGGATGCTTGGGATTACAAGTACATTTTGCACCATTTCTTTTTTTATTGTTAAAATTCTTGCCCTAATGGATTCATTTTGGTCTTCTTTATGTACTTGATTGTTTACCCATTAAAATTCCTTTCTCAGTGTAGCATTGGTAGGATGAATACTTGATATTTATTCATGACTAATCTTAAACAGGACTTTTAAAGGGTATAAAGTGATTCTGTTAGTTTTAAAGGGTGCTTTAAAAGAGTTATTTGGTTTGTTGCTTTAAATGCGTTCTTTGGTTTGTTGAGAAATGAATTGCAAAGCTTTTACATTTTGTTTTAAAATAAACCCTGTAATCCTTGATTAAACAGAAAATATACATTGATACATTGAATATACTTTTATACATTAAAAATCTACATTTTAAAATAGACTAATTGAAAGCCAGTTCCATCTGCTCTGTGTTTTGGTTTAAATTAATTGCAAAGAAATTAAATTAAAAATTAAATTAATTATTGTGCTCCCTCCAGGCACTGACTTCAGGATTCCATGAGTGGAGGAGTGACCAACATCAGATACTCTGTTAACAATCACACCAGCACAAATTTATTTACTGTGTTTCAACAGTGTATGTGTATTGTCACAGTTTCAGGGTAACTGCTTCTTGACGCACACACCCCTCCCTCATTGGCTGCTGAAGGAATGCCCACTAAAGTTACAGACCTCTAGCTGTCACCTCTCCCAGGATAGGGCCCCTCATCCCTCCCACTTTTGATGGGTGGATTAGGCTTTAGCTCTTCTGTAATTCACTGAGGCTCCCAGCGGGTCTGACCGAGAGTCCAGTCCCTGCATTTAGCTTTCTCTCTAAGTGCTGTGAACATGTATGCCAGCGCACAGCTCTATCAAAGCAAAGTACGTTATTTAAGGACAAAAGCCTGCAGAAAAAACATAAAACAATAAAAGGGATCTAATGCTTTACCAGTAGCTCCCTATCAGTTCTGTGGAGACCCCAGAAGGATCCTATTCCTCCAGTCCTTCAGCAGAGCTGAGTCCCTGCTTTGGGCAAAAGATCATGTGTTTCTGTCTGTCTGAATGAAAAAGAAGGCCTCTTTGTCAGGTTAAACTCAGGCCTGGCCTACACTACAGTTAGGTCAATGTAAGGCAGCTTACACCGACCTAACTCTGAGTGTTTCTACATGACGGTGCTATCACTGGTGTAAGTCACCCACTAGGTAGCTTAAAGGACTCCATCTCTGAGAGAGGCATAGCACTTAGGTCAATTTAGTTAGGGTGACACTGCATTACTTACATTGCCTGTTGGCTGTCAGCTCCCTGTGGGGCTTGCAATGGGAGCCCCTCCCACAGCGCCCTGGAGCTGAAAGCCAAGCCTGGGAGTCGGGGCTCAATTTTACACCAGGGAGTCTACCAGCAGTGAGATTCACATTCTTGTCAGTTTCATGGCTGCTGTTTCACCTTTCCTCCTTGCTTCCTGGTTTCACAGCTGGAGCACTCCATCCTGAAATGTGATATAATAGCAGCTGTAAAACTGACAAGAATGTCAGGTTTCACTGCTGTGAAATTGAACCCTATGCCAAGCACACAGCTCCATCTGTCAGCCCTGTGAGCCAGGCCCTGCTTTCAGTGCCCCACAATGATCAACTTCAGTCAGCGAAGCCACCGACAGAAGGAGGCAGTGTGGACACCAACAGCCAGTTTAACTGCTGTGGTGGCTGTAGGTTGACCTAACTTGTTGATGTAATAGACAAGCCCTCAGCCTTTTGTACCAAAAGCCCTGTCTTTATATCCTTGGGCATCTGGTACCTGATTGAGCCACTATATGCAAACCACCCCAGGGGTGGTACTTTACTGGAGGTGTTTACAGGCTCAGAGGCTGTAATAATTACCCCTGCTGCTTTTAGTAGTTTCTGGAAGAGCTGAAGTTAATTCTCATCCGTGGACTAGATGTCATCCGTGGACATCTCTCGCCCACAATGCTTAATCTAACCTTTGCTGTCACTGGGCTGGTGATGCCTGATCTCTACAGGTGCAAGGTTTGGGGAAGACTGAGGTCCTGGAGGAGCAGAGCAGAGCAGATGCCCCCCTCCGTCCCCAAGGACTGCGAGGAGTATGAGTCCCTGGCTGTGGCAGAAGCACCCACAGCCCCCCCGAATGACTCCATCCCTGGTAGCCATTCACCAGTGGGGTGGCCTCCTCCATGGCCGAGGGTTTGTTGTCCTCCTCTCGGCTCTGGCTGGGAATCTCTGCTCTACCCCCACCTGGACTGCAGCCTCCCTCGCATCTTGCTTCTGCAGGACTTGTGTCACTGGCCCTGTGGCCACACAGGAAGCCCCTCTGACTTACGCCTGTGACAGCAGGGCTGCATAGGGCTTCCTGCATGGCTGCAGGACCCATGGCACCCGATCGCTGCAGGTGCAAGGTGCTTGGAGGGAGGCTGCCCTCACGCTGACAGTTACTAATGGATATTTTTTCATCGATTTCAGTGTCAGCTGAAATCTCTGCTTACTAACATTTGTGGATCTAAATGGAATCCTGCCAAGCCTAAATATAACACTGATCAGGTTAATGCAGTAGTCCCCAGAGATACCACGTATGGTTGCAGTATCCATCACATCTCCCCCATAAAGAAGTGGGTTTAACTAGGGTACCCAACTGGCATCCTAGAGAAGCCCACAGGTTCACTTCCTGGACAGAGCATTGGCTGCCAAATTTGCAGTCCTTTCAACATGGACCACTGCCATATCATTATTTGGAGACCTGGCTCCATCTTAGCAATTTGGCATTAGTACCTTTCATTTGATGCAGCCAAGTGAGTGGTGAATGGTCAGTATATACAGTGAAGAGATGTAATTTGCGAAGGGTCCACACTATGGTGAGAGAGAGATAGATATTGGTATTTACATAGTTTTTTCTCTTGGGGGAGCAATGTCTTGTTCGGGTACATGGTGGGATGTGTCTTCCACTTTCAGTTGCTTTGCATCAGCACAGCTCTTACTCCATGTCAGAGGTGTCTGTGAAACCATAAAAGATTTGTCATGGTCTGGGCTTAGCAGCATTGTGCTTTCTTCAGTTTACAAACTAGTTGATACTGTGCGTGTGTTCGTGCGCACATAAACATAAAGACAAAATGAAGACAAAGGTACAGTTACTGTGATATGAACATAATACTTCTAATGACTTAAATGAATTGTAAAATAAGATACAATAGCAAAGGGGAAAAATGGCTGAGGGGGGGACTGTGGAAGTACAGATTTCAAAGTAAAATAAAATTTTGAAAAACCCTGTGCACTGAAAGCCAGGGCATGAGACTGAATTTAATAGATCTATTAAAAACACTACTTCTGGGTGCTGTATTCCTGACATACTAGCTACTCTTGCATGTTGGGATGTACCATGAACACTTTATGATCTTGATTTACTAATTGAACTGCCTTCCATTGGCATGGTTCTCTGGGACAGTCTTTGGGTCAGTTTGTGTGCCTGATAGCTTATAATTTGAAGGGTGCCATCCAGATGGTACTAATTTTGTTTTCAGATCATATACTCTTCATTTTTGTTGGAAATCATTGCAGGGTGATTCTTCACAAACTGGTAAAAACTCTAAAACAACAAAAAAAATACTTTGTATGAGGGTAAGAGATGTAATAAGTATTTTAGTTGCCAGAATCCATCTTTGTTTCTCATTACCAATTTTTATTTTACAATGTTCATGTTTTGCCTTAATTGAAACTGTAGTAAGAAAACAACTAGGTCAGATAGTGGTAATGTTCATGTTTTGTACACTTTTATGGTCTGATCACAAAGAATATATCTTAGAATCTGTGTGTATCTTTCATTCTAGAAATTAACTAAAATAGTTGAAATTATAAAACTTGGTTATAGATATATTTTTCTTAACCATCAAAAATGTCAATTTGGGGGGGGAATATTTAATAGATGTCCTTCCATAATTGTATAATCATTCTTAATGCCTACATAATCAAAAACAGGGAAAGAAATGTAAAGAAATTCTCATTAACTGTGGTATCCTTAAAAGGAAATAGTTGTACTATAATTCTTTCAGTATAGTGTGCTCATTGAAAACATATTTTTGCATCTTGATGAGTTTTGCTTAGGGCCTGATCCTGTGAGCCCTCATGCAATTTCCACTGAGGGTTATGCTCTCTCAGTCATTGCAGTTTATGGCCCAAGTGGATTTTTGTTTCTGTGTATCTTTCCAAGAAAAAGTATTTAAAATTTTCAATATCATTCCCAAACAAAATGTATTCAGTTTTTATGTACAGATTATAGGTGGAGCTAGTTGTTTTTGTGATGCAGAAGCTTAATAATTTCCAAAACATATTAAAGTCAACAGAAAGACTTCCTTTGATTTTATTGGGCTTTGGGTCAGTCCCATGCCTATTAAAATGACCTTCAGATAGTTATGACTTTTGGTTGCTGGAAATTGGTGACCTAGAGGTGAATGGCTGTAATATCCATTTAACAATCTTCTGATCCCTACAGCCCTCTGAATTTCTTTTCTTAATCTACAAATCAAATCTGGATGTTAAACAGCTGGTCTAATAAAGTTGAAAAGGAAAAAGTGCATTCTTCATAGTTAATATTGTGATGTAAAGAAAAGTTTGGGCTGATTTGGTTGTGGGAGTGGAAACAAAGATGGAGTGCACTTACTGCTATTTCAGAGATGTTTCCTGCAGAAGAATTGTGCTATGTTGCTTTTTGAATGTTCTATACTAAACTGAAGCTAGAATTTCTTTGCATCACAGTCAGCAGAAGTATTGAGGGTGAGGATATTTGTTTTAAAGTGTGTGTGTGCTTTTAGCAATATCCAATGGAAATCTGTATTGTGCAGTTGCCTCTGTTTGTTTTTTAATATATGGAGAAAAACAATATTCTGTTATAAAAGATTTCCAAATTAAATGGTAAAACAGAGTGCAGGCAATAATTCAAAATATAAATGAAGTTATAGTGCTACGATCTAATTTCCCTGTTCAGAAGGGCATTTAGAATAGATTTTGTTCTCCTTATTTGACAGTGTTCATTTTATTTTCTCTTCTATAATGTCATACATTAAAATGTTCTCTTCATTTTAGATCTGATCTAAAGACTCTCAATTGACATCACAGGGCTTTAGTTCAGACACCTATATTATTTTTGAAGTTTATATATTCTGTTAATAATCAGCAAAATTGACAGTTTATTTTCAGAAGCTCTCTGTCTTAAAGTCACTATTAGCATGAAGCTTTATGAAAGACTGTCCTTGTATCTCTTAATACAGTAAAAAGAAAGTTAATGGTAACTTTTTTTAAATTCAGTCTTGTATTTTTGTAAGCATTTTTCCTTTTTGCTTCCTATGGTCAGTTGTTATCATACTCTATTATTTCAATAAAGCTGACATGCAAGTAGCTCCTTTAGAAAGCCGGGCTGTTAGTTTTTTTCCAGGCTGGTTGGCAGTTGGTATTGAGGAATAGAGCAATTAGCAATCACTTCTTATTGAAAGACTGTGTCAGCACCTTTATTTACACATTCTTCTTAAGCCCAGGGCCTACAGTGTTAAACTTGAGTTACCATTTGGAATTAAAATAGCCAAGTAAAACTACTAATTTGGTCCCAATGAAGAGAATACTATCATTAGTTTCAAAAGAATCCTGAAAGAAGCCAGTTATTTGGACTTGAAATGTATGGGAGTTGATTATTTCATAGTATTTCAGAACTATTCAAACTTTCAAAACTATTATTTAGCAGGGAACATACGTGATTGTTCATAAAAATACTGTTCAAGCCCATAGATCTGTGTCTTATTTTTCAATAATGCCTAGTAGCAATAGGACTTCTGGAAAAACATTTTAGTCTGTTGTTTCAGATGTCATAGCTTTTACAGCTAGAAATGAGTGAAGAAGACACAAGGGAATGAGTGACATGCCTGTGAAAAAATACCTAATGCAGCACTGAAATAACGCATGAACATCCTTGTGACACATTTGTATCAGTATTTGTGTATGTCTGCAGGATGTGTGGACCAATGCTACTCAGATTATGGCAAAAAGTTGAATATTTTTCAACAGTTACACTAAGGCAGAACCAGTTGTAAAAGTAAGGTTAAAGTTAATGGGAAAGTGACTTTTACTTCAGCAGAAAAAATGGTTGACTTTAGGTTGGGCTTAACTAAGCAAGGAAAGACAAAAACTTGGTCTTCTGAGCAAAATGATGAGAGAGAAAGTTGTGCAAGAAGAATTTGAGTGAAATGTAGCACCTCTTGAAATTTCAACGTAGAAATGTCAGCACCTTTGTTGCTCTAGGCAGCAGAGTAGGCGATGACAGGTAACTGTAGGTTCAAGATCCTAATACAGAACATCATGATGGCAGAGATGGATGCCCCACAGATCCAAATATAGTGATGGAGCCTCAAACACTGTTGGTTCACAGTTCTGGTCTTAGGCATTGAACTAAGTTGTGACTGCTCCAAAAGGGCCTAAGGCATGCAGCAATAATATAAACCCGTAGTCTTACACATGCAGACAGTTATGATGTAAAAATGTGAACTTATACAGCATTAGAGCAATGCACAAACATAACATGCCAAAAAGTCAGGAAAGTTATTTGGGTTTGTGATAAAGGGAGGAACCAGTTGTGTTTATATATGAAAAATTTCCCTGAGACTAGACCACTGGGGAAGTAAATATTCCTTTATAGCAAAATATTATTTTTTAAATAGTATTTAAAATTGAACAAGACTGCCAGAAAAAGAAGAACAAGGACATTCACAATTGAGATGCTTCCCAACAGTATACAGAACTCTGTTTAACAGGAAATAAATCATTACTGCACCTTGGCACTTTTTTTCTTTTCAGTTGCATCGGTGATTTGCAATTTTAACAGTAATTTCGATTCCCACCTTAGTCAAGGTTCTTTTTTAAAATCACCTCAAATCAGTCCTGTTAAAATAAGGCACTTGAGTGAATGTCATTGTCACAGCCCTGGCAAAGCTCCCCCAGTCAGACTTGCATCAGGCTGCTGTGTTTGAATCCCACTATGCTAGACCTGAGTGCTTTAAGCTCTCTGAGTCTCTGGGCTTGTCTACCTTGCAAGCTTTGTTGGCACAGCAGCAATTGATGAAGTGGCAATCGACTGAGTGGGTCTGGTGGAGACGTGCTGAATCGATTGCTGAGCCAACTCTGGTACTCCACCGGAATGACCGTTGGGAGAGGAGGTTCCCATCCACTTAGTGCAGGGGTAGGCAAACTACGGCCCATCTGAGCTTTTAGTCAGGCCCTCCAGCTCAATTGGTGATTGCTTCACGGCAGCAGCCACTCCCGCTCCCAGCCCCGCACCGTCCCCCGTCCTCTCCCACCACGTGGGCCCAGCGGTGCCCTGGCCAGAGTGCAATGGCTGCGCCCCCCTTCCCTCCTGCCCTCTCCACCGCCCTTGTCCCACCACATGGACCCTGTGGCACCCTGATTGGAGTTAGTCCCAGCCCCAAGCAGCTGCCCCTCTTGCACAGCTCCATCCCTTCCGCCCCGTCCCTCTGTATGGCCCGCCATACAATTTCTAGATGCAGATGTGGCCCTCAGGCCAAAAACTTTGCCCACCCGACATAGTGTAATGAAGACAGTGCGGCTACTCAATGCAAGATACGTTAACATCAGTTACATTACTCACATAAAGTAACTTGCTTGCATCCATGGAGCCATGACAAGCCCTAGGTAGGCTTTAGTCTTTCCTTGATCTCTCTGGCACACATCCTGAGCAAGTACTCTTCTGCCATTCCTTCATGGAAATGGGACCTCACAGTCCATCTACTTTATATCCCTAGGCAGGACTGATGAGAAGGTGGGAAAGAGGGGACAATTGTACTAGGGCTGTGAGGCTCAGGGCTCCTCCAAACATCTGTAATGTCTGTGTAAATAAAGAAGTGGGAGGGGATGGGGCCCCAGTGAACATGATGGCCCCATATTTATCTTGATGGGCCTGCCCCCAGGATCAGTGCTGACCTCCATAAATACCCCAGGTGCTTAACCAACCTCTTTACCACAGCTCCAACCTTTGTAAGCATTTTGGTTACAGTTCACCCCTTCAGGGACATGTGAAATGTAGATGACTCACAGTCTTGGAAAAGATTCCCATACCAATCGCTTTGTACTTTAGATAGCACAAAAGATGTACAAATCTAGACAAAACACCTATATGCATCCCTGCCTCAGCTCCTCACCACTCATGAGCATTCGTTGGATTTGGTAAGAGTCCTCTTGGGTGTCCAGAATCTCCCCTCCTTACATACAGCTTCTCCTTTGAATTATGGAATCTGTTCTCCAGCCAGCTTCCTTCGTCCTCAGCTGGTCCCACAGTTAGAAAAGGACACCCCTGCTATGAAACCATGTCTTTGTTCCTCTGTTCTGGAGTCCCCCTAAGTTTTTAAATTCTAGCATTAACCCTGAGTTTGTTCGTTCTGCTTCTGGGATGCTTCCATTTCTTCAAATCCCAGCCCCTTCATATCACCTGGATAGAACTATTTTTCCCAGTTCATGCACCCTGCTTAGCATACCCATTGTTCAGCCAGAGCCCAGTTATTAGGGTTAACAGCTCCTTTTGTTGGTTTTGTAGCCTCGGGGGCATGAGGGTGACATGCGTCAGGGACTCTGTCAGTCTATGGCTAACATACTGAAGCATTCGATGATACAGCAGTTTCATAAAATTAACCAGAATTCATAAGTTGTATATGGACAGATGTGTTTTAGTGCTCTATAAGACTGTGTGGCACAGTTACCAGACTAGCTATCCTCCTTTGTAATGATATATTTGGAAATAAGCAGCATGTAAACTTTCTGTTGTTGACAAACAAGCTACTTCCTTCTACAAAATGGTTTTTAAAAGAAAAAAAAAACAACCTGACAAAACTAATTGCTCCCCACGTATATCCCTTCCCTCTAGTGCACCCTAAAAAAATGTAGGTTTGCCTTTAGAAGTATGTCTCTGATATTGAAGATATCAGCCTCCCTTTCTGAGCTTTGTAAATCAGAGAGGTGGATGGATAGGGCCCCGCTCTGGATTATACTATTTGAAGGTAGGTTTAAAGCGGAATCAGGAGAAGTGGTTGGAGTTGGCAGTGCCCAAATCTTGGAAACTGTTGTTGAGAAATTTTGGCCTAATGCAGTTGAAATGTTTCTAGATCAGCTGAACTCACAAGACTTCCGTAACCTTGAATGGTGGAAACTTTACAGCTGTTATTACATCCAAACTCAAACTATAAAATGAAACACTTTACAGATCTGGATTAAACTTGGGCCCAGAACTGCAAGAGTGTGGTTAGGCTTTGGAGAGTCAGACTTAACGCCATTTTTTTCACCATCACCACCAGCACAAAAAAAATTCAGAGGAGGTTGAATTCAAGATTCTGGATTTGATCTCGTTGCTCTTGCTCACTAATTTATTTTGTGTACCTTGAACACAGTTTAGCTTATCTAAAATGCTGACTTACTAATGCTTGCTGAACCTTCCTTTTTTGTTAAATACCTTTCCCCTAAAGTTCACAACTTTATTTGCAGAGTTAAAGCTCTCTGCAGTCATGTTAACTAAGTTTTTGAATCTTAGTGATGCGGAGTAGGAGTGGGCAGGAAGTCAGTCTTAGGGTAAAAGGTGGTTTCTTGCTGGAGAAGCAGTACTGTGTGTTAAAGCCATATTATTCAAACTATTCATGTTTGTGCCAGCAGTTTTAGATGTGGGAAATACATATGCTTTACAAGGAGTGAAACTTACTTGATTTCATACATTGAGTTAGGACCACTGGGTCAAGTAAAGTGAAAACAATACATCTATATTTGAATGCAAGAAAGTTTAATGTTTTCAGATCTTTTTAAAGTTTTGTAAAAGCAATTTATTTCTTATATACTGCGTGTACATATTGTACTGTACCACTAATCTAAACAGTCTGGAAATAAAAAATGTCTTGGTAGTGTGACAGTCTTACTAAAATTCTGTGGGTATTTTTCAGGCAGAAAAAATGCTGACCATTTTGTGGTTTTTCTGAAATCATGTACAATTATGTCATTTAACCACACAATAGGGCTTTCTGTGGTGCTTTTAGATAAACAGGAAAACTCGTTCTTTTACTTTGTTTTCATTGCAGAGCTGCCCTTTATTTTAGTGTGTAAGTTGTTTGATACTCAAAAATAAAACACATAGCAAATTTTATTGTTGATAGGAAAATGTACCACCAGTACAGCCCTGACCACTTCAAAAGCACCTATTCAAGTTTGGTGTCTGTTGCTGCAGGTTTTATTATTTTATTTACGACAAAATAAATTATTGTATTTAAAATGGATGTGTATCCGTAATGGATACAAATGTAATCCATTTGCATAGCCATAGGACATTTGTCTTCTTTGCTAAAGGTAATTTTCTTCTACATTGAGATTCCAGCATCTTAGAAACCTTACATATTGGGATCCACTGCAAAATAGAATGAAAACTCCAGTTGAGCACCATATGCCAATATGACAGTCATAGACTAGCATAGTGACTATGCACAGCTTTAAAATTGTGTGGCTCTCTACTGAAAAACATGAGATTTCTGCCTGCAGGGGATAAGGGAAGCTTGAAAGAACCCTCACTGCCTAATAATGTATTTTCCTTTAAAATTTCCCCGCCATTTTCTTTGTAGCTTAATCATTATGTTTTTATTCTCCAATAACTTCTCTATGAAACTAAGTTTTTGAAAACATTTTCTACTGCTATTTTCGTAATTGCAGGTTGGGCTGGTAGCACTGCCTATTATTAACGTTGTGTGACATTTCCCATCATAAGACCCTGTTTTTCAGGTGCTTTTAACTTTGCTTGCCTTTAACAGTTTGGATTGAAATTCTTCATGCCAGGTGTATGTCTGCCTCAGGCTGAAATTTTTTTTTTGGAAATTTCAGGCAAAATGGTTCAGCTATTTCTGAAAACAAGGCTGGGGAAAAATACTGTCAAAAAAATTCTGACGACCTTTTTCTTTGAACAGTTTTATTATCTGTAGGCTTTGGAGCAGAAACTTGAAAACTGACAGAGGCTTTTTTTTAGGGTTTTGCCATCCCTATGAAAATCTGCCCAATTTGGCCAAGTTATATTAGAGACTCTGATTTTCAGCAGCTAAAACCTTGAAAGAGTCCGTCTTCACTGAACATGTGCAAGCCTCTTGCAGCTTGTAGAGCTGATCAGATTGCAGGTGCACCATCTCCAGAGTGATTGTGCCTGCTCCTGCCCAAGGCTGCAGGGGCGAAGAAGGACTTCCTCTGTAATGGCTTAACCTGGCTGTTTTAGGCCACGCACTGGAACTGAGTATAAGGAGACTCAGATTTTTTCACAGGTTAGGTATTGGCCTAACTCTTCTCTCAGTAAAGGCAGTGATAAAACTCTATTAAATGGGAGCACAGTTACGCCAGCACCTGAATGTTTTTCAAAATCTCACCTCCTTTAACTTTATTTTCAGTGTTTGTATCTTAAGCTGAAATAATTGCAGTTATTTTTCAGTTTTTAAATCATATTTTTCCTCCAAGAAATATCCAAGAAAACTTGAATAATTTCAAGTTTATGAAATGACATTTTGCTTAACTTTTGCTTTACCATGTCATTTTCCTTTCAGTCCGTTTATATATGAATAGCATTTTACTTACAAGGGCATGTGTCACACAGGTAAATGTCCTTTCTCCTATACCAGTGTTTCTCAACCTTTTAAGTAGCAAGTACCCCCTAACTTCTGAAAATTTTAATAAGTACTCCCAACACCCAATTTTCCATGGGATTGTATATTTACCAACTAATGTGAGCCGTATGTTGGAAGAAGGGCTGAGTATATAAGGCCCTGTTATGATAGTTGTCAGATCTAGTGTGGGTAGGGTTACCTCCTTTACACCAGGGGTGCACAACTCAAATGTGTACCTGGGCTAGAGGTGATGTACCTGGGCAAGTTGCAAGTGGCTGCTGCCTGGCTGCCAGTCCGGGAGGTGGGTGACTGCCACCTAATCCGAGCTGGGGCAGAGGAGGCTTCCACACCAGCTGGGACGCAGGGATGTGGGCAGGCAGCTGCTGCCCGTCTTCAAGCCTGGGTGCCAGCGGCTGTCCCTCGGCTTGGAGCCGGGGAGCGTATGGCTGCCGCCCAGCTCACAAGACACAGGAGGCTGCAGCCGGGATCCTACTTGGGATCTGCAACCGGGCAGGAAGTCGGGGGCTGCCACTCGCCTTCCCCAGAAGTGGCCCTGCCTGTGTCTCGCGTACCCCAAGGGGTATGCATGCTACAGGTTGAGAAACTGTCCTATACTGAATAATGAAGTGCAGTCTACAAGTAGGAATTGCTCAAAAGTTTCAATAGTTCCTTATCTATCATAACTCAGGACTTAGGAAATTAACATATTTTGTGCAAAATTCATCATCCTACATGTCTCTTTTGCCATATGTTTCTCTAATTTTGTGTAGGGGGATGGTTGCCTTTTGCGCTTACTGTTGAGAAGAATAGATAGGGGTAAAGAAGTTCATCAGCAGAACAAAGACTCCATATGCTGTACAGTAGTTGCCAATTGTAATCATCAGTCTGATTCAGTTTTTATCGCCTGTCTAATTTTTTTGGTTTCTGTAGCACAATTATGTATCCTGTATACTTTAGGAATGGAGTTAGAATTGCACAGTATCGTGTAGTGTAATCTACCTAGAGAATGTTGTAAAATACATTTATTATAAAACACTTAGTTAAAGCAATTTTTAAAAGGCTCTTGGAGCTATTTTTGGACTACAGTTATATAAATTATCATGTGTGAGGCTGTTCAATGCAACTTCTAAAAGAGTTTCAAACTTAGCCAATTAACAGCTTAAGTTTTGTTGCAAAAGCTTGATATTAATGCTCATGAATAAGTTGAAGATTCATAAAAGCTCTTTTCCTTTGAAGTTAATAATTCAAATTACTGTCAGTTGTTAGGCAGCTATTTACAGTAATGTCAGACTTCACTAAGTGTTAATGATGCAAGATCAGGCCACCTCTGACAGACTGTTTTTAGTTTAGCAGACTATTCAGATCAAAGATAGACTTTTGTGTATAGCAGTGTGATTTGACAGGTTTTCTTTTTGCTATTTAATGTCAAGGTTAGACCCAAACCATCAGTTATATTCAGTGTTCTAGCATGTTTGTTTACACTGTGCTCACTTAAAATTATTGTTTGAAGGTGACTAACCTTCTCTGTGAACTTCAGTAAATGTCTGTACAGCATGTGATAATATCCCCTAAAGAAAGATCGCTGAATTAACAGTCAGCAAAGGCCAGTCTTACAATGTAATTTGATTTCTCTTTAATAAAAACTTGGCTTTTATATCTTCTGACAGCTTCTCGTTACTGAAGTTTGTGTACTAAACATATCTAAAACTATATGAAGTATACAGGATATTAGTAGTTTCCCAGATTTCTGTTCCTGATAGAGAAGAAATTGGAACAGCCTCCTAGAAAATATTTTTTCTTTCAGTTATCAGTCTTTGTTGAACAATATTATGGGGTAGCGAGGGGAACAAGGTATAGTTTAAGGTATATAGTGCAGTAGAGATATGTCACCAGTTGCAGTGTTGATTACAACATGTGTAGACAGAAATTCCTGAGCTAGCAGAAATTGATTGTGTACTGGACTTTTTGCTTAGGTGCTTTTTGTAGTAGTAATTGAGAATGTGTTCATAAGGGTTCGATTGAGTGGAGTCTCTGTAAGTGCCTTTGTCCTTCAAATCTAAATGTATAGTCACATCACAGTGAAGAAGTAGACAGAACAAGGACTCAGTATGAGTTTTCTTGAAATTAATAATATTTATATGGGAAACCACCAAACACCAATTTAACTATAAATTCCTTTATTAAATCCAAAAGCCAAATGGTATTTATACAATTACTCTAAACATGTCTAAAAAACCTGACTAATAATACTGCATCTAAACAGTAACAAAACATTTATAAGCATTTGATCAAGATACTTGCAAGTGGACTAAACCCCGGGGATGCTTAGACCCATATTGATCAGCTCCAGTCTGGTCAGACAGGTATTATTAGCAATGAACCCTTTTAAGAGTTTATTTTTATACCCTTTAACAAACAAAGCAATGTCATTGCCAATTGCTGACTTCAGCTGAAAAACAATTTGAGACAATTAATTCACCTGTATTTCCAGTCTTAATCCAGATAAGATTCACAACCTCTTTTCTTCCCAGAGCCTTTCCTTTCTTTTCGTCTCCTCTCCCATGCTCCCCTTGTTACTGGCAGAACAGTGGGAAGCTTTGGGCTCGTTTCTTTTTAAGATGGTTTTTCTTTGTCTTGTTACTGTAGCTCTTTTACTTCATTACTTATTTATGGAACCATACATCCTTCCCATACTACACGTAATACTTACTATTCTCAGGGCTTTTATTTTCTTGCTGATTGGGGCCTTTTCCCTGCTGGCCAGGAGCTGTAAGAAGAAAATGTTATTTTCTTAACCATACTTGGGCTAACTTTAATTCTTTAATTCTATACTTATCCTACAAGTGCTTATATGGCCCTATTACCATAGTATTTGAACACTCCACAATTTTTAGTTTACCTTGGACAGCCCTTTGAGGGAGGGAAGTCCTATTATTTCCAGTTTTGATGAGACCGGGAACCAGTGACTTGCATAAGGTCACACAGGAAGTCTGTGGAAAAGGAGGGAATTGAAACCACGTCTCCTGAGTCCCAGGCAAGTGCCCTAAACACTGGACCATCCTTCCTTTCACAGTATGGTTTCTCAGCTGAGAAGAGGTGAGTATCTATCTTAATCAAGAATCACACAGTAGAGGAAGAATAGGGAAGAGAGCAGAAAATATTCTTGTTTTTCTTCCTTTTTTATTTCTTTTTTAACTCTAAAGGCATTATACAATAATTACAGAAAATCATCTAGGATATCTAAAAGTGGTGTGGGTACTGATACTGGACATGAACAGTTCTGTTTTCACCACCTCATTCCTTTTGGCAGAAGTCCTATGATCCCATAGCTAACTGCCGTGGTTAATTTAATGTTTCTAACTACAACAGATGTGAGGACCTCACAGAAACTGTTGAGAGCTGAAATGGGAGATCACTCCAAAAAGTGCTAGCCTGATTCAGTCCTGATCATGCCTGACTAAATTGATGAAACTGGTGATACTAGCCTTGAGGTAGGCCAGAGGAGAAAGAGTGTGCTTGAAATCAGAGTTGTATAGTGTTCATCAAAGAAGTTGTGGTTGCCAAAGTTGTAATTACTGACTCAGTCTTCAGAGCGCAGAATAAGAATACGGGAAGAGAACTGCATGCACAGTGTTGCCTCATTGAAGTCTCTGCGAGTTTTGTCATTAAGTTCGATGGGACTCAAATTTCCCCTTCTGTTAGGAGTGCCATAGTCTTTTGATATGCTTTGCTGTTTGATATATAAAGAAGGCTTGACAGGTATATTTCTGCTTGTGTTTTAAATTTAGTAACTAACATAGAAACAGAGTTAAACAGTCTAACTAAAAACTCCCACCTCCCCTCAATTGCTTAACTTCATCTCTTAGGACTGTAGTGATGTTATCTCACTAGTTCTCCAGTCACTGCAGAGTCTTCCAGGCTAAACAGAATTTCTAAGAAGCCGGGGGAAAAGATCTTTTTGTGTGTGTGTGTGTGCAGGTGGGGGGTGGGAGGGGGAATCAAAATCAAACACCCTTTAGGATGCTTTTATATACATCACTGATCTGGCTGAACTCCTCCTGTTGGATGCTCACTACACTGCTGTGAGGGGATCCATCTCAATGGACCCCTTGTGCTTTAAGCCTCAAGAGTCTGAATGGAGTCCAGATGCTGTCCTTGGCATCGGGTCTCTAGGCATGTTGTTGGCGTATGAATTCTGTATAGCACCCCATTCGGAGAGCTGATAACCCACGGACCAACTGTCTAGTCCCTGGGACCAGTGCTGGCCCCTTAGACTCCCTCACAGCTTAGACATGTCGTCTCCCAGAACTCAAGCCATGTGAGAACTCTACAGTTTACTTCTTCAGGGGCATATGGTAGTGAAACAAACAGACACAGATAGACTTGGCACAGGCTTCTAAAACACCATTGTTCTTTACTTAATAGCGTGAAATACATAGATCCATGTAAAATAATAAACACACCTATACGTATTTCCCTGCCTCTGGTTTTTCACAGCTCTGGAGTGTTCTTTAGATTTGGGAAGAGCCCTCTGGGTTGGCCAGGATCCTTCCGCTCCAGCTTATGACTTTCCTTCAGAGACATTGAGCCTCCCTCTGGGTCAGCTTTGTCGGACCGTGGCCAGTTGCAGTTAAACAGTATGCCCTGCTACAAAAACCTGCCCGTCTCTTTACTTTTCCTGCCCAAAATTCTTGTTTCTGCCTCAGAGAGTCTCTTAAGTTTGTGGCCCCCAACCAGCACCCGGTTCCTGTGTTCTGCTGCTGGTTTTTTCCATCTTCACTTTATCAGCCCCCTGCAGACGAGTTGGAGGAAATAGCTTCTCCCTGCTCTAGCCAGCCTCCTTAGCATACCAGTGGTTCGATCAGATTATAGTTGTTAAGGTTAACGACTCTCCATTGTGCCTTGTCTCTGGTACATGCTTCAGTCTTTGTCAGCAAGGGATGGATTCCACTTTAATATAGAGGCTTTCTCTGATATAGCAATTTTCTAATGACTTCATAGTAAAACTATCATTCCTGCTGTACAGATAAAGTTCCCAAATTTTCACAACATACAAAGAACCAAAAAGGCACCAGACCAATTCTTTTTTCTTCACAAGTTATTTTTAAAGGGTAATCGTCAGCTTGAAAATTGCATTTATGTCTGAATAGACCTATTATGATTAAGACTGCTATATGTGTGAGATTTCTTTTTCAAATGTTGTAGTTTTGTCCATTTTACAGAGTCAGTTTCAGTCTATCCCTGTATAGTCAGTTAAGCCCCAGTCTTGCAAACACTTAGGACTTACACACATGCCTAACTTCATACCTTCATTAAATTCAATGGGACTGCTCCCTGCACAAAGTTGAAAGAGTGTGAGCATTTGCGGGATCAAGACTTGACTTTTTCTCTTTGTGAGGCTTTCACTCAGCAACAAGGGATGGGAAGAGGGGGATTAAGTACTTGCAGAAGTAGGAAATTGTGGTTTTTAAAATCATAACAATAGGCTGAGGTACATGGAGGCAGGAGTAACACGTGAAGTTACTCTAAAATTTTTATTTAAACTGACTAGATTTTTAAATGGACTGTGACCCTTGAAATAAAATTAATGGGAAAAGGCCTTTAAAAATAGTATTGATCTGGTTGTTGTTGGTACTAATAAGCAGAATCAGTTGGATATTTTCTCCAAGTTCTGAAAAGAATCATGAAGAACTTAAAAAGGAAATGTTTATTTTGTCATTTGCACTTTATACTGTTGGGCTTAGAAAAGATGGGTTCTTTTTTCAGTAGCCCAGGACCAGTGGTTACATTGACATTAGCTCAGTTTAAATTTTGTGATACATGAAGTACCCTAAAAAGTGTTGCATTAATTCATTTTATTCTTGCTTTCAAATAGTACCCTATTCTAAAGTGAAATTGCACTTTCTTGAGAGTAAACTGGTCATGTTCCCAATGGAAATTTCAGGAATACTTGTGGCTATTTTCAAATGTGGAAATCTATTTATATTTTTTCCATTTGTTTTTTTCCTTAGGTCTTGGCACTGATTGCATTCATCTGCATAGAGACTATCATGGAGTGCTCCCCTTGCGAAGGCCTTTATTTCTTTGAGTTTGTGAGCTGTAGTGCATTTGTAGTTACTGGAGTTTTATTGCTTATGTTCAGTCTAAATCTTCACACAAGAATACCACAGATCAACTGGCATCTTACAGTAAGTTCTCATCCAAATCTTCACATAGCTGAATAAACATTTAAAGATTGTTCTTTAAACTCTGCCTGTCTTGTACTGAAACTTAAGATCTTGAACAAACATTATTTATACTGAGTAAAGTATATATCTTACTTGTGTCCAATGTGAACACCCACAGCAGAGTGAGTCTTTAGAAATGTAATGAGATTATAGGATGTTAAATTAAATAAACCTGGAATTGTCTGCTAGCAATTTCTCCTCCTCTGAAAGAAAGCCTTTTTAGTAGTGCCAATGGGCAAAAAATACTCCATCGTTGTGTAACTTTGATAAATGCTGTCCAAAGTAAAAATTAGGAATCCATTTAATTAGATCTGTAAATCAATACCAAAAGTAGTTGAAATATATGGTAAATATTTGTAATAACCTGCTGCTATTTTTTTATACTGGGAGTGAGGGTATATGCTAAATCTCTTATAATCATGAACATAAGCATTGTGTTATAGGTGGGGGAAAGAGAGAAATTGCACCGTCAGCAATGAAAAGTCAGCTGCCTTGACTTGGTTACATCCCTAGAGACTATAAGAAACATAGACTAACAATCCTTCATGCGGGGAAAGCACTGCCGGCAACTTGCGTTCATTCTGGATTTGTCTTCATTTTCTTGCTTGCTCTTCTGAGCCTAACTTTCAGAGTCGTTTGCCTAAAATGAAGCCCCTAAGTCAGCATGTAGAGCCTACATTTAGCACCTAAATCTGTATTAACTTTCGGACACATCTCTATTCAGTTCACCTGAGGGAATGACTCTATACATTCCTTTGTTGTGGCCCCTGTTCTGCCTTACCACCAGCACTGTAGTAATCTAGTATAAATTGCTGTTGTAGTTGTACGTGTAGTCCAAGTGGATCAGCCATACCTATGCAAAGCTGCCAGATTTTTGCCGCTCTCTGTGTGACATTTTTTTGCAAATTACTTAACTGACAAATTTGCATATTTGCAAACAGTTTGCATATAGCCATAAATGTCAACACACCCTGCCCAGAACAGTGTTGGGGGGTAGGACATGGAGATGGACAAAAACTGGCAGCTAGGGATGCATAAAGGCATGGGGAAACGTGTCTGGGGCTACTAGGTGGCTGGATTGGTATCTGGACGGGAAACTGGGGATTTCTGAGGAAGTGACTGGTAGCTGGGTGGGAAAGTGGATGAGGATGAATAGTGTCTGGGGCAGAAGCTGAGTGAAGTGGGGGGAAGGAAATTGGGGAGACATGGGGCTTTTATCTAGTCCCCTCAATTTCTCTCTCTCTGTTCTGCTCTGCCTGCTGTCTTTTCCTCCTGGCTGCTTCTGCCCTGTTTGGATATAGGGTGCAGAGGGGAGATAAAGGCGTGGCCCCTGACAATCAGTAGTAGCAATGGCAGGCCATTCTTGTAGCCCAGCTGGATACATGACATCTCCACTGTGATCTGGGAAAGCCTGACAGCGCTGCCAAGTGCACGAGTGTCACATGAGGGTACATAAGACTTGGTAGCTCTGCTCTGCTAGATTTCATGCATATTATGGTGTAAGCAAGCCTGACAATGATTGTTTCTGTCAGGAGACTGCTGGGTGGTACACACAGTATTCACGGTTCAGCTAAAGTCTGCTTCCTGGAGAAGCCCAGTTTAATAACCTTAGATAGTCAAACGTCTATTTTTTTTAAAAAAAAATTCTGGTAGGAAATAAATGAATTCAGCATCTGTGGATCAGATCTGCCCTTGTGTACAGCTGTGTAACTCCATTGACCTCAGTGGTTTTGTATAGATAAGAGTAAAGACTGGCAGGATTTGGTCCTTCATGTTAGTGTTTTTACTGCTTGCAAGAGGACTTTGACTGTATCATCCATGCACCTGGGTAGAGATGGTTGATTGCGGCTTTTCCTCTCCAAAATGCAATACATTGGAACTGTTTACAAGGTCCTTTCAGCTGCTCTTGGTACTCATTGGTTTGAATAGCCTTGTGTTGTCTTGCAGTTTTTCACTAGCACTTTCCGTTCAAGTATTTCTGCGTGTTTTACGAACATCAAGTAAACTTTGCACTAATGCTCTTGTGAGATAAGTGCTTTTATTATCCATGTCACGTCAAAGAGGAAACTGAGACTGTGGCTTGGTCTACACTATCCGCTTACGTCAGTATAACTGCATCGCTCTCGGGGAGGTGGAGTACCTATGCAGATGGGAAAGGTATCCTTTTGGTTTAGGTAGTGTCTTCATTAAGCACTACAATGGCATAGCTGCCGCGCTGTAAGTACAGACAGGTCTCCAAAAGGGTAAAATATGACTTTTCTAAGGTTACACAGGAAATCGGTGGCAGAGCTACAAGTGCACCTCAGAATTGCTGACTCCTAATAATCCAAGGCTGTCTTCCATTGCCCAATTCTCCATGGTGAGGTAAACGTCTGTTCAAAATACTATGCTGCAGTCTTAATGATTAGGATAGCTCCATGCTGCTCTGGTATGCATGCAAATTGAGGACTTCAAGCTTGGGTAAAGTGAGGATGTCTCTGTAGTACCAAAATAATTTTATCTGTGCTTTCTGGCTACACTGATTTTTATTTCTGCAATTCAGGAATGCAATATGTTTGGTGTTTCTGGTACAGGCTGTACAGCACACATTAACCCTGTTTTGTTCATATGGCAGATTGTGTGCTTCACACTTTTTCTCAAAGAAAATATTTTGATGCTTTTTCTATAGCCTGACAGTTATTTTAGGAATTCTGCAGACTTTCATGTTTGATGAAATCCTTTAAAGGCATTTTCAATAACAACAAGCATCATCATTTTAACAGTGTTTTGGGAGACATGCATATTCCTGCTTATTTAGAGCTTCATTAGTTTCATACCTGGTCAATTCATCAACAGTTTCAGCATGGTATATACATGTCTAAAGATTAATTGAAGATTTTTGAAGTTTAGTGTAAATAACTAAAGAGGCTGCTTTGGCAGTGTAAAGGTTCAGACATGCCACATTCTTTTTAGCCTTTTGAGTGGATTGTAGTGTTATGACTCTTTCCTAATCTTATTTGAGATGCACCCATCTGTATAACAAACTTCCTGTGCAAACAGTTTATCCTCAATAAGACTAGAAATTAAAGAGGAAGATAACTATTAGGTCACCTAGTATTCTCCCACGGGCTCTGTAGTGTGTTACAAAAATTGGTCTTCCCTTAGAGAGCGGTTGATCAGTGCCCCAACATTTTACGAGTTCTATAGATGGTAGTAAAATTGGGCAAAGATGCATCAGCTGCTGCTGGTTGTGTATAGCAAACAGATTATGCAGGTTTTCAGTAAATAACCTTTTTTAATATCAGGAAACATTGGGACCATGTCTTTGTTTAACCCCTATTCTATCTGCTCATTGAAATAGTACTTGAAACCCATAGCATAAGAACACAGCATACAAATATTGTCTTTTCTTTGGGGAGCAAATTTGTTTCTGTGCCCTTACATCAGTATTGTCCCAAACCAGGCCAGCCTGTTAGTGAAAGTAACCCTTACTAGCAGCACCAATGTTTGCTACAATAAGACAAAATACTCTCGGAGTCTGCCTGACTCCTCTATCTACAGTAAAAATGCACCAGTCTCTGCCAACATCTTGCACAGATATTCAAAATTTTGCAAGATCCATCATTTTGTGACGCTTACATTTTCAGCCATTTCATCAACAGTGTTTTGTTTCAGCCTAATTAGAAAGTCAACTGCTACCTAAATGTTATTGAGACACACTGTATATGAAAAGAACATGATTGCTGCAGCTAGGAAAGAAACTTCTCTGGAAAGAGAGAGAAAAATTGTATATCTGTGACAGTGAGATAAAAGAAAGGATCATTCCTTCTGTGCTACGTAGGATTATCAACATTACCATGCGATATGAGAACTGGGAAAAATGACAGTGGAAATTTCCATTTCCCTCTGTGATGCACAGCTGAGATGGATCCTATTTTGCAAGGATACTTGCACGTAGCAACAAGGAATGTGGTGTACGCTTCTACACATGTTCCAGATGAGCTAATTTAACCAATAGGCATTGTAACTTCATAGAAATGTTTCAAACAAATTACTAATAGCAAAGTGGTTTAGTATAACTACAGTTGGCAAAATGTGTTCATTATCTGTTTATTATTTGAATCATGAGCTACTTGGACAGGGTGAAGCACATATGTTAGATAACAGTGGAATTTGTTGTGGGTTTGCATACAAAGGGTCATGGTTTGCTTATCTTGAAACACCCAATAGCATGGAACTAGTAGGATCAAGGGATCAAGAGTGGAAAATGTAACACAAGAACATGCAATAATCTAGAAATTCTGAATGCTTGAGTTACCAGGTTATAGCCCCTTAGTACTAAAATCTTGTCCTCTATTGCTGTAGAGGATGATTGTTACTGCAGGGGTCTGCTGTAGTTTTGCAATGATTCCTAAAGCCACAATATGTCAGAAATAAGAGAAATCAAAATTTTCCCAGTAAAGAAGGGGGTGGTGAAATTGCAGATCATACTGCATTAATTGCTGTGGCAGGTGGTCCAGGATGCTAAATTTTGACAATCTCTTCGGTGAGGGAATATGTAGGGGAGAAGACAACAGAATTGTTACAAATACAAATTGTTATTCCATCAATAAAATGGACTTTTTTTTGTGCCTTTGTACATGTTACATTTAATTTCTACTTACATAACGAACTGTTCCAACTAGAACTTGTGTTATACAGTCTGTTGATGGTCTGATTTTGGTTATATCTATTCATGTTAGCTATTTGTTTATATCTAAAACAAACACAAGGCCAACAATTGTCAAGAATGCTTGGAGATCAGCGTGTATTAGGTTTTAAAATTACATGTGACTGGATTGCAGTGTCGGTTCATGTCTCCCCCAATACTGTTTCAGATACTTTGTTTCACAAACACAGGTTTAGTGAACATGAAGATTGAGCACTGGATATTCCTGAAAACTTATTTCCGCTGGTTAGTAGAGTCTTTTAGAACAGCTTCAGAGGGGTATAATGTGTACAAATGTCCAAGTAGGTGACAGCAAAATTATTGATGTTGCTCTGAAGATACTGTTTTTATTGTATCAGTCTTGACTTTAAATATTGCAGTTACACACTTGTTGGTTAAAGAGCTTCACAGAGGAGACTGTTGAAGAGCACCAAGCTTTTTCAACTTTTAGATATTGAATGGGAAACTGAACGTCGTCTTTTATTTTTTTTACTCCTACCAAGAAAGAGGTTATCACAATTCAGGGCAACAGTACCTGTATTCTCCCTCTGTGGCCCAGCAGAGGCACCCATTCGTAGGATTCCAACTCTCCACTCATCTCTTCTGTTGGGCAGAGACGTGTCTCTCTCCCTCCTGAATGGAGTATTTCCAGGCTGCATAGTTCCCTGCCTAGACTGTGAATTCCCCAGCAAGTCAGAGTGCTTCAGTTGACCTGCTCTGCCTTCTCCTCCGAAGCTATAGACAGCATAATTGCTCATAGATATGAGCTACCATACATGGAGGTAGACATTACCACATCCGAGGTAGAAGCCAAACTCGAACTGCTTAATGGGAGTAAATCTCGATGGTCTCCATCGAAGGATATGAAAAGGAACTGGCACATAAAATTGCAAGCCCATTAGCAAGGATTTTTAATCAATCTGTAAAGTCAGGGGTTGTACCTTATGACTGGAGAATTGCTAACATAGTTCCTGTTTTTAAGAAAGGGGGAAAAAAGTGATCTGGGTAATTACAGGCCTGTTAGTTTGACCTCAGTAGCATGCAAGGTGTTGGAAAAAATGTTGAAAGATAAAGTAATTAAGGGACATCGAGGTTAATGGTAATTGGGACAAAATACAACATAGCTTTCCAAAAGGTAGATCATGCCAGACTAACCTGATCTCCTTTTTCCAGAAGATAACAGATTTTTTAAACAAAGGGAATGCAATGGATCTAATTTGCCTAGATTTCAGTAAAGCATTTGATACGGTTCCACATGGGGAATTATTAGTTAAATTGGAAAAGATGGGGATTAATATGAAAATTGGAAGGTGGATAAAGAACTGGTTAAAGGGGAGACTACAATGAGTCATACTGAAAGTGAACTGTCAGGCTGGAGGGAGGGAGTTACTAGTGGAGTTCCTCAGGGATCGGTCTTGGGACTGATCTTATTTAACCTTTTTATTATTGATCTTGGCACATAAAGTGGGAATGTGCTCATAAAGTGTGTGAATGATATAAAGTTGGGAGGTATTGCTAATACAAAGAAAGACCGGGATATCCTACAACAAGATCTGGATGACCTTGTAAACTGGAGTAATAGATATAGGATGAAATTTAATAGTGAAAAGTACAAGGTCTTAGGGACTAATAATAAGAACTTCTGCTATAAGCTGGGGATGCATCAGTGGCAAAGGAAGAGAAGGACCTGGGCATATTGGTTAATAACAGGATGGCTATGAGCCGCCGATGTGATGTGACTGTGAAAAAAGCTAATGCGGTCCTAGGATGCCTCAGGCGAGGTATTTCCAGTAGAGATAGGGAGGTGTTAGTACCGATTTATACAAGGTGTTGGTCAGACCTCATTTGGAATATGGTGTGCAGTTCTGGTCTCCCAGTTTGAATCCATCTTTCTTAAACGTGGAACAAATGCAGAGAAGGGCTACTCGGATGATCTGAGGAATGGAAAACTTGCCTCATGAGAGGAGACTCAAAGAGCTTGGCTTGTTTAGCCTAACTGAAAGCAGGCTGACGAGAGAGATAATTGCTCATTATAAATACATCAGAGGGATAAATACCAGGGAGGGAGAGGAGTTATTTAAGTTCACCTCCAGTGTGGACACAAGAACAAAGGGATATAAACTGGCCATTAGGAAATTTAGAGTTAAATTAAATAAAGGTATCTAAACATCAGGGGATTGAAGTTCTGGAACAGCCTTCCAAGGGGAACAGTGGGGGCAAGAAACCGAGCTGGCTTCAAGACTGACCTCAGTAGTTTATGGAAGGGATGGTATGATGGGACAGCCTAATTTGGCAATTGACTGATTACTAGTGGTAAGTATGCCCAATGACCTGTGAAGGGATGTTAGATGAGGTGGGTTCTGAGTTACTACAGAGAATTCTTTCTGGATGTCTGGCTGGTGAGTCTTGCCCACATGCTCAGGGTTTAACTGATTGTCATATTTGGGGTGGGGAAGGGATTTTCCCCCAGGGCAGATTGGCATAGGCCCTGTGGTTTGTTTTTTTTGCCTTCCTCTGTAACGTGGGTCACAAGTCACTTTCTGGTGGATTCTCTGTACCTTGAAGTCTTTGAATCATTATTTGAGGACGTCAGTGACTCAGTTTTGGGTTGGGGGTCTATTGCAGGAGTGGGTGGGTGAGGTTCTGTGGCCTGCGTTGTGCAGGAGGTCAGATTAGATGATCATAACGGTCCCTTCTGACCTTATAGTCTGAGTCTGAGTTCTTCCTAAGCAAGCACACTTATTCTTAAGGTGAAAGCATTACAGAGAAAACGCATTAAAACCAATTAAAGAACCCACATACATACTAGTACGCTTACCAGAGATCACCTCAACTCCAACAAGGGTTCTGCAAGGTATCAGACTCACCCATGGGTTTTTCTGCTGTTACAAGTTCATAACCACCTTGGCTCAGAACAAGAACACCCATGAGTAGGTCAAGTACTTCCATTCCTTTCCAGGAAGGATTGGCACCTCCTTTAGACAGGAGGTCCTGTCTGTTTGCTGGATCAGGCCTGAGTCAGTGTAAACTCAAGCTGTTTATCCAAAAGTCCTTTCTTTGTCTGTTGGTTTGCTAAAGAATCCAGTTTGAATCAGAAGATGCAAGCCTATCCAGGTGGTGGTGGTACCCCTTGGGAAGTGTTATAGGCTATGTATATACTATCCCTTGTGTTGCTGAGGGTGTGAATAAATCACCCCTCCTCCCCCGAGCGACATAAGTTACATTGACATAAATGCTAATGTGGACAGCACTGTGTTGTGGGAGAGCTTCTCCCACTGACATAGCTACAGCCACTCATTGGGGGTGGATTAATTATGTCGATAGGAGAGCTCTCTCCTGTCGGCTTAGAATGGCTACACGAGAGATCTTGCAGTGGTGCAGCCGCATTGGTACAGCAGCGCTGCTGTAAGCGCTCTAGTGTAGACATAGCCTAATCACCTAATTTGCCTAATCACCACTCATTGCTCTTAGTTCTTGGAGGACCGTGGTCCTCCTCCCCCATGAATTACATACAATCCCTGGTTTACAATGATACATACATTTAATTTAGTAAGGTTTAACTTGATTTGATAAAGTTTATCCATGATACTACAGGAAATTGCCATATCTGTCACAGAGATGTCCTTTAAGAAAATGCATCATTTTCATGTTAACTTAGGAACCATTATCAAGGTTTATTCTATGCTGCAGGCTTGTGTTCTAGGTGTGTCATCCCCATTTAATGTTGCAGAGTTTTCTAATCATCATGGGACACAGTGGTGCATTGTTCTGCTAAGGATACATTAGTAAAACTAGCTTAAATGCAAGAATTTCTACTAGCATTTGGCATCTACTGATAGTAAGGTGTATAACATTAGACAGTAACTTCTGTTACTGTCTAGGGCTATCAACACTTGGCAAAAGATTAAGGAAGGAAAGGGAGAATGGTGAGTAGTAATGTGGAAGGGGTAGAGGGAATAGGAGACGGAACACCATGGAATTTAAAGAACACCACACACCAAGAGAAATTAGAAAATAAAGAGATGGAAATGTGAAAACATTGAATAAAAATGGCACACGTTGTCACACGCGTTCAAACAGTAGTGCTTCCAGCAAAGCCGATACAAACAGCCAGAAATGGCAGGAGCCAAAAATAAGGACAAAACCATCTGACTCTGACCACCTCTTCCAATGCCACAAAATCATTAAAGTGTTAGCCAAGATTTTCAGAAGCAATTAGGGATTTTTTTTTTTTTTGGTGCCTTGTTTTTTCTGTGCACGATTTTTGAGATGCTTTAAAGGGGCCTGATTTTCAGAACATATTGAACTCCCCAAATCATTAGTCATTTCTGAAAATGTTGGCTGTTGACTGTCTTACCATGAGTGGGACCCTGTCCCTTTGGACAAATTTCTAACATGAATCCTGAATTTTTAGTTGCAATATCCAGTATTTGAATGAATGCTTTGTTGCATGGGTAAAAATAAATGAATGTGGAATTGAGGGGTGGGAATTTGGATTCTAACAATGTTAATTTGGTTATTTCTTTATAGGACTTATTTTTACTTTGCAAACCATGTTTCCATTAGTAACTGCACTGTGATTGATCATATGATGCTTAATAACATGACTACAGAGTAAAATTATGGGGTGATCAGAGAGATTGGGTTCAGCAGGCTGACTGGTATGTGTATAAACTTCAAATTGATGGCTGCACAGTGGAACAAGGAGAAAACAGCCCAAACTTGGTAAAGTAAAGTGATGGTTTGGGGAAAGAATTAGAGAGTTTGGACAATGAAAACGAAGCTAAAAGGAAATGTTCATTTCAGCTATCTATTTTGCAGAAACTAACTTGGAGCATGGTAGACCTCAAACTTCTCTAGCAGGTTTTTGACAGATTCATCTGTTTGAAGTGCAGGTTTGTTTTCCAGATTATACACATTTAGATGGAAGTGAAAATAGTTAATGTCAGCTTTTTGGATTTCAAAAATTGAATGGCAAAGAGATGGATTCTGTAAAAAGAAAAAAAAATTTTAAAGTCCTGATAAAATAAATATCCCTGTAAATGAATTTTTAAAATGCATGAATCTGCCTTTACATAGGTTCTGATGGCTTGTGTAGTCTCTTATCTGTTTTTATCCAGAAGTTCTCCAGGAGATTTGCCTGTGTTCAGGTTTGGAGGTGAGTGGGTAAGGGCATGTGGCTTGTCACTGCCATCATTGGGCAAAAGACCCAACTCCTGGCAATGGACCCAACCTGGAATGCTTAACAGAAAGGCTCTTTCCCCATCTGTTCCCTTGCAGCTCTTCAAAAGCTACTTCCTGCCTATCAGCAGCAAAAGACTTCTTCAAATTCGCAGCCTCTATTCAGTTTCCCCACTCCAATTAGGCCTGTGGTCCCTCTGCCTGTCCATGCTTGACTCTTAAAGGTGAAAGACTGTGGGATGATTGTTGCACATTGCAGCATCCTTGCATTGCCTCTTCTTTGTCAGCTGCCTGGGTACTGTTTGCTGTGTATCGCTCTGCTGCTTATGTCATTCAGCCCTGCCTCAGGAAGGACAAAAAGTCTAGAGACACAGAAATACAATTAAAGTAAAACATAAAGTCTTAATTTCACAGCTGAAAAATTGGGTGGTAATGTAGGACACCTAAGATTAAACTCAGTGTGGCTGAAGATTGGATGAAGATGTTTTTAATGAGGCTTTTATCGGCACATCCACTGTTGTGATCTTCTGCTTGAACAGTTGCCTGGAAGAGTTTAATTTGTTCTAAGGCAACACCTCTGTAAACATCTGCAAAATTAACTTATTGCTGTCTTTTGAAACCCAGCTAAAACTCTCCTTTTCTATGATGCCTACAAAGAAATTGACAAGTTAGGCTGCTGGTGTGTTGAGACCGCTGCCTGTCACGCTGACAAATATTGTCTTGTTTCTTTGTACTCTCCCTTTTTCTGTATTCATCTGTTGTCTCTTGGCTTATATTGTAAAATGATTGGGGCAGGGACTATCTTTTTGTTGTGTGTTTGTATAGTACCTAACACAGTGGGGTTCTGATCCAGGACTTGGGCTCCGCGATACTATGGGATTACAAATAATAACTCCAAACCTCTTGCCCCACTTGTCCCTTATTCTGCCATCCAGCGTTCTTTAGATTATGACCCAGATTTTGAGCCTGTGCCTATCTTCATGAGGTAGTTTGTCACCCAGTTACTAATATTTGCACTTTTGAATCAGTTGTGGGCACAAAAAAAAAATAATGATATGGTGCGAAATGAGTAGATCCAAAGGGGATCAGCTTTTGAAAATATAGCCCTGTGGGCCTACTGTTGTCAGTCAAACGTCTACTTCAGGGATACTTTATTGAAAGTGTCACTATCTGGCATACTTTAGATTAGAAACACTATATGACCATTGGTTAACAAATCATTCGCCAATCACTGTTATTAAATTATTCCTAAGGGATTCAAGGAGCAGTAGCAATCTAGAGTGGATTTGATTTAGATCCTAGACTTTACTCTGTTATGGACAGCAGCTTTGAACACCGTTTTATGGCACAGCTTGCTGTCTCATGAGGTTGCTGTAATTTCAGCTGAAATTTTTCTGCCTGTGTGATGTGGTTTTACTTTGTCTATAAATACAATAGTAAAAACTTCAGCTACGCTGTGGCCAGATTTGAAACTGCATCTTTTTTCAATTAGCTTATTCTTTTTTATTGTTATGGTTACTCATTTTGTCATCTTTATATATATATATACATACATATATATTAAAAAAAATTTTTAGGGAACATCTTTTGCCTCTTGAATCCTCACTGTAGCTTCCTCTCTTCTTTAGAGCTTTAGCTTCTTCAAACCAGATTTTAGTTTTTAAAATTTGAGGCTATGTTTATTCCTCCTTCTTGATCTCCCTGCCCTGATGGCCTGGTTGTGGCAAGATGTTGAATTATAAAGCCTCACAATGACATCAGTGTACTCTTATGTTAGTTTGCAGTGTTATCAGTATATGCCCCAAATCACTTTCAGACATATTTTTGCCCCCTTATTCCTCCTCCTTTCCCCCCTCCACCCAATTCCATCCTCTATGGAAGAATGATTTTTAAAGCAGTCACAGCTGTGGTGTCTAAGAAATAATGTGTAAGGTTGACTCTACAAGGTTTAATTATATTAATGGACTTTGGGGATCTCCTGAATCAGAAGAATGAAGATCCAGAAGTTTATTCATAAACAAGAACTCCAAAATGGAATTAATGTGGTCTCATTTAAATGAGAAGAACTGCCTTCTTCAGAAGGAGAAACTTGGCAATTTTCTTGAAAAATACAGTAGAACAAGGTGATAAAACTTGCTTTAGAGAGTCTCTCCAACTTCCACCCTGTCTCCAACCTCTCCTATCTAAGAAAAATCATGGAGAAATGTAGGTGCAACTTAACTTCAGCCATATTTCACATTCAGTCCTGGACTGCTCATAGTCATGCTTCAGGCCAGCCTATGATATGGAAATAAACAGAAAGCTCTTGAGGCACTGATTGGTCTATGGAAAGGCCAATACTCCTTGCCTGTACTACTCTGCAGTCTTTGACATAGATGTTCAGATACAAAGAGTTAGGGCCATAAGGGATTGTTAGATCATCTAGTCTTTTCTTCTGTATACCACAGGCCATTACATTTCACCCAGTTATCCCTTTGTTGAGCCCAATAACTTGTTTGACTAAAGCATACCTTCCAGAAAGACATCCAGTTTTGATTTGAAGACATCAAGAGATGGAGAATCCACCATTTTCTTTGGTCGTATGTTCCAATGATTGATTAACCCTCAGTTTAAACATTTGTGCCTTAATTCTAATTTGAATTTCTCTGGTTTCAGCTTTAAGCCCTTGGTTCTTGTTATGCCTTTGTACTATAGTCCGTGTTTTCCAAATTCTTTACTAAGGTGACCCACCAAATGCTTTATGTATTTATTTATTTATTTAATGGCGCACTGAAGTCCAAATTCATGGGAGAAGGGGTGTGTGTGCGAAACCATAGGCCAGTGTAGTCATCGTCCTGTGATGACCAACCACCCAACCCATACTGGCACCAACCACCTGCAGCAGCACTTCTGCCCTGCCACTTCAATTTTAATTGTGATCCAGAGTGTAGGAGAGACTGGAGGAAGCAAGCTCACCCTATAGTGATGGTTCCAGTCCTGCGGGGCTGGGCCCAGCTCTGTGCTCTGGGTGTTTTGGCCTGTTCCCCTTCCATCTAGCATGATGGAGGAGTGGCTGAACCAAATTTGAGTTAGTGGTGCGGTGGCCTCATATGCTAAATCTGAGAGTCAGGCTTTTCAGTCTAGCAGAGAAAGGTACAGTGGGCTCTTCCATCTAGCAGAGAAAGATGTAACAGTCATCTAATCACGGGAAGTTGAAGCTAGACAAATTCAGACTGGAAATAAGGTGTAAATTTTTAACCCTGAGAGTAATTTATCACTGGAACACTTAACCAAGTGTCATGGTGGATTCTCCATCACTGGCAATTTTAAAATCAAGATGATGATTTTGTAAAAGATATGGTCTAGGAATTATTTTGAGCTAGTTCTATGGGCTGTGTTTTACAGGAGGTCAGATTAGATGGTCCTTTCTGACCTTAGAATCTCTGAATCAGGTCACATCACCTGGAAAGGACAGGAGTCACTGCTGCAGGGTGGACTTGCTCATATATCCCAAAGCCCTGTTGCGTGGGCCATCTGCATTGGGCCCACAGCCTACCTACAAACTTCCCAGTCAAACCTACTGTTTGGGAAATACTGCACTACATTAGACTTTTTAGTACCTTCTCCTTGTGAAGCTATTTATCTGCTGTAAGTAATCAAGTCACCTCTCAGTTCTTTCATTCTAGTCATGTTGCTGAAAGTGTTCCTACATTTAAAAAAAAAATTAAATTTCTTTCTAATTCTGGTAACTTCTTGGGGAGAGTGTGTGGTTTTTTTTATGGACTTTTATAAATAGTGTCTGGATATTACATACTCACCTATCCAATACATATACAAATAAGAGGTGTGTGAGTGTGAGAGAAAATACCGACATTCTGTATTATTGATATAGTGTCATAAGGTGTGGAGTACTTCTTTACAAATAAGACACTATCTGGCTCCAGTGGTTTGAAAGACAGGGCAATCGTTTGAGTCGCCCATGAGAGCTGCGTTAAGGTTAAACAGTTGGAATGCTGCAGATTTCTTCAATGTCAGCTGTAGTGAAGTAGTTGTATTGACTGTTTGCATTAGCAGTGCTTTTTTTGCTTCTAAATACGAACTCTGCCTATGAATAGGTATAGCATTCTGAGTCTGCAGTGATGATTTGCAAATTGAGTTCAGATAGCATATACATATTTGAGTGTGTGTGTGCAGGGCTGGCCCTAGACCAAATGGCACCCCAAGTGAAGAGCATCTGTAGTGCCCCTGCCTCCATTTCGGCTTCCCACCTCCCTTTTGGTGCCCTCCCATATGTACACTTCCACAATTACATAATAAAACAAGGTTCACAATATTGTAGCTGGGCTCTTGCTTCGCTTCACTTTGTTCTTATATGTCACTGATGGACAGCTGACACCCCACCCCTGACATATCCGTGAGGGCGTGGCTGACAACATTCTAGGAGATTTGAGGAAAATGTACTTCTCAAAGTCTGGAAGGTTCCATGAGATTCTAAAAAGGTCCAAAACATTCTAGGAGGTTAGCGAAAAATGAATCCCCAAATGGAATACCTGAAACTTGTTACTTCAAACATCCTGTTTTCTCTTTGTGTCACTAACAATAAAAAAAAGCACCCCAAGCCTGGCACCTCCCGAGCCTGGTACCCCCAGGTGGTCGCCTGCCCCTAAATCCAGCATTGTGTGTGTGTGTGTTTTGAGTGTAATGTGCTTTCTGCATAAGAATCATTGCCTCTTTTGCAAATGGATAAACTACATAGAAGTGGGGGGAGGAAGTGTTACTGCAGCTTCTGTTCTGATCTTCCTGTGTGTTTCATCCATTCAGTATAAAACAAAAAAGGATGATTGTGTAGTAATTCTAATAACTTTATTTTCATAGGATCTTGTCAACACTGGACTCAGCACTTTCTTCTTTTTCATTGCATCTGTAGTTCTTGCTGCTTTGAACCATAAAACTGGAGCAGAAATTGCTGCTGTGGTAAGAAAACAATTCACATTTATTTACTCTTGACCATTATTTTTCATCAGAAGGTTGACTTTTTCCTGCACCTCACTGGATACTTCCTAGAGCCTTGCTGACACATCCCCATTTACCATCCCATCCCTATACTTTTAATGGTTATCATCTACACGTTTTTGGCTTGAAGTGGTGTTTTGATTTCAAGGAAGTCTGCTCACCTGCTATGACTTGAGGTGACCCTCTCTTCCCCTCCACCAAAAAAAAAAAGTTTAAATGGTGAGAGCCAAAGGAACTGACTTTTTGGCATAACTGTTCAGATATTCTGACTTTAAATAGTGATTTGTAAATACATTATTTTTATTACCTTTTTAATAAAAGGTTACAGATATACATGAAGTCAGACACACTTTAAAGTTGTTACAGGCAGACCTGCAAAATTTTCCTTGCATGCTCTTTTGTCAGTTTTTCTTTTATGGATGAATAAAATAGTATTCGTTTTTTATTACCACAACCATTGTAAGGGCAAGTGAATCGAATTGTGCCTGCATTGGCAAATTTTAATGAGTTTGGCAAGGTTGGATATAATAATGGGTAAAGTCACACAACTACTCCACAGAACCTTGCAGGGATGAAGTTGAGGAGAAATAAAAAATTAACTCCTTATTTTCTCTGCTTGAGGGCCTGATCTTGGGACAGTGATCTCTTCCCTCCTTGCCATCCAGTGCCATATGGGAATTATGACAACCTTAGAGTAGCAGCAATCAACTTACATTGCTTCACAGCATAGTAGATAAGTAAGAGTGAAATTCTCATTGTGGCACTAAGTTATTTATATTTGCATCACTGGTTTGAGGCCAGAGAAGCTTCATAGTGATCAAAACCACTACCATTTGCTGAGTGTTTGTATAAGCAATAAGCTGGTAGCTTCTCTCTTATTCAGTCTCACTAAACCCACAATCTGTGTTGAGCATTTTTGTTGTTAAAACCAGCAGAAAGGTCTAGGATTTGATGGAAGGAAAGAACTATCTTCTCTCTCTCTCGAAAGGCCCCTTTGACATGAACATTGTCTTGCACTGCCAATGTCTGGGAGTATTCTGTGGCTAGAGAACTTCAGTCACTAAAATCATTAATCCAGTACCTTTCACAAATGCTAAAATTCATTTAAAATAAAAGGCATTGCAGCTGATTTCATAGGCCACAACAATGTGTGAGTGCTAAGTACAAAACCAAGGTCCAAAGATTTTGTTGTGAAGCTGTTACCATTTTTGATTTGGACGATTGCCTTTGACCAAGATTTGTTGCTGTTTCTTTTAGATATTTGGTTTCTTGGCAATGATAGTATATGCTGTGAATATGTATTTAGCTGTTAAAAAATGGCGAATGAACAGCAGACAGCAGAACAGCCGGCAGACAAGTGATTACATTCGTGCTCGGACAGAATCAAGAGAAGTAGATCACCCACCTGAGATTCAGCGTCTGGAGGCATGAAAGCTACATCTGAATGAGACTGCAAGGAGGGGGGGAAAAGAGCAACATTTTATTTTGTCTCATCACATAGTTTGACGTTTTCATTGTTTTAGGAAGAGTGTTTTGGCAGAGAACAGCTGACCATTTATGTACAGAAAGAGAAGACCTATCTTTATTCAGAAGCCATTGACTTGGAGGCTATAATTTTTGGCCACGCAAAAGCATGTTCTATATGAAATGATCACATATATATCTGATGTATGGTTAATATTTTGGATTAAACACCTGTACAGTACTTCTTTCTGGTTACCAGCTCGAGAGAGAGACATGCGCACTCTGCCACTATTTCATCGCCCAGTAGGGATGTTATGATCAACACTATATTGGTCTGTTAAAAGAGAGAAATCCTCCAAAAATTAAATACATTTTATTGCATATGAAAAGAAAGTGAGGGACAAATAGCAATAACATAAGCCAAGTTTAGCGTACACCAACTTTGTGTACACTTCCTCATGCAGCTTTGTAAATGCAATTAACTTCTCACCTGCAAGACCTCCCACAGTTCCATCCTTGGTGCATTTTGTAGCTTAGACAGGCAACCATGTCAGATGTTTGGGCTGGTGGATTGATGATATGGACAGACACACTATAGACTATACTAAAACCACCAAACTCATTTCATGTATGACCTCAACCAGATTTTGAATTGGGGCTCCTACAGGTGAAAGATTAGCACTTTTACCCGCTGCACGATCAACGCAGTCCATCCCACACAAGGGCATAGGTATCTGCTCATGTTTGAATATATATTACATAACTTTCATTCACAAAATACTTTTGAGGCGTTTGTCAACTAATGGACTCTACACACCACTCAAGTTTCATTTTTTATGTTCAGCCATCTGGGAATTTTAAGGAAATCAGGAGCCACCCAAAATGCATGATGTATATATTGTAGGATATTCTAAGACTACAACATTGTGTTTATGTAGGATGCATACACTTTTATGGCATATTCTGGTTTTAGATTGGTTGTTCTGTTAAATTAAAACTGATTGGTGATAGGTTAAATAATTGGGTTTGATGCCTAAATTGGGCCTAGCTGTAAGACATTATTATAATGTTCCTTTGAAACTAATTTTAGATAAGGAGGAAGTATGTGTGGTAGAACCTATTGTTTTTCACTGTTTTTTATGTTTACAGACCATTCTACTAGCTCAAATTTTCTCACGTCTATTGAGCTTTCAGTGAAGAGAAGAATATGTTCTTTGGTTAGAGAACTTGAATTCTGCAATAATGTCTAGAACCTCAGTTGTAATTTTATTAGGGAGACTTCACCAATATCTTGTATGCTCTGTGATTCTGGTGTGTCCCCCATGTAATAATGGGTTGGCATATTTATAAGTGTTTACAACAGGTTTCTCATTTGTTGTAGATGGGAACACCACACCACCTTGCCCTGCTCTTGCGCCCCCTGTGGAATCATATTCAAACCTGATGTAAATGAAGTCAGTTGAGTTGTATGCACTCACACCAGATCTGAGTTTGTTCCATGGACTTTTAGCATTGTATTCATGTGTAACTATTCCCAGTTTGGGTTGATGTTTACACCAGTACTTAGTTGGAATCATTAGGATAAAAGATAACAAAAATTCATAGATGCTGTCAAATCAATTTTAAGTACAAAATGTAGATTTTTTACAAAGCAGTTTTTACCAATCCTAAAGTTAATGGAAATGTTTCCATAAAACTTCATTTTTGTCATTCGAAAAGAAACAGAAGGCTGTAGATTTGAACATTCGGCCCTGTTCATTTCTCAGGCAGTTCAGCCTTGTGTTGATGCATCAAAACCAGAAAGTGAAACTGTTCTCTTTTGTCATTGTCCAACTTGTTTGCTGTTTGCAATGCATCCCACATAAACGAGATTTTTTTAAAATTTTGTTTTAATAATTAGATTAAAGGAACCTTTAATTGTTTTTAATCTCATAGTGCTTTTTTATCAAATATTTAATGTTATATTTCACTGAAAGTTGTAACTGAAGGGAGTGCTGAGTTTAGCGTCTAATAGTGAAGCTCTCAAGATCCTGTAGCGTGGTTAAGAACATAGCCCTTTATTAATTAAAGCTAGTCTTCCCTGGAATTAATGGGTTTCACTGACCCATAACTCAGTGTGGTTAGTAGTTCTGAATGGTGGTGTGCACAGTGCCCACTGGATAAGCTGTTTTTCAGCGTGCTGTGCCATGTGTTGGAGGGATGATATAATTAGCGTAGTTTGTAGATGCCATTTTTAAAAAAAAAATGAATATCCATTAATAAACCTTAAAAATTAAACACAATGATCTTTAGGGTGACTTGCAGATTAAAGGAATACACTGAAATGTTATCAAAACCCTCAAAAAGGGACTCAGAAGATGTATTGTCCTGCACCATAGTCATACTCCTTGGGTAAGGTCTTCCACTGCAGTCAAGTAATGGAGGAGTATGGTGTATGGTATAATAGAGACTTGTCAACATAGCAAAAGTGTATCCTGTTAGCTGATCAGTAAAAGGAATGAAATACATTATACAGTCCCTTTGTGCTTTGCTAGTTAATTGCTGACCCTAAGTAATGTTCTGGTTCCTTAGAAATCTAGAGAGAGATCCATTTACAATTTTATGTTCTTTTTTGATATCTTTTAATGTTATGTGCATTTTACTAGAAGGGAAAAGAGGGAAAACCGCATAGCGCTTTGCCAGAGTTAGAGAGGTCACAGAAGGTTTTTGTTAAAGTGTGTGCTTGGTCTGCAGCTGGCTAGTTCATGTGAATTACTTTTTTACAGTAATCTGATAATGATCTCTAGTATATTGTACAATCCTATAGTAAAGTGTCTGAAATGGTTACACATGAGATACAATGGCCTTTATGTGCTAAGTACAAAACCTCGTTATTATTTACACCATGATTACACAGTCAGCGCAATTGCGGGAGAAGACATAAATTGTGTTGGATGAGCTAGGACAGAATAGAAATTAAAAAAAATTCTGAACACAAATCTTAAATAAATGTAAACAGAGAAAACTGATGTAACTTCCTTATAACTTTTGGGACCAAAGATGATTTTAGTGTTGTATAGATACACTTGTTTTTAAAACTAAGTCTAGGAAAACATTATTTACGTATGTCATGTAATTTGAAGGGGATCGATACTTATGGGTTATGGTAGAAAATTAAAATTAATATATTGATATCCTATGGTGTGTACACCGTGATTTGGTTTTTCCAGACTGGATTTTTTACTGGTATAATAAAATATCAGCATCTTGTCAATACATTTTAAAATCTAATAACCAAAATGCAAAAATACTGATATTGGCCTATATGTGAAAAATGGAGCAGAAAGTTTAACTTTTGTGCAACTTACCCAGGAAACGCATGTTAAAGTGCTTCCCCCATCAGATTATGGTTTTGCTTTACTGCCCATTAGTTTCACTTTAAACTGCTTGTTAAGCATAAAGGGACCAATTCCCTTAGTCCACAAGAGTGCTACTTAGCTCCACAAAAGAATCCACAACATTGCACACAGCACTAAAATTAAAAACGGACCATTAAATCATTGCTCATCTATGTGGTGCTTGAAATTGTCTTTGGCTTCTGGATATGTTTTCCAAGTCAAATTCTGTCCTCAGATACACCATTCCAATGTATTTCAGTGTGTATGTATAGCTGAGGACAAAATTTGCCACATTTGTGCACATTGCATAAGAGAACATGAATGAAATAGGCAACTAATAATAGCAGCTGCATATGCAGAGTGCTGGTTTTGTTTGATTGGAATAGTCCCTTACACACAGCTCTTTGTCAATAGCATATTCAGTTTTGCCAGCCTGGCTACTTACTCATCTTGTCACAACTTCTGTAACTATAGCAACATGCAAAAACCACTCTCTATGGTCGAAATGGTTTTGCAAGTAACATAGTGAAGAACTTTTTTTTTTGTTTTGGTAATTTACTTAGCCAGTTCCTCCTCCTTGCTCCTTTCTCCCCATAGAAATGACCTAATAGTCAGCTGGTTTCTGCAGGGAATTTTTTGTACATCCTTCTCCTCTGGACTAAATGGGGTGGCTCCACATTTGGGAAGCTGAGGGCAGATTGCCCAGTACTTCTCTTTATTTGATTAAGTACTTCCCCTTGTGATTAGTTTGGTGGTTTTTTTGCTCCCTCCTTCAGAAATTTGGAAGCTGTGTGAAATACTTAAGTCTCCTACTATTTGTGTTTCTCCTGTAAATTATGTCATCTGTCAGGAGCACTGGCATAGAGGTGAAAAGAACTGAAGATCCTTTACATTTTCCAGAGAGAGAGAGACAACTAGCTCTGAGATCTGATCCCAGTGCTTCAGAGGACCCCAAGCTCTCTAGCATTGGTGGTCTTTAAACACTGATCCTGGTCCTAGCAGCATCTGAGCTATCCATCGAGTCCTCATAGACTTTTGAATACTTTGGTTGGCTGTGGTAGCAAAGTTTATTTTGCTCTCCTCTCTTGGTGGTAGATTGTCTGTTAGGTAAAAGATGTTCATAAAATTAGAAAAGAGCTTTAAAGAGCTTTACTGTTCAGTCAGGATTGGCAGATACAATTCTGTTAGAAATTAACTTTCCATTCATGAGGGAATTACTTTTTCTTTGAGGTTTTGTATCACTTATCTTAGTTATGTAGCCCATCACTTAGGATGGTCTGGACCTCTTTTGATCTCTCCACTTGTACTTGATAATTAATTCTGGTGGGAAGTGAGGGAAAAGGACAGTTGTCTATTTCCAGTCTCTTCTGTATTAGTGATGGTCTCAACTCTTTTTTTATTTCCTGTGAAGTGCTTCATGAGAGAGAGATCCTGGCGTGGTCCTCCCCTGTCACTGCAAGACTCACTGGTTCTTAAAATAGTGTCCTTCAGACTACTAGGTAGTGCCGTGTGGTCTGTGCCCATTTTGAAAGTTGTTTTAATGGACCCAGGTAGTCCTGTGAAACTGGACTGTAGCATTAATCACTCAGCTTTTCAATGAAATGTCCAGTTTGGCCTCCCTAAACAGGTGAAGATCTTCCCTTATGCTACTTATCCCTCCTGATACGTTGGTTTGAGGTGTCCAGGAAGACCAAGTGGTGCTTAACTTACCCGCTAGAGACTCTTTCATCCCATAATTTTGGCAAAAACAACTATCTTTCAACAGGGAATCTTTTCCTGGTCTTAAATCTCCCCACCGATGTTCTAGTTTCTTCTTTTATGACTTTTTTCAAACATTCTAACCTATTTCCTTTCTGGAAGTGGTAATTAATATTGCAATGGTAATGTAGAGCACACTTCACAGAAAGCCTGAGGCAGTCTGCAAGTCAAACACTATTAAAAACAGCATCACCATCCTCCTTCAGATGTGATGTAAAGACAGCTGTCCACATCTAATAGCATAAACGTGATAAGCTAGAACACTGAAACCTCTAGAGGCAAAGGTCTGATATTTAGGGCAAAAAAAGGTTGACAGAATCTGACCATGAACTTAAGAAAAAAGCTGCCAGTACTTTTACATAACTCTTTATTTTCCAAGTGAGGTGTGAATATTATTAATTCTCAGTAGCCTAGGGAAGGAGAAGGGAGGTGGTTTTTGTGCATTTTACAGAAGAGGGGCCTGAGACACAGTGAGTCAATGGTAGAACCAGGTTTAGAAATCTAGAAATGTTGTTCCTGGCCCATAGGTCACATCCCTAATGAGAAAATAAGATACTAAACCCGAGATTCTGTGCTGACACTGTGAACGGTCTATTTTAACATCTGTGTCTGAGCTGTGCGGTTGAATCAGCCAGTATGGTTATCGAGCAACCCAGTTAAAAACCACTAGCTGGTAAAAAGGGTCACTACCGAATGCAAGTACTGCTTTCACCGGAAGTGTGAGTTGCCCAATTTTAGGTACCAATCCTGCAGTGTTTTACATGCGGAATAGTCCTGCTGAAATCAAAGCTATTTGCATTGTGTAAAGTTGAGCATGTGTGTTGGTCTCTGCAAGATCGGGTCCTTAGTCCCTAGCTGTGACCCCCGTCCACAGTGTGGTGGGCTGCTGGGAGTCAACTAAGGATCAGACACATTATGCAGAAATAGATAGGTTTAAACACAATAGTTAAAAACAACTATTTTAGGGTTAATGGTCATAAAAAATCACTTTGAAATCAACTGAAATGTATGTATGAAAATAGCAGAATGCTGTAATGTTTGTCAAAGTAAGGGACCTAGAAATTATATTTGAAAACTGCTAATACAAGTGGTAGAGAGTTCTTCCTTTCAGTACGGGAAGTTATCAAGACTCAGAAGCAGGATTAAGTTAAATTGCTCTTTAGTACTTTCTTTACTATCTCCATAGTACCCATCCTTCACACACACAGGAGCAGAGAGGTTTCAGATCTGGCTGGGAGAGTAAGAGAATAGAGTCTGACCCTAAAGTTTTGTTTTTTGTGCAAAGTTAAAAAGATCTTTGTTCATATTTTAATCATTTATGTTCTAGAAATACACTTTTCAAATAAAAGCTACTTAGGCAGTGATTTATAATATTCTTTGACTTAGCGTGGATGATGCAGTCCAATTTTGTTTGGGGATGTGCAGCTTTCAAAAATGTCCTTATTTATGCCTGTAAGTGAAAGTCACCCATTTCTCTCCAAAAATGTGATGAAGTACATCCTGTGCTAGCAAACACTATAGTTACCTATTCATAATCGCACTGGAACGCTTTCAGCCCTGCTGGATGAATCATCTAGTGAAAATTTGTCTTTTAGTAGCTCTGGGCTAATAAATATTTTTATAACTAGTCACAGGTGTTCCTTTTTAAATTATACTTGGCAAAGAAAATATTTAATTTTGTTTTATATACAGTATACATAGTTATCTTGATCAACATATTTATAACACAGAGCTTTGAACTTACTATGAAGGTTTTATTTCAGTCCCATGGATTTCATGAGCTAAGTAAAAGCTAATTAACGTATAATGATATAAAAACATGGAAATTGTTGTCTTAAATTCATAATGAAGACTTAAGAACATTTGAAAAGGTAGTGTCCAGATCTTATAAACAGGATTTTGAGGATTTTGTTGGGGCGGGTCCCTACAGCTATATTAATAACCTCTGGATGAGAAATATTGAAGGAACAGGATGAAATATAAACATCTGCTTCTTTTGACTTGCAAGGACCTGATGATTATCCAGAACATGGTACATTTCAGGGTGGTGTTCTTTAGACAAATGTCTTAATAGACATATTTAGTTGAAAGCTTCACAAGTTTGAAATGAAATATCTATAACTAGTTTGATTTACTATTTTTATTAATCTTTTAATCCAAAAAGTATAATAGTCTAAATATTTTAGCAATGCTGTATTGTGCCTGATGTCTATAAGTTTAAAATGGTTCAGGCCAGCATCTTGTATTTTGAAAATTTGCTACCTTCAATTTTCTACTTTTTATACTTTAGATCGTGAACATTGTAATGGTTCCTAGTTGTTGGATATTGTGGAGGGATAGTGCATCTTTTCACTATCATTCATGCAGCTTTAAGTCACATTGCAGACCTATAGTGAGATCATACTTTTATTTGCATTGTGACCAATTTAATGCATTTTAAAACACAACACTTAGGACATCCGAGAATGAATGATGTAGCTACTTGAAAGGTGTTTCATTGGCCAGGATTCTCCTCTTCTACATTAGTGTCCATTGAAACTGTTTGTATATGTTGAAGTTTCTACGGGTTCAGGAACCCAGAATAAAATAGTAAAGTATGTATTTATTACTCACTTTATTGCTGAGTTTTGGTTTGACAAGTTGACGTTTGTTTTGCCTTTTCACATATTTGTAAACAAATATTGGAAAAACTACTTCACCTAGGGTGCCTTCCATGTTTGGTATAAGTACTTTGTCAGTCATAAAGACAGAAATGTAAATGTATTAAACCAGTGAACACTATTTTTGTAACATGACTTACTAACACATTTCCAGCTTTTTGTTTTATTTTCACTAACACCAGCCTCAGTGGTAGCAGCAACCATTTTTGTTTCCTTTGTGCACTAAATAGTAAAGTTCTGAGCTCAAGGTGGAACAGGAAAATTGTACCTACTTTGCTCTGCTCTGCTCAAAACCATAACCTGAAAGGTGAAAAGAACCCATGCTAATGGAGAAATGTACTTGAAAGTACTTTTTTCCCCCTTTAAGACATTTATGAGATGCATATGCACCCTTGATGCTGAATCTGAGCTCAGTAAAAGAGCTGACTGGTGCTGATCCAAACATTCCTGCATCTAGACCACCATTTAAGCTAGAATATAACTTTTAAGAAGAAACATCTAGTCTTGACTGAAAGACTTTTTAAGTGACAGGGAATCCATTCCTATACTGCCAGAGTTGTAAACGTGAACAGCAGAAGGCTCACTCAGAAATTCCATCTAAACTAAAATATATTTTTTTTTGTTTTCAAATCTGTGTAGGCCAAATCAGAGTTAGAATGATCTGTCTTTGAACCTGTAGACTGCTGGACTGGGCAAAGTGGGTCCATTTTCCTTTTAATATTAGCACAATTCCCCTGTGCATTGCCCCTTTTGGATAAGGAAATTGTAATTTTCTGCCAAGGAAAATACTTCAAGCATTTTTGTATGTGCCACTGCAAATGCAAGGGCCTGATTCCGCAGCCCTCACTCAGGCAAAACTCCCAGTTAACTTAAAGGACCAAAGGCTTAGGCCCCCATATGATTATCTCGCTTTACTGTATAAAAGCATGTTGTGATCAATGAACTTTTAGTTTTAAGAAAATTGAGTTCAAGCAAAATTTTCTGTATAAAGATAATTTACAGTCTGATAAAATTAAACTAATTTTGGTTAGTGTTCTTGTATCTATTTTAGATCAGCAAAAAACAAACAAGATGGTCAACAAATAATATTGAATGTTTCTAGCACAGGTACTTACCCACTAATCCAAACTGGTGTCATCTTCCCTGTATCAATAACTAATTTAATCTGATACAGTAAGTGTAGTAGCTGTCAGGCTTTCTGTGCAAAGAAGTTCTGTTGATGTTTTGGACAACTTTAAAAGCAAAATTTTCCGTGAGCAAGAAAACACTTCCTAAACTTGTTTTGTAGAGAACTGATATTCTTCTATATGTTATGCACTTCTTTTCTGTTTTTATTAATGTTATAGTGTAAACAAAAGTTGAAGGATTGTAATAAATTTACTGATGTGATATAGAAGGCAATCTCTAACTTGCTGTTTGATCTTGTCTGGTTTTAAAACACATGCCTTTATAACACAACTTAAATGGTGTATTTTATCAGTTTTAAATGTCATTTTGCGTATTCAGTGTTTTGTATATGAGCACAATTTTTTAAAAATTTTACAATGTAGTACTTGTGCTGTCTTTTGAGTTTGCTGTTTTCTCTTTGCTAGCTTTTTTTCTTTGTTCTTTTGATATATCAAGATAATGAGCTCTAAAAATTTTCATGGTACTCTCCTGATTGTCTTCATAGTAGTAAAACCTGTATTTTTGTATGTAGGGAAAATAGTTTTCTGAACACTAATTTCTGATCAATGTAGTATGGATCATTTGTGAAGGATTTCTTGATTAATAAATAGACATGTTAAAGTGTTTTAAACATTTTGTCTTCATCTGTAAATGCAATGTACAAATTCAGTACTAGGTGTCATGGCTCGCTGTTTAATTTAACGGATATCTTGCTGATGATCTAAAATTGCCATCCACTACTGTAGCAGGTGTAAACTGGTTTTATTCGATATTTAAAGAAAATTTATTGAATTGATGGGGATGATAAAGCACCAGGAAAGAGATTGTTTAAAAAAAACCCAACAACCCACTTTTCAGTAGTCCCTGATAAATTCCATGTAGTAGAAAGCTCAAACAATCTAGCTGTCAGTGTGTGTTTGTGGCAGGATCCTTCTTGGGGTTTTTTTGGCCTGTACAGTTAAATGCCATTACTTACTGTGGTTTGCAGTGCTGTACTCTGAATTGTAAATAATGCTGAGACTGAAATCTTAGAGAAAATGGATAATTTTCGGCTGCCTCATAGTGTAAGTGGCATGAGCTATTACCAAAGGAAGTGGGAAGATGAATTTCTTTATTGCTTAGATGCTTCAAGTGTGAGATGAAGGCATTGAGTTTCTGAAGGGAAGAAGCAAGGGGAAAGCCCCTCTCGAGGGATCTGCTCAGTGAATGAGTGTTGTGAAAACCCTCTGAAATGTGGGAGGCACTTTAAAGGCACCTGTGATTAAATTCAAACTGTAGATAGCTACATTTTAGTTGTGGGTGAAGCGACAACTTATATCCGTTTGTAAATGCTTTGAGTTTAATCATTGTTCTAGAACTAAAATGTATGGGGGTTAGAAATGCAGAAAAGAGCAGTTTGATCATAAAAAGCTGTTGCACTGACAATGTCGGTAGAAGAAACCTCTGCAATAGCTGGTTCCCTAAGGGTCAGATTTTTCAGGGCTGCTGAGCAGCCAGAGGTCCCATTGACGTGAACTTGTCAAAAAAATCAGGACGTTGGTGCGGCCTGGCTATCCCCAAGCATTCAAAAATCTTTAGTCAGGCCCCAAAAAGTCATAATTGGTTTTAAAATACATGACTCTAAAAATAATATAATTTGGGTTCCCTTTGTCTGACTCCTGCGTTTTCAGGGATAGGTTTTTTTCAGCCTTCATGGAAGCTAGAAACTTTTTAAAATGAAAGCTGACAGTCTGAGAATCACATGATTCCTTGAGCTGAGGCTTTAAGAAAAACATCAAATATCTCAACAATAAAGATAAAATCATGAGAGCAAGCAACACAATGTATTGTTAAAGTGATACTGAATTATCTTAGTCATATTTTTGTATTCATCTCTTGATTGTTTGAGAACATCAGCATAAAACCCAAAATTTTTTACTTTCGTTTTGTTTGAGGAATAATTCCTGAATTCTAGAAATACTGTGAATAAATTGCAAACCCAAAGAGCAGATTTGTTTACAAGAACTGATAATATCAGATCCCAAAACACACAGCATCTTATTTACTTCCAAGAACTGCTGAAGAGACCATGATGACATTTATGGTGATGTCCCTTTTATGCATGCGATAGAGGAGTGTGCCGCACTTTACAAAGGGATACAGTGCTGAGCCTGAAATCTCCCAGTGCTGAGACAACACACTTCTCACTGCTTCTTACAATGGTCTGTGCTAACTGGCATGATTAATCCAAACCGTATTAGTCTATCTGGTTTACAGAGTGGACGGTTATAAAAATGGGATTGTAAAATAAAGAACATGTAAAGGAAAAACACAAAATTCAGGTTCTATTAAAGATTATATAATCCAGATTGGTTTATAAATGTCAATCATGGGCTAGTTTCCAGGGTTCACATGCAGTACATAAAAAAAAAAATTACAAAAAGAAAATGTGTACATTAACAGCAGTTTCCCTAATGTCCCGGTAAATGCCAGTAAATATATTACAGTAAAAGAGGATGACGGAAATGCAGAATTCCACAGTGGAAAAAGTCTGTAGGGCTCTTTCCTGAAACAAGCAATGATGCCTTATCACATTCAGGAATAAACATTCATTGGTGGTATTATCCCTTCAGTGGTCTGGAAATGTGAATTGTGGCGAACCGGAAGGTTGTCTTTTAGTTATCTCCTCATTCAGCCACATGGTTCTTTTGCTACACCTGTGCACTGCTATTCGGTACCTTGCTTCTGGGTGGCTAACAGCCAGCTGCTAGCAGGTCCCTGAAACCCAAGTTTTCTTTTTTTAGCTCTGTTTTCATTTACTCTTGGTACCACCTGCTGTGTTATGAAGTCTTCACAAAAAAAAGAAAAGCCACCAATCCTGGGGCTGTATGAAATACTTGTTCAACAGACGAGGGTTTCTTTGAAACCAGCATATTAAATGCTGTACGTGGAGTTGGCCATTCTTTTAACTAAGTTATTGTTTGGGATGTACATATGTTCTCTCAGAAGCTGTCACTACTGCCAGTAAGCGATGTTACCCTCTCTTTAAAAAGAATCATTTGAAATGCAGGAGTTTTTTCTAGAAACACCACAGCAAGGGACACATCTCCCTTCTCTGAAAAGCCAGAGAGGGCTGGGAAAGTGAGATTTGTTGCACTGAGATTTCTGTCAGCAGGCGGGGTTTGCCTCTCCACAAGAGTGTGGACCTTCCACACCACAGAAGCATAGATTATGTGAGATTTGCAGAAGCCCTTGTGTCTATTTTGTCTCTAAACCGCTCCATTCTCTGTGGTAGCCTGGCTTTATCGGGAACGGTAATCCCAGTGGTTCCCTGTCTGGGCTAAACACGACTGTCTGGAGGACTGATGTTGTGCACTGGGCTCTCATGGAAATCCCGGCAGGTTTGAGGGGGTGAGAGATGTCATGTGGATAGCTCTGAGGTGGACCCCTCTGGCCATGGCTCCTGAAACGAGCTAAACATGAAGACTACACTTAGGGACTTCTGCACTGGTGGTAGGAAAGGGAGGTTAAAATGGTGACTCTTATGCTCAATCTCATTTTTGCCACAAAATTTGAAGAAGAAAATCTTACAAAAGGACAGAACTGAATGTCCACTGAGCCAGCTCACCAGCATTTTGAGATTTGCTCATGTTGCAGATTGTCAGCTGCCATTGTCACATGTAGGCAGCAGACATACAGTTAAATGCATTCTGAAACCTACCCACCCAGTAAAACCTGTGCCTTCAAATGCTTGAGATAGCAGAGGTAAGGAGACTTCATCGAAAGGAATACTGTTGGCTTCTTAATCTGGAGAAAGGAAAAAAAAAAGTAGCAAGAAGGATCAGACTCGGAAATCTAGAGGTTTAAAGTCTGAAATAAAGCAAGCATATTAAAAGGTAAGTTGATTACAAGTTTGAAATATTAAGTTCCTGTTTACTCAGTGCTTTGTAGTGCTGAACAAGGGAGGGCCAAGCAGAATTGAGATTCACGTTCAAACATTTGCATCTATGTACATGGTTGCACATCAAAATGGTCAATTTCCAAAGACATGTCCTGTTACATGGGAATATTCTTTCCCTCACATCACTGTTACTGGCTTTGGTGACTCTGTAAACAGTGAGGGAAAAAGAGAGAGAATATACTGGTTGACAGAGACCAAAACAAGAAAGAAACATTTCATCTGGCAGTGTGTTTAGCAAAGAGAAAAGAGCTAGGATGCCTCTTTCCTTTTGACTTCACAATCCTGTAGGTGCTCTGTACTTCAGTTCGAATCTGAATCGGAGTCCTCGTCTGGGGGAAAGAAAAAAGAAAAAAAGGGCGGTGAGGAAAGTAAAGCTTCAGTGTCACCTTTCACTCCTGTTCAGATAGATTTGTTGCTGTTTTAGGTTGCTGCTTAAAAAAACAAAAAAAGGATCTTAGGAGGATGTCTTTAATTACAGCTTTTATTTCCATAGTATTCCAGATGGTTGTGGTGCTTTAAAAGACAGAACAGGAGTTCATTTCAGACAATACAAAACAAAGGACAACAGTTCAAGTGAAAAGTTGCAGGGATGTTGGTAAGGTCACTGCGAAAAGGAAGCCTTCTCAAAAGATGTGAGTTTGTTTAAAGACCTTCTATAAAACTTATGCTGTCTTTTAGAAGTCTTGTATTTTGCCAACTAGAGTACCCACTTGTTGCTTTATGGTGCTCCCTTCTCTTTCTCGGCTCCTATTCATTTTGCCAATACAGTATGTGAGTGTAGCTGAAGAGAAGGAATTAGAAAGCCAATGGGAATGCGGGGCATGAAAATCTTGTAGACTAACAGGTATTAACTGTTAAAATGTGAAATGAAATGTAAAAAATTAGATGTTTGTTTCTTACTAAATAGAACCTTTTTGTGGAAAGAAGAAACGCCCTGGCAGTAAGATCTATTAGTCTGTGGAATTATCTCCCAGAGGAAGCGCCATCAGTGGTCACACTTAAAATTAGATTAGACCTAACACTAGGGAATGCATTTTTTTTAAAAACAGGGCAAAGACTTAACTTTCTCTAATCAACAATCCTTCAATAATGTGCTCTAGACTACCATGGCTTTGTATCATGGAATAGTTAACACACACGAGTTCTGGGTCACTGAGAAAACAGCCTGTATAGACGAACTCATGTTGGGAACTCTCACATATCTGCCAGATGAGTGTGGGATTTTGCTTTATGACTTGTAAAACGTAAGGGAGGCATTCACCTACCTTCTGACTTCTGTGGTTCAGTGGCATTTTCTGAGCCGCCTTGTTTCAGAAACGTGACCAGGTCATTAAAAGTAATGTAGAAGTCAACAGCATATACTATTGTGGCTATAAAGCCAAATACCTAGACAACAGAAGGACAGGCTCTTCATCAGCAGTTCATGTCAACTGTCAGTGACAAAAATGGGCTAACCTTAAAGAACGATTGGGCAAATTGTTGAAGAAACATGGGGCAAGATTCTGAGCTCTGCCATTTGGGGGGGAAGAGGGGTGGGTGAGGAGGCTCTAAGCCACCTTTGCACCTACTAAATTATTAGCTCATTTGGGGATCTGTCTAACAACCCATGAGGTAGATCTAAAAGGGGGCTTCCTCCAGCCACTTATGGGCCATTTCATAGCCCAGAACAGCCAGAAAGTTCTAGCCACATGCACCATCAAACACCTGGCACGCCCCTATGTCTGAAACTACAGGGGGTGTCCCTTTGGGCCCAGCAGCACTCTGGGAACCCTTTTGTACTGAAGGAATTCCCATCTGGAAGATCAAGCTCCTTTCCAGTCTCCTTAGGCATAGTTTTTGCCATTTTGCAAGGCCTTCGACCAGGCTGCTGAATGAGCCATTCTAGGTGTAGTGTCTCTGGAGTTGCCTATTTAGATTAACAGGACAAGTTGGCTGGAAAAAGTAAAAGGCCTTTGTATCTAAGCAGGCTACGACTCTGGCTTACAAACTGCAGCATAACAGTAGTGACACAAAGGTAGCTATAAAATCAAACCCTTATGAAATTCTGTTTACTTTCCAATGATTCGGTTAAAGTGTTTGGCTGACAGGAGAGAACGCATCCAAGATATCTTTTAAAATATTATGCAAACTTGATTTATATTATTTATGTTGCATAAAATATTTGTATCTCTTTGACTTCGAGTTACAGATGGAAAGAGACTGCGTCTTAGTTCTGAGCACAAAATGCTAACTGTGATCTCTCTCCCCAGCAAGAGCACTTCACAGTCCATGTACTAGTTTAAAGGCAAAATGGCATTGCTTTTGTCTCAACTACTTAGTGCAAAAACAGGCAGCAGAGACACAAGTCTGAAAATATTTGCAACATGGATCATATTTTATGAAATAGAATTATAACCGTTGGTAGCTTTATAGGGCTTTTCATCTAAGGATCTCAATGCTTTTTTACAGAAATGGCTAAGTATTACTATCTGCATTTTACAGATGGGGAAAGTAAGTGTGTGACCTTGGCCAATTCAATAATGAATGGCTACATCAGGTCACTGATTCCCAGTTCCTTGTTCTAAACAATAAACTGCTTTTCCTGTCTTTGGGCCAAATCCTGACCTGAATAGATTCAATGGTCAAACTTCTACTGATTTCAATGAGCTCCAGATTGGGCTGTTTCTAAAATATACTGAAGTACAGTTTTCATCAAGATGCGGAAGTAGAAATTGCTTTTGCACTTTTAATACTTACTCCAGCTGCTTTGGATGCTCCATCGGAATATTTTGAGACTGCAGCGATTGAGATGGCAAAATATATAATGGCGGCAGTGACACAGCGTAAGAAATCCTGTATAACATAATGCAGTGTTGATTTTAATAGTCAGATTACTGGGACACATTAAACTCTGTTAAAATCGCTTTTAAAATGAGGACTTAAAAAAAAAAACTTTTTCAGACTTTCAAGATTATATAGTTAATTGTTTTATTATCTGCATGTAGACCTACTACTTTCTTGATATACCTGGGAAATCAAAATTAAAAAAAAAAAAAAAAAAGCAACTGAGATCCGACTCCAGTAGTTAGAATCTGATCTCAGTGCCAAAAGTCAATGCAAACCTTAAATTGGACTGAGAAGGATATCTTCCCATTGACTTCACTTGGGAGCAGAGGCAATACTTTGGGTTTATGCTAATATTCCTGAGATCAGAAGTTGGTGCTTTGTCTTAATGAGTGTGCATGGAACATGGTTCTGCTACAGCTAGAAATTATTAAATGGATTCTAGTTGGAAAGCTTCTGTTCACTTGCGGATAGTCCCTGTAGGAAATTATGAAAGCCTTGCCACTTCTGACGTCAACTAGATGGCCAACGCACAGCAGCACATAATGTATAAGCCATAGCTTGCACTGGCTGGGCCAGGCACTGGATTACCTATTCTACTTGTGATGGTTCTAGTAGTGCCTCTGTTCCTCTGGTTCTCCCTTATATACAGTGCTGTTATTACTATCTAAGAAAAATAAATTATACAGCTGAGAATCTAATTAAATTACAAAAAACTGTATCCAAACCAATGTGATTATTTTCTCCCCAGGCAACAGTTGTACCAGCAGAGGAGGCTGTGTGGTACAGCAAGCACACAACAATGTACTTAAATATTTCCGACTGTACAAATGAAAACATTCTCTTCAGTACCTGATCAGAAATGTTTGCCCTGCATTTAATCTGTAGCTTATACTGAATGTGTACTGACAAGTAAAGGGTGAAAGGTTGAGAGAGAATTCTGTTCGTCAATGAAATGTAGAGTATCCAAACTCAAAAGGAACTGATGGTGGGAGATGAAATCTTTCATTCTTTTGGGTAAAATGTGCCGTGTGTATATGATTGACATTGTAGGCTCTTTGGGGCAGGGGACAATGATTAGCTAATGTTCATGTAAATCTTGTGAGATGGGGGACTGATATCTTGACCTCTGTTCATATTTTGTCTTTTCTGAAGAGTTGGACAACTCGGATATTGTCATAAGATAAATCCTCCAGAAATTCCTTTGAGGTCAAACATTGGTCGGCAATCTGCATTCTGAAGTTGGTGCACATTACCATGACAGACATAATCAATATGCAGTTGAGGGTTTTTCTTAGATGGTTTTGTGAAGAGTGCTATAAAACAGTAAAAGACGAGCATTTATTTGAAAAGAGGGGGAAGGGCCCTTGAGAGTGGAACTAATCACAAGCTCTGAAAGATGCAAACCATCCCTGAGATAAAGAAGTTCCTGCTATAGTTGTAGCCACCAAAAACTCTACCAATTTAACTCAAAGCGCATTAAGACCAACTATCCCTACGTTGCACTAACAGGGAATCCAAACTCAACTAGTTTGGGATTTTTTCCCCACACAATAATTTGTCCTGCTAGATAAATGTTCCCTGTAGTGAGTGTTTGGAGCTACAGAGCCACCTAGTGGGCAGTGTGAGTAATAACCTGCAACTACGTCTCCCTAATGAACAGGTCAGATATTTTTTCTGTTTAAAGGTGATTTTCTTAATACGAACTGGGTATCAACTGCCAGAAGGGTCATTAGCTCCTCCAGCCATCACACAACAAACACATTCGTACTTTGTTGTGGGGGAAACTGCTACTTTGACTGCACTGACACAGCTCATTCCAACTGAGAATTTTAAAGCACTTTATCAAGGTGATATTATTACCCTCCCATCAAAGAATGGGGAAACTGAGGCACAGAGATTAAGGGTTGGATTTTTTTAGAAGTGCCTAGTGCTGGCCCAAAGCTCAGTGAGGCTGAGGCTGGTGTTTTTGAGAACACAACCTTAAAGTCACAAAGCAAGTCAATGGCAGAGTCAGCAGCCTGTGGGCCTGAGCTCAAACTACAATGATGCTTCCCATAAAAACAGGTAGCTACAAAGTTATAGCATATAATCCATTATAGTTTGTAAAGTGACTTTGGGTCCTGTGGGATGAAAGGCACTATAAAGAATTTATTAATAATAACGGTCAAGAAGTTAGCAATTAGACTAAAATGCAGCTCTGTCCCTTTTATCTTCTTTCATACTGTACAATTGAAGTTGTGTGTGGATTTCACATCCCACTTACCGTCAAAGGCCAGTAGATTCCTTTAAACTTCTCATTAAGCTTAGAGGAATATGCAAACAAAAGAAACAGTGCCAGCAGAAATTCTATGAGTGGTGCCATCATAAAAGCTGCAGCTGAAGATGCAATATAACAGATAAAGGTGATAAATGACAGCACCTAGAGTACAAGGAAAAACATCACTAATTATTCACATTCTACAACAGAGACAGAGCCCAGGGCAGCTCAACGAGGTTTGAAAAAGAGATTTCTTGTGCATATTTCAGTCGATCCAGTGACTGATGGCAAATGCTACTTTCTACATTTTCCTGGGGCTAATTACCCCTCTTGTTTAGGATTGTGTAAATTTAAAGTAACTCCATCGATTCCAAAGAATCTGAAGTTGGCTTCCAGGGAGCTACTCCAGATTTACACCTGTCTAAGTGTGTAAAACCTCCAAAACCAACAAAAATTGACACTTTTTCGGCAATGTTCTAGCTGCAAGGAAAGAGATAGCTATAGTATGGCTCAAAAATGAAAGCTCCACAAGGGAGAAGTGCCTAAGAAAACCCATGACAACCTGAAACACAATCCAAACAAAATAGAACTGAAGAATGGTGGGCTGGACTGCAGCTAATATGACACACCTGTGAGGATAAAGTCAAGTGTCGTTTCAGCTTTATGGATGGGAAACTGTAGCATAAAAGCTATGGGTTGTATATTTTTAGTTCAGTGAAGGGTGGAAGGACAGAGACCAGATGGATACTATTATATATCTTTAAAAAATTAAAAAATAATTTACCTTTACATATGAAAAATGGATTAAATCACCCATTTGAAAAATAACTCTCCGCCCAAACCCCTCATTTGTTTTGGGAAGTTCTGGCCTGACATACTTTGTCTAAGGACTGGAAAGCAGCATCATGGGTCTTGGGCTCTGTCTCTTTAGCTCCAGCTAGTCAGCCTCTCCCCCTTTCATTTTTACCCCTAGGATGTGTGTTAGTTAAAACCATTAAAACAATCCCTCCCATTCTAACCTAATACTTCCTCTCTCTCACAGCCTGCTCCTGCTCCGGGCAAGAAGGGGACACCAACACCACCTGCCCATGAGAAGCCAAGGAAAGAGAGGATAACCGTCAAACCAAGTATAAACCAGTATTTGGCAATTTTTAATGCAGCTCACTGAGAAGCTGGACTACATCATTTCTCTGCTGATGGGAAGCCAATAAAGCAGCAGCTTGGCCAGGTCCATGTCCAGAATTCCAAGATGGCACCATTTAGGGGGGTGAGTGGCACAGATGCCTTCTCTCTGGACCAAACTGACTTGTTTGTTTCAAAATCTCTCTAACAAAAACCTGAAGAATATTAATTATTTGCACAGCAAGCCACAACATTTACATACTGCGTTGCACGGCAAGCCACACCCCTTCCGAATCATTCCCAAATGCAAAATTTTAGATTTGCTGCTAAGATGATCCTAGGTGGCATCATCACTGCTATTTCACTGGCTTCCTTTTCAAAAGGGATGGCGCAAACCTGCTCCTCCTTCGTGGTGGTTTTGTTCTCTAACTGGACAATAGGAGATCCGTAAAGTTTACACATGCTGTCTGCTAGGGGTTGGTACTGGATTCCAAGTCTGTGCTATGTCTGGGAGTGATCTGTGAAAGAAGAAACTACTCCAGAGCTTTCTTGTTTAATAAAATGGCAGTTTATTATTTGTTAGTCAAACGTAAAAATGAACGGGGTCCAGGAGCTGCTTTTTGAATGGAAATCTAATTCAAAGTGTGCTCTTGAAATGTTCATTTATTTTCAGACGTTTGATTATGCCATGGAACAGCCTTGAACAAGTTCTAAGCACAGATGAATAGGTCTGTGATACAGGTCTCTCATACAGATTGGTCCTAATTTCTCTTCCAGAGCCAAATTTTGAACCCAACAAAGGTCTGTGATGTTTATAGATCATTACAGCAATAGACAAGCCACAAAAGTCAGATCAGAATATGATTCAAATTCCCCCTCCTAAATGTTGGAGGTTCCATGCCCATCTCTAATGCCAGAGAAATGAGGGGTGTGCATGTTTTGTTTGTTTGGTTTTTAAAATGGCCCTTTCTGAAAAGGAGACTCTGCTTGAAAAACAGTGTTTAGATAGGAGAGGTCAATTAATTTGCCTCACTGAATTTCAGATCTATTGGTTTGGCTGCCAGCAACTCCAATATATTCCCTGGACCTGGTTGTACATCAATTAGGGCATGTTATATTTGCTATATAAATCACTAATTGCACCAGTGAGAGGTCATTCAATGCTCTCAAATACATATACCTGAAAAGCACATTAGGTTGAGGAGAGCGTTAAACAGTTTAATCTGGTTGAGGTTATTTACTAATTTATGAAACTAACAAACCTTCATACTGATCTCTAATTGCCTTATTAGATTGTTCCATCTATGACCAAAGGTATAAGGAACATAACAGAAAGCAATAAATCATCACAGGCATTTGATATCAGATGGATTTGTTCAGACTTATAAAGAGTGAATGATTTAGTGTGTAATACTCATGGCTTATGCCTGTGTCCAGTTCTGTTATGTGATGGCTCACCCTCATGTTCTGTGTATAATATTGCATTTGATTCTCATGTATTTAAGGGACTCGGCTTATCCTCCTCAATGCCATGGGAGACACTGTTAGTAATCCCATTCTCTGTTCAGCTTCTGGCTTTTTTGATGCGTTTATTATTTATTGTGAAATGCAATTAGTTCTTAAAGTGGTCTGAAAAAAGTGAGTGATCTGTCATAATCAGGGAACAATACCTTAGGTAAAAAAGTACTTAAAGTGCGCCCCTCAGTGACCTAGCTTGATTTAAAAAAAGAAGAAGAAAAAAAAAAGCCAGGTGCGTGACTACTTGCAACTGCCCCTTCCCTCCACGTATACACTTTAAGCAGTGGAGATAATAGAGCAAAGTGGATACTATAGTAAAGATTGAGAAGGAACGCAGAACCAAGTTGGGTGGGGACACAAGTACTGATTCGAACTCCATCTAGCACTGAGGTTATTGTAGAGAAAGATCTGGAGACATCACAAAAATGCTAATTTAGAATTAAGGTTGCTAAATTCAACTATGCAACAGGTAAAATAATCCCTGGGAAATCACCAGTTTATACCTTCTCTCCCAGTGTGTCACTTCTCATATTTCCCTATTTCCATCCACTGCCCGTTACTTGTAGACTTCTTTTGTCACACATGTGCAACCTTACTCTGACCCTACTGAGTACAGACAAGAGACTGCTGAGATTTTTATGGAGGGAGTTGCAGATTCTGGGGCCTGGGAGATAGCAGTTTATGATGGAACATGTCTTGTCTTGGTGTATTAAAACTGTGGTAGTAGAGTGGGTATGAAATTTCTTGGAAGATGTAGGTAAGAATGTATATGAAATTGATTTTGTTTCATTTTAGGAACCTGTTATAAGAAACTGACACTGTTCACAGGTGGTGGATGACTCTTGTGGTTTGGGTTAGTGTTACACACTTGATGAAGGACGAGGCCTGTGTGTTGTGAATTATGGGTGGGTGTAGAAGAAAACGAGAAGTGACATATCCTGTGGAAGTAAGAGGACAAACTGAAAGGTGCTGATTTTGTTCCCCAAACTACCTTCTTCCCCCAGATAAGTCTGGCCACTGCTATCTGGCTAGGAAATACAAAGTCCCATAACTGTGTTATAAGCCCATCTCTGCACCTGCATTTGCAGGACATGATATGGACCTACTGTTTCACTTTGAGGTGGCTGGAAAAGCCATAATATTGAGAATATGAGAAATAATATGAGAAGTATTGTTTTTCACTTCCCTTCTGCTTAAAAATCTCCTGTTCTTTTTCAGGCTGAAGTGATGGGGGAAGGGTGCAGAAATAGGGCCATGCATGAGGCCAGACCAAACAAGAATAAATAGGTGCAGCAAAGATGGGTCCTCCAAATCCAAATACTGGAAGAGTTAGACCCAAACTGTATGTCATAGTTTAGGTTATCACAAAGAATTAAGCACAATATAAATAGTGAATTACACTACAATGAGCATAGAAGAAAAAGCAAGACAACCTATTTCGGAGGGAAGTGGTCCCTGGCAATGGAGGAAAATAACAGAGCTTCTATACCAGACTTAATTAATTTAGCATGTTGACACCAGATTTTGTTGTGCACATTTCAATCATTCCCTCCAGCAGAGCAGAGTTTCTCTAATAGAGGCATGAGCTAATTCAGATGGGTTGGATATATAGAGGAGACTTTGCATTCTCTTAACATCATCCTTTTGGCAACAGTCAAGGCAAATAGCAAACCACTTTGAGGCAAATGAAGAGAAGTGTACTTTAAGATCCACATAGTCAAGGATACAAAGTCATAGGAATAAAAGGAGAAATATCCAGAGATCTTATGTTCAGTGAGATCTTTGCAAATATCAGAGCAATGATTCTGCACCTTCGGGCACAAAACTAGGGTGTGTGACACCATGGTAGTATGTGCTTGGATTGCAATTCAAGTCAAACAAGTTATTGGGCTCAATACAAGGGTAGCTGAGTGAAATGTAATGGCCTGTGGTATACAGGAGGTTGATTAGGTTATCTAATGGTCCTCCTGGCCTTAAACTCTAATATATGAAATCACCAACGTTCTCTGCCTTATGCCAGAATTTTGTTTTGAAATAGCGATAGATAGATGCACTCTTCCTATGTCAGCCTCATTTTATCTTCATTTTTCTATTTTTTGTTGACACTAATTAAATTATCTAGATGTAGGAACTTCAAAACAGAAACGGGTTTTTTGGAGCATCTCAGGGCTCCAGAAAAAGCACCAAGTAAAGTAGGAAAGTACAGGTCTTTAAAAATTAAAAAACTGCTGTGTGGACTCCGGGTTGTTTGGAGTCATTCAGTGTTTTATAACTTGACCCCTTTTGTCAGTATTATTAATGAAACTTGAAAGGCTACTTGTCTTGTTTTTAGTGATTTAAATGTTGGGCTCAAAGATTTGAATTCTATAAATCCTAGAGCCCTATAAAGTTATCACATTTGACAGTATTGGCAACACCACCAGCACACTCCCAGGTGGATACTAGATAGAACTCTTTCCACTAAAGAGTAGATGATGGTTTTACCATCAGCCAGCACAATTGTTTGTAATACATTAATAGGAACAAACTATCCGCTTCCAACTTTTAACAGAAGGCTCTGTTCTTTAGATTCCTACCAGGACAGTCCTAAAAAAGGCATAGTAAAAGCTTACAATGATCTATAGTCAAAACTCATGGGTGGAAGAGAGGAGTGCATGTGCACTAGCAGAAAAAAAGTCCTATATGTGTGCTAACATGCCGGAGGGTAATTCTCTAATAGTTTATGACTACAGAAAATGTATTCATCTGGGTTAAAGTCACCCACCTAATTAGCTATTAGAAGCAAAATCTGGCACAAATTATAGGATTATGTAATAGTTCTTTGAGCAATTTTAAAGCCTTCCCCAACTGAGGAGAGATGCTTGTTCTTTCATGATAAAAGGGCTCCCACTGTGCTGTGTCTTGCCATCATATTAAGGAAGTGGTTATAAAGGATATGGGTCTGATCCAAAGCCCATTGAAGTCAATGGAAAGATTCCCATTGATTTCCAATGGACATAGCTGGGGATTTGAATGAGAAAGAGACAGCATTTTAGAGACAAGTTCAGAAGAAAGCAGAAAGGAAATAGAAACTATTGTAATCTAACCATTTTTTTTTAATTTGCTTTGCTTGCTGACACTCTTTACATGCTAAACTTGCATATGAAAAAGGGGGTTTTCTATCTGCTTCACTATATATACATAGCTTGTCTTACCTATCCAAAAGGACAATAAAATTCATGGTCTGACTTTTATACTGGCCACAACCTAGTGTCATTTTGCAAAAGGATTTTTAGAGCCAATATGTTTTGTTGCAACACCACTGAGAATATCGAGCTGCCTATGATTGTTGTACCTGAATGTTTGGTAGTCATTAATACTCCTCCCTTCTCTGAAGTCACACTTTTAACTGTTGCTTTGGGAGAGGGACCAAGGAACCATAACTGAGCGGTTTTTCTAAAAATATCTTGGCTTTCTACTTCTATGCCAACTAGAGAGAGTGTTTGTTTTAGTCAGAGAAGAGTTCATAAGCCCCTGTTCTAAGACATGCAACTGCTGAAAGCTCCTGAAAATTCTTCAAACTGTCCTTAATCGTAGTAAGTAAAAGTAGAACAGTTTTCATAGCGAGGGTGTATTCTGTACAGCTGGAGTCACGAGAACCCCCAAAATACAAGACTGACTGCTGGAATTACCCCTTATTTGCACTGAGATGACTGATTGCTTTACTGTGCCTAAAATTGCTGTTGAGAGTTTAGCCAGTTTGCTACCCTTCCACCGTATGCTGATGACTCTAGCACACCAGCCCATAGACAGGACAGAGTGAGTGGATTGCTCCACAACAGCAACCATATCCTGTTGTCTCATCCTAAAGGAACAGGCTAATGAAGAGACTGCTATTTAATATTAACTAGTTAAGGAGCCTAATTTTGTCTTTTATTACTGCATTCAGAAAGGTATTTTTCTTTGATGTGAAACTTTCTTAATCTTATGTGCCTGGAGCGCCTAAATTTTTATCAGTAATAATTCCTTTTTCTTAGAGTTACATCATTCAGTTAAAAGTATAAAAGGTAATTAAAATGGTTAGAGTGGATTATGCTTCTATTAATGAAAGACCTCTTGGGGGGTACCGAGTACACACTCCACTGCAATTCATCAGGAATTATACTGCATGCCAGGAAATAGTTTAGAGCTTTGCACAAGTTATACATAGTCTCACTAGGCCCCAGTCACTAGCCTGAATGCTCAAACATATTATTTTCCCTCTTCATGAGAAAGAGCAGCAGCCTTGCATATTCACATTGCTTATTGAATATGGTCAGCAAAGATCTCCTTTTGTCAGGGTAAACACCAGCAGCTCTAATTTTCCCAATTTCATCTTGTTTACAAGCTTCATGCAAATAAAGAAAAATACACATAGTGGACTTTGATACTCAGTTACTAATTCTCCACCATATTTGACACACAAATGAGATTTAGCTGCAGAGGTCACCTTCTATTTACTGAGTCACAGAAAGGCATAGGGGTCTTCTTCAGAAGAGGCATTGATTACACAACCTTTTCAGCTCCAAGTTTCAATTATGGGGCTCACTTCAGAGAAGACGACTGAAAAGAGAGAAGACAGATAGAAGACAAGAAAAACAAACATCACCTTTTCTGCATCCTTTGTGTAGCAACATCCCCCACACTTTGTGTATTTGTCCTGTGCTCCTACAAAAATCTATAATGCTTCCAGGAGGGGGTGTTAGGCATAGAGTAGTTGGGTAGAGGTAGCGCTTAATTTAGGTAGAGAAGCAGGGACCAGGACAACCATGAAGGCTTGACTTAAATATTTGGAGTGGGGAGTAGAGTAGATAAGAATGAATCTGGGTCAATAGTATGGAGGTCAGCAGTGGTGCTGTCTGTTACATGATTCCCTGGCATGTTTTTGGCGTGAGGGTGTGGAGCTTAGAAAGGTTCCCAAAATCTGCAATAGGGAAGGGACAATGGTTTGCAGAAAACTGAATGGATAAAGAGGGGAAAGGTTTTAAAATATTGGAACATATAATGGATGGAGAAAAAGGAGAGCAAATAGGAACAGGAAAGAGTAATTAAAAGGAGAAGATTATTAAAATAATTAAACAGAGTAAGGGTTTGACTGAAGGGTGAGAGGAGAGGCAGCAAGAGCAAGCAGGATGAGAGGAGAAGGCAAAGCTCATGTAGTTGAATTCATGTACCATGTTACTGCTTCTTTGTGACTGCAGTTATTCCAGCTGAAATCAAGATGAGACCAAAAAGGAAAGAGAACAGGGAAAAAGTTCTTCATGAGAATAAAATTTAAGATAGTAATTAGCTTTTGGCATTAATTAGCTTAATCTCTAGCCTAATTTTGCTAAATGAAGTAATGGATTTTCCCCAAGCTGGCAACTCAAAGTGCATTACACTTTGCTGCCTCTGACAGAAATTACAGCCAAAAAGTGGCAATAAAATCTGTTTTTCAAAAATGAATGTAAATATTATAAAAATGCCTCACGGCTGTTTCATGAACAACATGCAGCTTACTAGCTGATCAGAGCTCACAACGCTCCTGTCCAAACTGTTAGCAGTGTGACTCACTTTGTAACACATGATCGGGTGTATAGGCACTGCAGACTTGGGTGCCCAGTATGCTGTACAAGACTAATGACTGGGTGCATTTTAGCCACCATAAAGGCCTGATTCTCTCCCGTGCTGAGACCTGAGTAGTACTGGCAAAGGAGGGTGGGGGAGCAAGGGAGGCATTTCTGGCTTCCTGATTCTCAAGTGGCCCCAGTCCTGATGTAAGTTAAGAGTTGCTAAGGGGTTACTCTAACTTACTGGCCATATGGCCAGCAACAGATTGGGGCAGTGGGGCTGCACTGGATGAATTTTCAAAGTGACAGTTGTGGCCAGCTCTGGTCTCCTTTGTGCAACTCAAGCAGCGCAGAGAGCCTGGAACAGGGCAGATAACGTACCCCTAGAAGTCCAACCTCAGCATAGCTTTTGGGTGCCTCAGTGGTTGAGTGCCTGCTGCTGAGTTCTCAAAACTCTAGTTAATATCAATATTTTAAGATTAAAGGATCTGTTTTGAACAAAAAATGAAAGAACATTTTTGCAGTTGGAGAAGTATGGTGTTTTAGTCCTCTTGCAATTCAAAAACTGCTGACAGGATGTTCCTCACTTTTCAAAACAATTTACCTGTGGACAGACATTAAGAAACCCTTCCTGCCATGGGATTTGCTAGCATGAATCCCTGCATATGCATGAAGCCAAGGGAACACCATGTGAGCACAGGGCTCCTTGCTTGCACATCTGGATGCAGGATTGGAATCCATGCATGGAATATTTCAGATCCAAAGGTAAATGTTTTGAAAAGTTGTGTATGTGTGAAAAGAGGGAATTATAGCTTTGTCCAGCTTTATAGTTCTGATGTACTCAGGCAGCACAGAATGGGCATTTCCTTTAAAAATACCTTTTTTCCTAATAGCATGAAAGGCCAAGAACCTGTCTATCTAAAAATTAAAAAGCAGTATTTTTTCCCTCAAGAAGAAAAATCAATTTTTCAAGTTTGCTGCTTTTACTAAACTACAGACGCTCAATTGGAAAAAAGTCAGAAAGAGCTCAGTGCTTACATTCTTGGCTATTTCCAGAGTAACTGACTGAAAATGGAGTTTCAAATATGTTAACTTCCCCAAGGTTTCTTTCATTGTTCATCACATACACTTTCACAATCTTAATGCTTTTTTCCTCCTGCCCTACTAATGTGGTGTTTTTCCATCTGTCAAACTTAAAAAATAATTAAGTATACTGCCAGACAGTATTGAAACCTGAAGTCCTAGATTCATACCTAGCACAGGTCTCAAATCTTGAGCTAGCAAAAGACTACAGTATAATTGAGTGAAAATGAACAAAATACCTTTATATTGTCAATGGATACCATAACTTCATTCCTAGTCACTATTTGCCCCTGCTGAGTTGGCAGCAGACAAAACCGTGCCTCTATAAGAGAGAGCAAATGCATCCTTCCCTTACCATGTAGTGGATATCTGCAAAATTCTCTATTTATTAGCAGTAAATGGAACTTCATGATAAGTTCTGCTATGGCCCAGAAATCAATGATGATTTTTAAATCGAAAAGGGGATCAGTACCAAATGAGTTGACCTACGCAAAAACATATTTAAAGCACTGTAAGCTCATGAAAACAAGTTACAAGAAATTACATGAAAAATTACAAAAGGAAATACAGTTGGAAGGTGGAACCATGCCCACGTGCCTAGGCACAGTGGAATAACTGCTCTGACTTCTAACCCTGAAGTTCCCTTTGGTCCCTAGCTTTGGCACTGTGGGCTATGTTCTAATCTTACTCTGTGTGTCTGCCCATCATCAGTATGTATGTTGCTAAGAGACAAAAGGACATACGTGTTACCAGAGGAATCTCTTACAAACAGCAAGCTGGGGCCAAACGCTGCTCGTTTACTCTGGAGCAAATCCCCTGATGTCACTCGAGTTGCTGAGGCGTTGAGGAAGCACGGGAGCCTATGCTCTACCGCTTTCCAGCTGAGACCTCGCGCCACTCAAGCGTGTCTCAGCTGGTTCCTATTTCCTCGCGCGAGTGAGCGTTGCCTAACCTTGCCAGCTAGGGGCGAGCGAGCTGCGGAGCTCTCGGGCAGCCCGCGGGAGAGCGAGGGACGGCCACGCTGGAGACAGGCTCCGGCTCTCGCGGTTCCTGGATAAGAAAGCTGAGTTGCATGGTTGCAGCTGGAGCCGTTTCCTGTCCGCCCGGACGCGGCGCGGCATGGCTGGCTGGCGGGGAGGGGGCGCACACCCTGAGGCCGGGTGTGTGGGTGGGCGCCCACTGTTTGAACGGAGAGCAGCGGGAGGAAGAAGCAGGTCCAGGCCCGCGCCTAGTACCCCAGACCCGCTGCAGCCCCCCCACCCCGGGCCGCGCCTCCCACGCTGCAGAGCGGACGCGGAGGCTCCCGGCGCCCTTACCGACTCGGCCAGCAGGAGCTGCCCTTTGCGGGAGCAGAGGAACTCCCTGGAGGGCAGGAGCGTGCGGAGGCCGGGCGGAGGCGCGGGAGCATCGGGCTCCTCCGAAGCGGGCAAGTCCATGGCCGGGAGCGGGGCTGGGCTCGGCTGCTGCTGCGCGCCGGGGGATTTGGCTTTTTTTTTAAAGGAGGGAAACGGAAATCGTGACACTGCGGAAACGTGAAAACCCGTGTCAGGGCATCTGCAAATCTGGGGAGTGCCGGCTCGAGCGCTGCTGCGGCGCGCTCCGCCCGGCCCTGGGGGCTTGCTGCGCTGCGCCTCGCCAGCCTCGGGGTGCCCCTGGCTCTGGCAGCCAAGGCTTGTTTGTACCGCAGCCCCCTCCCCACACAGACAACAAATCAGCTGCTTCTCTGCGCCCCCAACTTCTCCTTCCTGAGACATCCTGGTGCAACAGCACTGCAAATACCCAGCTCCTACGCCTGGAGCGGGCCTTTCTCCACCTCCCCGCAAAACTATGCCAAAAGAGAAAAGTGTAGATACTCGTATTGCCTCAATAAATCCAGACTTCGATGCTCCTTGGCATGACAGTGCTGGAAATATCTGCACCCAGCTAATTTTTGGCCCAACTCCATAAATTCCAGTGCCTAAAATAAATAGAGAACAAGCTTAATTGGCAAGTGTATTTATGCTGCAGGAGTAATGGATTCTGGTTCAACAGCGTTACAAAACCCCAATTCTAGTTCCCAAATCTGGCTAACTTTGGCTACATATCCTTCTACTCTTTACCATCTAAATTTAGTACATATTCGTCTTCTCCAACTCCCCCAAAATAATCCAAATTCCAGTACCTCATGCTGCAAAACTACAAGGTAGCGATGCGTATTTAATTTCTTCCATTACATGCAATGCTAAACATACCATTGAGAGAGCAGTAAATTAGCTATATATACTTGAAATAAAGAACTGCAAACAATTCTGACCTAAGATGTTCCATAACTAACCAGCCATTTAAATTGTGAAATATGCATGTTTGTATGTATGTATTATTTTGATGAAGAATAATCAGAGCATTATTTCCTTAGGGGATGGAACAGCAACAGAACCCTAGCCAGAAAATAGTAAGAATGGTAGATTAAGTGCCGATTCATTAGGAGTTAAGTATCAGAATACCAGAAGACAACTTTGTTTGTTTGTAAGAATAAGAGAAAGAACAAGCTACTAATGTAGGTTGTGGAAAGAGCAGCTCAAACTTTCAAACATACATGTACTTCTGAAAGCATGGCTCACCATTGCTAGAGATGAAAGGCAAAAAACTATTGATGGACGCTGGATGGGATGGGAACTGAGTTACTGCAGAGAAATCTTTTTTGGGTGCTGGCTGGTGAGTCTTGCCCACATGCTCAGGGTTTAGCTGATCGCCATATTTGGGGTCGGGAAGGAATTTTCCTCCGGGGCGGATTGGCAGGGGCCACGGAGGTTTTTCGCCTTCCTCTGCAGCATGGGGCATGGGTCGCTTGCTGGTGGATTCCCTGCAGCTTGAGGTCTTCAAATCTCATTTTTGAGGATTTCAACAACTCGGTCATGGGTTCGGGGTTGTTATAAATGTGTATGGGTAGGGTTTTGTGGCCTGCCTTGTGCGGGAGGTCAGACTAGATGATCATATTGGTCCCTTCTGACCTATGAGTCTATGAGAACGCTGTAGAAGTCATGAAAACAATACCGCAACCATGCAAAGAGAGATTACCAAGAGGTCAATTCTAAAACAGAATTAATTAAATTTATGAAAGGAAAAAAATATGGAAAAGTACAGGAGCTAATTTAGAAGTAGTAAGAATCTATAATGGAATTTTCAGAGATAGACACAGATAGCATTTGGAACCTGGTTCTGGACCCATCTCTTCCATAGAAGAATTTTCAGAGACTACCTTTTGCAATTTTAATCTATTCACTTTAGCCTCCTCCTGTGGAGAAACAAACCCTAGCTCCTGCTATTCCTCAACCTGACAAATAATGACACAGTTGCAATTCACCAAACTTTCACTTACCTATCCAGAAATAAGCTACTCATGAGTGAAAAGAGCCCTTAGCGAAATGAAGTAATTGGTTTGGTTATACATGCAAAATATTTGCAAAGCTCAATTTTAACACAAAGCCCATTTTCCTTGTTTTCCTTTACCCTCTTTTATGACACGTTCTTTGCATCTGTCAACTTATGACTATATTGCATTGTGCTTACACTTTGCTTTAAACTACAATTTACCTGTATCATGGGAATGCTATTCAGTTTTTTGAATAGATAAGCTCTGGTTCTGAACTGTGCTTGACCTTTAATGTTGTACTCTGAACAGAACACAGCAGTTTAAGTAGCTACTTTCATTGTAACTGCAGTGCTGCTTGTAGAAAATGTAATACATCTTAGCCCAAATGTTGTCCAATACTTTCATTGCACATTCATACTTACTATTTATAGCATTACTATTATTGTGTTACGTCAAGATCATGTTTTTAAGTAAGACTGGATTTTTTTTGTTCTGTGCTCTTCAGAATATGAAAACTTAGCAAACAGGTTTTAGTAAAATTACTTATGCAGAGTATATGTATACTCACTCTTTGAATGTTTTATCAGCTCATTTGAGTTATTTTTCACAAGAAATGAACACACTTTTGGCACCTTTCTTGCACTGCCTTTCTTATTTGTTATATAATTTTTGGGGCTGTATTTTTCCAGATGGATCCAGTCTCAGTGAACAAAACTGAGTTTACAAAATTGTAAAGAACACAATTGTTAAAAAAATGTTTAGTTAAGGAAAGGAATGGTATTTCAGAGTCTGTTTTGGATTACACAGCATTAAACAGGGGCTGTAGTGGTCCAATGAGAAATAAGACTAATCCTAAGGGTCAGATTCTGATACCTTTACTCACAACAAATAATACTTTACTTCACGGTGATCCCATTAACAAGCCTACCTGTAGAGTAAGATAGTATTTAACATGACTAAGGGTGTCAAAATCTGTCCCTAAATATATTTTGCAGGAGGAGGATACTCATGTATTAATTCAAATAATTCTTGTTTGAAGTAGAGTTACTACTTACCCACTAAAATAATATATTTAGATCCATTTGTATTTCAATTTTATTATATAAACACTTTTGTAGAAAATTAGATTTTTAACACAGAGAATATATCAAATTTAGCAAAACACACAGGACAATTTTAAGTTAACACTGGTAAAAACATGTATTCTAGAAAAATACATGGGAATATAAAGAATGCTAATATGCATGAAAAAGTAAACTAATTTAGAAAAATACAGAGGACAATATTGTAATTCTAAGATGAACATGTTAAAACCGTTAAGTCCTTTAGGAAAAATACATAGGCTAATAATGAAACAAGTATTCTATTGATCAATAGGCATTTACAGTGGAGAATAAATAAGTCTTTTGGTAAATTGGTCATTCTTATCTGGTAATAACATTCCTTCCTCTTGGCTCATTAAATGTAATCTTCTTGAAAAGAAGAACAGAATCTGCAACACAAAGACCAACCAATAGAAGACCAAAGACCTACAAATAAAAAGAAAATTGCTCAGTTTCCTGCTATGCACATCACAGTTAGTTGTTTATCATCTTTACCTTTCACTTTAATAACTCATTCATTACTAATTCTGAGCAGATGCAGTTGGTATAGGTCACTAAATTTGTTCTGACCTTCTAAATGTTTCTGGATGAATATTTGGTTTGCAGTGATTGAGAAATTCAGTGTTCTCCAAACGTTAGGTCAGATTCATTTTATCAGAGATTACAGTGTCTTTCTTCTTATGCTCTGGCAATCATCTTTACCGTGACCTTGCTTGACCTTCATCTGTCATGTCTAAGAATAGGAAATGACTCAGTCTCCATGGAAACTAGACTACAGCTATACTTCCTTATGCAAGATTATGCTTTCGTCCAGAACCAATTATGTCTATGTAAGGGCTGATCTACTTAATGGTTTTGGATTGCAGTAAACCCAATGTTTGCAGATGAAAGGCAAGAAGAAATTTATTTTTCTCTTTCAGCAGTTCTGAAGTGAAAAAACCTCTGAATTGGCAGGAAGTCAACTTATTTAATGTTTGAAATGTGAATACTTGTTATTAAAACGTGGGAAATTTCAGCCAGATAGAGGCAAAACATGTTTGCCAAGCAGAATTCCTAGGGTATGTCTTTGCTGAAGAGTTAAATTGGGTTCTTATTGGGGTGTTGCCCCTAAGCCTTTGCCCATTTATTCACAAAGCACCCAAGTCTGGTGGTGCTTTAATCCTGTGCTAGTTGGTCTGGCTGGGGATACAGGCCAGAGGTTGGGTGCCACTTTAACTTGGGCTAGTAACCCACCCATTTTACAGGGAGGAAGCAAGTCAAATCACAAGCTCCTCCAGTGCCTTCCCTCGATTTCCATGTGCCCAGAAGGAAAGAAGTTCTCTGACAATTCTCTGGGGAAGAATCATGGAGCAGCTCTGCTTACTGCAGCACAAAGAACTTTAGGATATATGCCCAGAACTCTAGAAACACATGTGGATGCGTATAGCACCAGTGAGGACACAGTGGGTGCTCTGTTTGAGCTAGCGTGCTAAAATTTGTAGCATATCACAGCAGAATGGGTACCAGCTCATGCTAGCCTGGCAAATACAATCCCACCCATCCCCCTAGATTTACACTCAAGTGGCTAACCTGAGGTACTGCCCATGCTGCTGCAGTCACAATGTTATTTTTAGGAGCTAATGAACTGAGCTTGCATGTATACCTCAACTGGTGCTGGGAATCACACCTCCCAGCTGCTGGATAGAAATACACAGTAACTTGAGCATGGGTTTGCAGTGTGGCTGCTCACATCTTGCTGGCAATCAGTGGCCACAGTGCGATTTCATGCTGAGGTAGTGCATATATATCTACCTGAGCAGGAAATTACTCCTCCAGCTAGAAGGTATCACTTGATGATCCTCCGTATCACTTGGACTTCTGATAGATGCTTAGTGCGCTAAACCATATCAACCAACTCTAAATAAAATGTTCTTTGAATGACAATATTTGCTCTAATTTTAGTTATAAACACTGGAATGGACCATGATCACAAGCACACTTTAAAAACTGTTTTGTCTTCATCTTTAGCAAAAACAAAAGAAAATTAACTTACTAAGTATATACTTTTCTTTTGCAAGTAAATTTGCTAAACATGATCATCTGTAAAACTACATATTAAGATTTGCTGTGCTTTTTTACTTGTCACTCAAGTCTTATCTGCTTGTTATTCATTTCTTTATGTGACAGTCCTCCATTTGTATTTGGAGGGAGGGGAGAAGCACTGACTCTTTACTTAGATGTTCCTTTTTCAAAAGATAACAATACACACTGGATATCTAATATTTATGTTAGTAAAGGTAATTTAGCAATGCAGTTTAAACATGAGATGCATTCTAAAATATTTTTGTCATCTAGAACTATAACTTCAACTCAATGTTATTTGCTACACAACATGAACAGTTTCAAAACAATAGTCATTTAATAATAAATCATTGGCAAACATTATCTGAAGATGATAATTCATCTCATTCCTCTTTCTTGAAGATAAGCAACATCTTCAGTTGGTTTAAATTAGTAACCAGCTATGCTAATGTCTGCATCAGCTAATTTTATATTTAATTATAAAAGGCATTTGGAAAACAAAATGGCGCAGGAACAAGTAAACATTTCTGACTAAAAAATTATAGGTACTCATGTTCTGGAAGACAAAACAATCCAATAAACTTTTTCAATTGCCCTGATAGTTCACTTTCAGCAAGTCATGCAGATTCATTGTCTGTATTATGCAATTGGGCTCTTTTCAGAAGTTTTTCTCCATAATGCTCATTCCCCAAAGAAGTATTCTTTATTTGACATGGTGATTCTCTAGTTAGCTAGAAAAAGAATAGCTAGCTCTTTATGTTTGTAGTCAAATACAACTCATTGCATGTTAAATTTATTCTGTTTGTGTATTCTGTGCATCATATATGATCAGTTGGATAAGGAGTTTGACCCTCTTGTCCATGTTAAAATGTCAAAAATTAGGACAGATTTATTTTGAGAAAGAGAGTAATATTTGTTACATGAGAAAGATAACTGAATATTTAAACGTTTAAAACATCTCCATTTTAATTATCTAATTTATTAATAATACTATGCATTCCTTTACTTACTCCTCCAACCAAAGTCCCAGTTGTGGTTTTGATTATTATTGCACACAGGCACACAATGATAAAGAACACAACTGCAATCAGTGAGTTGAAAATATCCTGAAAATACATTATGAAACATGATTAACTTCATTAAACTCCACAAAACACTGAAACTTGCATACTTGTAGTGTACTGCAGTCGATTTTACGCTTTGAAGGAAACCAATGAAAACAAAATATATTTGTCATGTTGAAGAACTTTAAATGATTGCAAATATTCTCAAAATACAAAATCTTTTTGCCATTGAAATGGGATTAGGTAATGTCCAAATCTGATCTAGAGTGACACCAAGTGGTGTGATGCTAAAATCTGCACACCTGAAATAACCCCTTTTGTCTGAGCCCTGGTCCACATTATGAATTTTTGTTGGTATAACTGCGTCACTCAAGGGTGTAGAAAATCCACAGCCCACATGACATAGGTTATCTACCAGATATTCTGTGTAGACAGTGCTAGGTTTGCAGAAGGGCTTCTCCCATCGACATAACTACTGCCTCTCCAGGAGCTGGAGAGCCTATGCCAATAGGAAAGGCTCTTCCATTGGCATAGTATTTTCACTAAGTGCTACAACATGCAGCTGCAGCGGTACAGTTGTGCTGCTACAGCACTGAAAGTGCAGACAAACCCTAAATATCTGGTTGCTTTAATTCATTAGATATTGCTAGCAGTGAGAGGGTTTGTTTAATTCAAATATACTTCCTTATTTAAAAATGTAGCTCAAGTTAAAACAAAAGAGAAGTAATACAAGAAAGCAATGCACATAAATAACTGAATAAATCCAAAATATGTTTACTTTGCTGAGGACACTTACAGTTACTACAGTAGAAAACTGGCCTACCAGTGAGAAAAATGAAACTCAGGCACTAGTGACTATTAATCCTGATAAACACATTCTAGCTGGTGGTGAGGACGTTTGTGATTTTACAATTCTCATCTAGTCAGGGGAACATTCTGATATTTTTCCATAGGCAGAATTGTAGCGTATCTTACCTTCACACAAACAACGCTTACAGTGTTTTGGAAATAACGTGGAGCCTGTTCACATCTGTTACTTATTCAGGAACTAGCACAAGACATGCATGCATGCATAAATTACCACACACACACAC
>ML675631.1:16242963-16281581 GCA_007922155.1 Mesoclemmys tuberculata
CACACACACACACGCATGCATGTATGCATAAATTCCTACACACACGTATGCATAAATTACCACACACGCACACTCTTGCAGTTTAAAAAAGACACTAAATCCATACTTACAGCTAAAGGCCAAAATAGGAATTTCATCTTTTTATCTAGTTTTAGCAAGTATAGCAGAAAGAACAGCAACGTGATGACCACCTCCATGACTGCCAGTGCTACAAATGCTTCGTGGGATTTGGAGGCAGCAAAGCAGATGAACGTGACGAGGGCAGCCCCCTGAAAGAAGGAAGTCAGCGTTTACTGATGTCGGGCCGGCTGAGAAGGCGGCTGCCCGCTCCTGGCCCACGGGATGAGAGGGGCGAAGGGACCCGCCCGCCGCTGCCGCCCCGCCCCTGCTCCCCCAAGGGCGGCCCGAAGCCGGGGGAGACGTTGAGCGGGCCTGACTGGGTCGGAGTGAGCGAGCCGGCGGGGTCCGTGCCCGGGGCAGTTCGCGCCCGGCTACAGCCTGGGCCAGCGGGGCTGAGGCGGCTGAGGGGGGCGGGTGTGTCCGCCCCCGCCGCTTCCCCGCCCGGCAGCGCCACCAGCGCGGGGCCCTGGGACAAACCCGACACGGCCCCTCCCGGGCGGCGCTGCCCCGGGCTCTCCTACCAGGCGGGCGAGCTTCAGCGCCCCCGGCAGCGAGCGCGGGTAGGCGGCGTTCACCTCCGGCATGGTGCGCGGCCGGGCTCCGGGGGGGGGGCGGGGCGGGGCGGTGCCGGAACCGAAGTGACCGTTGGGCACGTGCGCGTCCCAGGGCCAGTGCGGGCGGGGCTCCTCGCTCCGCGGCCGGGCCGCGCCAGCCCGGGTGAACAGGCCGGGTCCCGACCCCACCCGTCCCCCGCCACAGTCCCCCTTGTGTAGCCACCCCCACAACCCTCCAGCCCCCCGTACAGCCCCCCATCACCCTCCAGCCCCCCCCGTACAGCCACCCCCACAATCCTCCAGCCCCCGCCTGTATAGCCAACACCGCACAACCCTCCCCCCGTATAGCCAACCCCCTACAACTTTGCCGCCCTCCACCTATATAGCCAGCTCCAACCCCCCACCCCTATGTAGCCAACCCCCACCCCCTCTCCAGCCCCCCACTCCCTGCATAGCCAACCTCCTCCAGCTACACTCAGCAGTATCAGGGGTCTCGGTCCCGTTTGCAGATGGGGAACAAGTGACTTGGACACGGCCCCAGAGGCACGTTCCCCGCTGCACTCCAGTCCAGACCTTGCCACGCTGTTGCCAGTGCGAGAAAACTAGGACGGGACATTGACTAGAGACCAACCCCGACACCGATTCATTTATTTTCACTGCCCAGCCCCAGATGCAAAAAGGAAAGCAGCAGCTGCACCAGGGGTGGAGAAGCCCATGCCAAGTCGTAGTGTGAACAGCCTAGGGAGTGGCTGTTCAACGCGTTGCGACTACCTTCTTGAATGAATGAGCATCTGCCAAACAAAGCGTAAGGAAAGAACGTGAACAAGGGGAGCAACATTAGGGAGTGCGGCGCAGTGTGTCTTTAAGGGCCTAGCTGGAAAGCTTCCAGCAGCAGCTGGTTGGTTGCTCAATGCTTAAAATGCAGCAGCGGAGGCGGGCTCAGACAGGAAGCGAAACATTGCAGCGGAAATGCGTGCAGGGCTTGCGCAAAGCAAGCACGGGGCGGCTCGAGTCTATAGCGGAGGGCGGTCGGAGATGGGCTATGTGGGCATTGAAATCATTCTGGATCTGGCCTCTCCTAAACCCCCACCGCGCCAGGGGAGTTCAGGCTGGCCTCGGATTTTCTGTCTGCAAGAGCCAGCAGAAGCAACTGCTATATCCACTGATGGCTAATCGCAGCCGCTGCGCGGCCGGCTGCCCCCAGGATGCCTCATGTACGTCTGGTACTTCTGCAGCACGCGCCACTCAGTTGCGTTTCAGTGATTGATGTCCCTTGCGCCGTGGTGTATGTAGCAGCGGGACTCTCGCTCTGAATAGGTTTATTGTTTGAGATGAAAATACGGTAGAGGGAGAAATAAAGCAAACCCCCAGCCTCCCTTCACTCCCCAGAGTAGTTTAACTGCTATTGCTTTTTCGCAAAGGAGCGTCTGGCGCTTTCTGGAAAGGTATTTCGGAAAACGCATTTGATCCAATTCTTATCCAAAATTTAGCGGCTATCGTGGTGCTAGATTATTAAATGTTGTGACCCGTGGTTTATCTTTTCTTAAATAGGGAGCTCTAGCTACATTAAATCTGCTGATGCAGTAGACAGCCTCTAATAGTGTTTGTCCTTCCGCAATTTACTCATGATAAGATAATTACAGAGGAATACAGCTGCCAAATGTGGATGTTTAAAAAAAAATTTTACACCTTATAAATATATTCCTCCCCACTCTTCATTTCAAACAAACAAACCAAAAACAAAAACAACAGGATGAGCTCCACTTCTTACATTTTTTTTGTAGTGAAGGAAGAGGTAGTTTTTGAAATGTTGAGTAATCAACAACTTTAAAAAATCCTTTTATGGCACTAGTCAGTATTTCTCTATTTAAAATGCACACCTGAAAAATATACTGTAATTCAATGCCCTGAGTCTAGTAAACAGATGTCCAGTGAACAACTTAAAGGGACACTGTCAGTTTCAGAAGATGAGTTAAAAGTAGTTTTAATTATAGCTGTCCTGAGTCCCCTGTAAATTTATATATATATATATATAAATCACAATTCCTTTTTTTAAAAATGTGCTCTCCCTCCACTGTTATAAAAGCCCATATAACCAGAAAGAAACTGACTTTGCACAGGCTCTGGAGTCTGCACTACAGGTTTGAATTGTGGAACTTGTTTGTTGGACTATACAAAAGTTCTGTCAAAGGTGCAAAGTATATATTTTTCTCTACTCTTTTCAGTGATAGTCTATCTTAGATGTTACCTGTAACAATAGTAGGTACACAATTATAGATGCAAGAGTAATGTTTAAATTGACTGTCTCCTTAATATCTAAGGTCCTGACCCTGTAGAGTGCTCTGTGCAGACAGGAAGTAGTGAAGTCAGTGGTGCTTTATTCAGGCACAGGCATCTGCCTGAAAATAATTCATTGCAGATTTGGGGCCTATTTTCTTATGATGAGAATGAGATCTAACAAAGGCCCAACCATATAAAATAAATAATGCTGCTCAATGAAAGTAGGAGCCAGCCATTATAGTGGTATAATAAAAGGTAAAGCATATGAATTATAGCCATGAAGCCTTAATATAACATGTTTACTATAATCTATAATCAGTGAATTTGAACTCTTTAATATATTTGTTCTTACAAGAGTCCGGATAATGGTTGGATCTATAATCTAAGTGCAGTTTCTGAGTTCTTTTTAACAGTGTTTCTTCCTATTCTAGATAAACACCTGATAAATGGAGGCGAGAAAAAGACAGTTGTAAGTATAATGTTTTGCTCAGAAAAATAATGTATTTAGCATATTTTTATTGCAGTATAACTATATTCTGGAAATGCCCACAGGCTAATTACTGGGTCTTGGTGTGAGTTGGTGCACAAATCTAGAGGCTAATCCTGCATTTTGTTCCATGCAGGCAGATCCTTGCTGAACTCATTGAGGTAACTTAAAAGACAATCAAGAGGATTTCATGTAGGTGCAGGTGCTGCCTGAGTGGAACACATTCGCTAGATCAGGGCCACAGAAGTAGTAATCAGCATTCTGAATGTAGCACCCTTCATTTACACTACATGTATTTTGGCTATAAATTCTAAGTACTCAGTTCATGGTGTTTTAAATCTAATTGTTTTAAGATGGATTAGTAGATGGGTGGCCAAACACCTTTCACTAATTTTAGAAACCTAGATGGCTAAAAGAAAATTATAATTTGCCTGAGAAAAATCTATTAATGGGTGTAGAAGTGTTAGTCAAAGTAAGGTTAAAGCCTTTTGGGGTGAAATTTGCCTTTGTGTGGGCAGCTGTGTAATGGGTATGGTAAAAGATGCAGCACTGCAGGAGAACCTCTGCAACCCTGTGTGCCAGGGAAAGGGGTACTGCACTTTTGAAAAGGATGGTGTGGTGGGGATTTGGGAATGGACCAGGAAGATCCAGTGGCCCAAATCCTGCAGGCTTTGGCATTCTGCAGGCATAGAATCAAACTCTTATTATTTTAGTGGTCACACTAATTGTAACAATGCATATGGGACTGGGATGTAGGTGTGCAGTTACACACATGGTTTGAAAATCTGGCCCTGTGGAAGCCAATCCAGCTCAGTTTGTTTGATTGAGGCCCCAAACTTGTATCTCTAGATATTAGAGATTTGATTCCCCATTTTGTTATTCCATATTTATCTCAGCACAAAACTGCATTGCTTTCAACGTGCCATTCCGTTGGAAAGCTTGTGTATTGCAATAGTGAATCGTACCCTAACTCTTGAAACATAGGGGTTCTCTTGGAAATGCCTTAGCTATAGTGACACTAGAATGTGCTCTAATGTATTTATAATGCTTATGGATTATTTTAAGGCTATAAGTATGTGTTTTTGCATTTGCTGTCAGTCATTTCTTTGCAGTAGCATTTCATTTAGTTTTGAAAGGTTGGTGTCTTCTTTCGCCAGATCTGTATTGAGGGGAATATTGCAAGTGGAAAAACAACATGCCTGGATTATTTTGCCAAAACTACCAGCATTGAGGTATGGGGCTTGAAACTTCTTAATGTTCTGTCAAGTCCGCAAGAGTTTTTCTACTGATAGCATTGACAATATTCAAGTCTACTGCAGTATTTCCCAAGATTAAGTGAGAGTAAGATAAAGACACACTGCTAAATGGTTTCTCATTTTTAAACTATTAGCAATAATACCTTAGAAGTTTGAAAACAACACTTTCCTTTCTTGATGTTACCCGTTTTCATTTGGCAACCAATAATTTTTCTTGTTTTATAGTTAATGGAATGGAAGCCAGTATGATCTATTGTATTTTTTCCTATATTTGTGCTTGTATTAATTGTTGCCTCGATCCTGCAGTCGCATATGTGGATAGCTTTGCTCATGTAAATAGGCTATTGACTGCATTGGGTCTGCCTCCTCAATTAAATATATACACGTGAGTGTTTCCATAATTGAGGTCTAAGTTAGTATTTTTTCTTGAAATATTTATAACTGCTGCTAGAGAGTTAATGGAAGGAGCAGTTTGTGGACCCCACTTAAATATATATCTTAGATAAATTCTTAATGGTTGAATGGGAGATGTAAAATATATACAATTCAAAAATATTCAATAATGGAACATAGTATGTTTCACAATCAAATTTTGTCCCTCAGTAAACTAACAATTACCAATAGAACTACCATTTTTATTCATTCTATTTTTAAAAATCTTAGTTATCTGCAAGTAAGCAAAGTCAGATATAATTCAAGTAATGAAGCTAAAAGGTATTAATCCCATATAACTGTAAAATAATTCAAATAAAATAATAATATTCTGGGAAATAATATTTCTTGGGAGAAAAATACATTTGTATAATTACTCTTTGGAAGCTGTCAAACATGGGATTTGACCCCATGTCCATAGGCAAAATGCTTTTGGATGAGGAAAAGATAAATCTATTGTTAATAATTGCTTTAAACAAAACAAATTCAGAATAAAGTTCAGGAAGAATTTATTTCTGTGTACATAAAATCTTAAAGGTGTTGATAGGTCTGCTGAGAAGAATATAAATACAAAAATATATGAGTCTTCATGGGGATACCTAGTATTAAGAGGGTACTTGGTAATTTAAAAGGAATAAATTGTTTTGAATAAATAGCCATTAGCCCAAAATGCCTTTTTAAAAAAAATGTGTATACCATGCAAAAATTTAAAAATTAAATGCATGTTATTTACGAACCCAATCTAAGACTCTCAGTAAGATTTTAAAGTTTTTTAGGCACTGATTATGCAGTATTGGTAGATCCTTATGCCCAACGGAGCCCACTGGTGACTCTTGTGTTTTCCCCTATTTTGGGCAGAATAGACCTTCTTTATTTTCTCTCTAATTTTGATCATTATTAAAGTTCTAACTGAATTTTTTAGATCCACAGAAATAAAATGAGAATTACATATAATGGCATATTGACCTTCATTTTCTATTCCTTTGTCATTCAGTGCTGTCCTGTGGGAAGCTGATTTGTGGGCAGATCTTTTGCACGAAATACAAATCTACATTTGGCTGTTAATTCTTCTTCCTCTATACTGTTACTGATAAATGAGAGTGAAGGATAAATACTTCCACATGGTATCAGTCAACCATTGCTTTGTTTTGATGGGCTGATTATAATAATAATTTTATAAAACAGCTAACCACCAGGACATTTTGTAGTGAAATTAATCTTTTTCATTTTTATAATAGCTCTTAAATATTAAATTGTGTATTTAATTAATCAGTGCTTTTTTTAAAAAAGGATAGATCCTGCAGTCCATGTATGCAGTACAGGTACTTTATTATTAATTCATTTTTAAAAATGATTTTGTGTTGCTACATTCAGATAGATAAAATAAAAAAAATGAAATTGCTTGGGTCACATGGAATGAATGTCATGTTTTAACTCAGACTCTGACGGAACCTGTGCCTAAGTGGAGGAATGTCCGTGGTCACAATCTCCTGGTAAGTGGCAGGAACTAATTCTGTGATTGCTGTCTTGTTAAAAGTCTTGTGTGAGGGTTTAGATGTATAAAAGTCACTAGCAAAGATGTGGCCACAATTTTATGCAAATGAAAATTCATACCATGAGGATGATTATTTTTTTCTTTTATTGAGGGGTGGGCATTAACCTACTGTGTGCAAAATATAGTACTGCAAAACACTCGGGCTCTGGTTTTGCAAGCAGCTTCATGCTGATGGACACTGTGCCCCTATTGAGCCCCATTTTGAAATCAGTGGGCTCTGTGCAGGCATAATGGGCTGTCTGCATGGAACAGGTTGCAGGATTGGAGTCTTAAAGTGATCGCAAAGATACAGTGGGTCTGTTACTATCTGGCAGTGGAGTTCTTTAGTTCGTAAACAAACTAAGGCTAGGAAAGCTTTTTAAAATGCATTTATAATGTTGTTTAAAGCAGGCAGGAAAGTGCTTTTTAATACTAAACAACACAAGTGTAGCAAGGTGAAAGGAGTTGGATTTGGCAGTCAGAGAGTGCTGACTGCAAGGTGTTGAATTCCTTTGTTGACTAATGAGTGGAGGGCCCTCATCACCTCATGGAATCAGCCACTTCTGATGCACTGATGCGGCACAGTTTGAGATTGCACTGTCTGATTGGTAAGTGGCATTAATGCCAAGAGCAGGGGATCAGAAATCAAGCTAAATGAATAAGTTTCACTTCCAGTCTAAATTGCATATACAACCTGTTAAAAGTACCGGCACATTAGTACCCACAGTATGCATTTTGGCTCTATTTCTAGTAGCAGGGTGTTCTGAGGAAAGCCATTCCCTTGGGTGGAGGTTATTGATGCTCTGCTATCTGTTTTTCTATTGGCAATGTAGTGGGGGGATGCACTACTTCATGCCTTGCTCTGTCACTAACCTCTTCATCAGTAAATCACCTGCCCCAGAGCTCTCTTTCATTCTTATCTTTTTTGTGGGAGGGGAGGCCAAGTCTGTATCCCCAGGCAATTTAGATCACTTTAAGCCTGGATGTTTGCTGTTAAGCCAATTGGCAAACGAACACTTGATCCTAAAAGCTCACTTTTTACTATAAAGTGTTATGCTTTGGGTTTATGGGAGATGGTGATATTTACTGGTGTAAAGAATGGAAGTGGAGTGAGAGTCCTGGAGATTAAAAAATGCTTTGCGGAGCCCCAGGGGGAAATAACCCCATAATGTGATGTGTAAAGGACATCTCTTCTCAGTCATAGTGGATACTTGTGGACACATCCAGATGCTCCTCTATAGCATCATTTGGGAGCTCCAGAATATATTTTAGACATTGGGAAATTTGCCTTTTGCCTCAGAGATGAGACATTAGGCTGTGACTCTCATGAGTTAAATGAACTGCACATAGGTTCTCATCCAGAGAGGTGCTGAATGCCTGTAACTCCTATTGAGGTTAGCGGGAGTTCTGAGTGTCTCTCACGATTCCAATACGTGCTCTGCCAAATGCAGATGAGCCATTTCATTCTTGCTAAAGCTGGTGTTTGCTACCTTAATGCCATTATTTCAATAACTCTGAGCAGGTATAAAATACATAGCTTAGCTTTATTTGTTACTAATTGGAATAGTCAAAGTGGTCTTATTTTTCTCTTACTGTCTGCCCCCACCTCCAACACTAGGGCTTAATGTATCAAGATCCTTCACGATGGGGAATAACGTTGCAGACATACATACAGCTTACCATGTTGGATCAGCATACCAGACCAATGGTAACGTAAAGATTTTTTTTCTTTAATCGGAAGCAGGGTTACTAAGGAGCATTTATGGATCAAAATAATTTGATAAGCCTGCATCCAGAAGATAAGACCCTAGATTGACTTTCATTCTGTGTTCCTGAAGCTAGTAGGAATTTCCATGTGAAAAGGCAACACTGATATACTCAAGTCAACGCTCAGTGAGGGCTGGGACCTCTACCTCTTAAATTTACATGTTTTTCCTTCCCCATGTTTTCTCTCTGTGCTTACTGTTAAAATGCTGGCCCATGCCTTGGTCATCTCTCAGCTTGACTGTTATCTTTGCCTTTTTATTTATTGTTGGGGTATGTGTGTATGAATTGTGAGAAACTCAAACTCTGGATTCACATATGGTAATCTTAAAGGTGAATATTCAAAATCATACATTGGCTTGTGTCACTCAGAATACACCCTGTTGACCCATGTGACTCTAAACACCAATTCAGCTGTTGCAGCTCCCTGCCTCTCACCTCTTCCCAGTCTAACCCATCCAAAATGCTTCTGCCAAGATCATGTACATTTTCCTTTTGGATTGTCTACACTTCTTTTTTGTCATTTGTTTTCCTTCTGCTCCTGTCTCACATTCTCCCCAGTCCTCTCTCCTACGTGCACTCTTTGGGCTGGTTCCTTCCTTTTCTCTTGAAAATCCTTTGTTGATGTTTTCTAGTTTGTATTTATTGTTTCCTGCCTGCTTGATAGCATCTCTAGTTACTTTTATACCTGATCTGTTTCTTATTGTATTACGTTGTCTGAATTTGCTTTGGAGCAGGGGTCTTTCTTTGTAAAGTCCCGTGTACAGTTGTGGTCCAATAAAAAATTATTAATAGTAATTTGACAGAATAGTTATACAAGGCTGTGACTTGGGGCTTTACGTACATAATTTGTCCTTTCTTTCTCATAAAAGTGACATTTTAAAAGTTCCAGTTTTGAAGTATGTCCAGTTCTCACTACTCTACTCTTGAAGATTTGGGCAGATCCCATTAACTTTGTAGTCAGTGTGTGTTATGAGACAATTATGCCATAATGCTGGGTTCTTCTTTGATGAAAATACAAATAAAAATGATACTTGTATCCTGGCTGGTATGTAAAGGAGAAAAAGGGATAGGATTGATAACTTCAAAGGAAAGATGCTGAGACACTACTCTCCTAAACTGAGCAGACAGTAGCCTTTTATAATGCCAATGTCCCTAGGAGTAAAAACATATCAGATTGTGGCTGCTTTTGCAGGTCCACAAAGAAGAGAGGCTGCAGGGAGACCTTTTCCCATCTTGTGCATTCATGAAGGAGGCAGCCAGCACATTGGTGTTGTGCTAACTGAATGTGAGGGAGGTGGGTTAGTGGGGCCAGAGGCACTCCACAGGGAGTGTGGCTGGATAAGGGTGAAATCCACATCCCAATCTCCTCTGCAGTTGTTAACAGTGAGCACACTGGGAGAGCAGCACATGCTTCACCCATTTAGAGGGTGTCACTGTGACCCATCCATGCCCAGGGTAGCCACCAGATAATGCCAAGTTCAGGGCAGGCTGTAAAAGGAGAGCAGATTCTCCCATCACTGGTGGGTGACACTAAAGTCAGACTTCCCAACCAGCCACACAGTGCTTCTGATTCCCCCACACTCGTTATCAAGAAGCCACTATACAAATACACACAGCCCCCTTTACATTATATCAGTCTCTGGCTCCCAAACTGCCCCTAGGTCCAGTAAAGAGATCAGTTATTTAAACTCTATACTCTTTACTAAAACTGTTCTCTCTGATCCCAAAAGACCAGCCACGGTACCGGATCATTATATGTTTGGATCTTACCCAAAATACCATGCTGCCAGCCAATTCTTTAGTAACTAAAACTGAAGGTTTATTATAAAAAGAAAAAAAAACAATAAGAGAAATGTTAAAGGATTAAAGCAGTCAGATACATACAAATGATTTGAAAGTCCATATACATCAGGTTTCTAGAAGAATTGTTTCAGGCTTGTATAGTCCCTCTGGTATACATCCAGTACCTGGATGGGTCTAAGTCCTTTGGTTCAGTTGCAAAGTGAATTAATCCAGAGGTGGATAGGTGTGTCTCTGCAGCTGGACAAGAACAAAGACAAAATGGCTTCTGTGGTTTGATCTTATATACCCTCTGCCTCTGGCTATGTGGCTTGTGGACACTTATAAGAACTAAAATGGAGTCCAGAGTCACATGGGCCAATGGGCTGGTAACTTCCTGGGCCTTTGCTTCTGTAAAGGTCTTGACTGGCCATTAAGTGGGCTATTGTCCTGCCGCATTTCTGTCTGGGTTGTGTCTTATACAGCATAGTTTGAAATACAGGTATATCAAAGATATCCATAACTTCCATTACAGATATAACACATGAACATAAACATTATAATCTTACTCAGCACATTATAATCTTTCTGACAGTATCTGACATGGCATGTCTCACATGAATCACTATGATTTTGACATACTGATGTCAAACAATATAAGGAATGCCTCCCACTACCCTCCCCACCAATCCAGCCAGTGTGACAGTCATAATTTCCACTTCTGAATGCATTCCTTCCCCATCCTCAGGTTCTCTGGCTGTTTCTATGAGCAAAATGCCTTCTGCTTCTGTGCCCCACATCCTATAGCACAGCTTTGGCTCTCAGAGCCACAGAAGAGTTCCATGTTTGTGTAGCTTCAGGGTGGTTGGAACTTTTCTCTCTCTCAATCTTCTTCCCTGTAGATATAAAGGAGGCTAAAGAAGCAGGAAGCATTCCAGAGTTCTGTCTTGCAAAGCACCTTGAAAACTATCACTTCTGTTAAAGTTGTGAGATGAAAGCTTCCTGGGAGCTGCCATGCATGCCAGGCCATACAAAGGAGCATATTGAGCAGCAGACAACTGGAGGTGCTCAATACCCGAAAGACCTTTCATTTCCTTAGTATTTCCTAGCACAGCTGTGGAAAAAACCCAAAAGGTTTGGGTGTATTTGAAACTGCAGGGAGGTTTTTTTGTTTGATTTGCAAAATGTTAAAAGTCCCTGTGTCTCATAAGAGCTCATTAAAAGCTCCCAAGAATTCCCCTGCATTCTAATCTGTATTCTGCTGCCAGTTCCCGTGTCAACCTTGCAGTAGCAATTGGTACTGTGTGACCATTAACTCTGTACAGAACAGCTGATTGGAAAGAACTCCTCCAGCTCCACCTCATTCTTTAGAGACCAAAGAGAAAAGCTTAAACAGTGGCAGGAGATCATCACTCACCAAAATTGAAGCCCATTTGGGTGGTAGATCAGATGAAGCTGTGATACTCTGCCAATTACAGTGACTGCTTTGGCCTCCCTGAAGGAGGAGTAGCACACTTGAGACAATTCTAAAATTCTGTTTTCTTTCTATAGTGTCTCTGATGATCGCCATATGTAAGAAGCACAGTAACATATCTGAGGAAGGCATCACTTCAGACAGTGACAGTTCCTATTGCTTTAATGGGTTGGAATTTATTTCTAGTCAAGTATCCTCTTGGCATTGGTGGGTTTGTTGCTCCTGCAGTTAGTTTTAATACATCTTCCATAAGCCTTAGCATGTCAGGAAAATCTTGTTCCTGGAATCCCAGGTTTATATACCTATTTTTTCCTGAGTAAGAATAATTTTTGTTCTCTGACCAAGCAATTTGTCTGTTATGATCAGCATAGTCGAGTAGGAGTTTAATAATGTAGTGAGCATAAAGAAGATTAATCAATGATGGAGGTAAAAGGACATGCTGTGTAGCATTAAGGGGTAACAGAAACTAAGAACATGGTAAAATGTAAAACTAGTGAATGGTTCTTGGTTTTATCTTGTAGATTTCCCCCGTAAGAATGATGGAGAGGTCAATTCACAGTGCAAAACACATTTTTGTAGAAAACTTATATAGAAGGTACAGTACATGATTTACTGCTTTAACTTCTTGTTTTAACAATAGACTTTTTCAAATAAACTGATCATCTGAGTTTTTTATAGTAATTTGCATTTCAGTAGTCCATGAAACCTAGCATTAGTGTATTATAGAGCTAGTGGTTGCCTACTCAGTCAATGGTGCCATTATCTTTGAGTACTACAGGTAAGTTTTTTTTAAAAAAAAAGGATTTGTCTCTGTATATATGACAGTCTTGAGGAGCCTTCTGGATGAGCTACTCTGTGCATTTAGGATATTATTTATCAGTTCTTCGCAGGTGCGCGTGAGTGCGTGCGTGCGTGTGTGTGTCAATCTTCTCTGGGCTGAAACAAAACAACTATTTAACAGCATTCAGAAAGATGCACTGCAATTTAGAACAGGACATGAAGAATAATGCAATAGGCAACTGGAATGGGGAAATTAGGTAGATACAATGTATATTAATTACACAAACTAGATTGGGCCAGGGTCTAGATCTTATCTTGCCTACATTTATCTCATAAAGGAAAAATTTTTGGGATTTCAGATTTACAACTCACCCATAATTTGGCATATCCAAGAAAACAGTGCCCTAAAACAATACTAGGTCACTGAGTGAGTGAAGAGTGGTGCCTGCTGAATTACAAATACCACTTCCTGTAGCAGCCTGCATTTTTCCTTTGTGTACCATTTGTATAATGACCAGGCCCAACCCTGGTTAGCTTGTCAGAAGTGATGAGATCACAGCTGGAGACGGTGTAGCTGAAGGCAATATTTCAGTCAGGTAATAAGTGCCTTCCCATCTGAAATAATTCACTCATTATTGCTTGTTCTTCATCAAGGTGGCTTTTTAATATATTTGAAACAATCTGTAATGGGTTATAGTTTGTGAAACCTCAGACTGGTTATAGGAAGAATGTTTCTTGCCCAAATCTATGGGGAAAAGAGCTGCTTGCCAGTAGATCCACAAGATGGCATCCATGCCACATAAGCTTTTCAGTTGTTTGTTCCTGAGTTACTTTGAATGTTTACATAGGAGATAAGCTAAGATGTAAGGCATATAAAAACAGTGGAAAACAGTAAGAGTCACTGTTTATTGCAGTCTGTATACAGAAGACTAAACTTAGTTCTTTTTTCCTCTTGCTTTTAAGATACTGATTTGCTTTTTTCACATTGGACCCAATACTTGTAGCATAAGGATTGAAAATCTTGCCTAATGCTAAAAGGCTAATGACTTTATTTTTTGACTTTGTTACATATTTTCTAAAGGCAGCTATGACTTTTGGCATTTCTGTTTTTGTATCTTTTTAGTATTGGGACCAGGTATTTGCTTTGTGCCTCATTACAACAAACCGGAAGCTGGGAGCGTTGATTGCAAATTTTGCAAATCTTGTTTGTTCAAGATTCAGAGTCTGTGGATGGGATATTTCGGTGCTTGGGAAATAAACTCATAAAATATGGAAAAAGAGACATGACAGGTGAAGTAGAGGGACAAAAAGTGATTGGTCTGTTGGTTAATAGATGGGGTTTGACAGTTAATAGATGACATATGTAGTTTAGGACCTACTTTGGATCTCCTAAAATGGGGCGTATTGTAACCACAGACAATCTTATTACTTAGTGCATATGTGATTGTGACTAAGGAGATTTTTGTAACAGCATAGCCAGTGTAAGTAGTCTTCAACTCTTAAGATGCACCAGGCTGTTTATTTCTGGTTTCTTGTAGAATCACACAATTGTAGGGCTGGCCTTAAAAGGTCATCTAGTTCCTCCCTCTCCCTTCACTGAGGCAGGATTATAAAACACTTCAGAGGGTGGTAAGCCTGACATAAAACCAAAGCCCTGATGATATTAAACCATCTGAGATGTGCAGTAGTTGCACTGAAATTGTTACCACAAAATAGTTTTCTGCAAATATCAAGAAAACAAAGCCATGCATTGACCTGGCATAGGTATATTACTCATCAAGTTTACAAAACAATCATATTTCTTGTGTTGTGTCTTGATAAGAGGAGATTTTCAAAGTCATCAGTGGGAGTTAAACACCTACTTGCCACTGGTATCTTGAAAATCTTCTTCATGCTAAAGAGGTATTACTACTGTTATAATTCTGAGACATGGGGGATGAGTTCTATGGGCGTTCTCTAATTACTTATGTGACAAAGAGACCTCTTTGGCAAAGAGTCCCCTGTCCTTTGTAAAGAGCTCTTGCCTCAGACCTGGCAAACTCCTTACACCGAACAAATACCTTGCAGAGTATTTCTCCATAATATCATGGAAGGTGCCTGCAGAAAGCTCATAATTTGTCAAGACTCATACTCATTGCGAGATGTATGTACAGGGTAATATTTAAACAACAGCATGTTTATACTGAAAGTATGCTTTATGGACCTGGAGTAGAAATTAATTGCTGAGAGGAAATGGGGCTGGCCATCCAAGCAAGAGGGTGTTATCACCCCTCCCTAATCAGCTGGCGAGGTAATGCAAAGCTCAGTTGTCCAGCCTCGCTCCATCCCAAAACTATCCATAAAACCATCAGCGGTACCACCAAACAATGCAAACCTCTTACAGGTGATAAAGGAACTTTATACCAGACAAAGCTTCTCCCTGGCTGTGAATAGAAACAAGACTGTTTTCAGAATCTCAGAGTGTAAGAAAGACACTCTGGATCCATTGAATGAGGAGAACCCCTGGTGGGAGATGGGCGCTTTAATGACCATTTTGGATCTTGGTTATTGAGAAACCAGCCAGCTCTGTAACAGACTGAACTCGGGGAAGGAAATCTGCTTTATTAAGTAGGAAAGGTAACTATTGATAAGTGTAGGCCCAGGTTCACATTCCATTATTTTATTTTGTACTGTAACCACTTGTTTCCACCGCTTTCTTGTTTCTAGTTAAATCTTCATTCTTCCTTAAATAAACCATGTTTTCTTTTATCGTAAGTACTGCGTGGGTAACGGGCAGTGGTTTAAGGAAGAACTGGAAAATGGGGGTACTCTGCACCAGGCTCTGGAAATTCTGCAAGTAGCCAGTGTCAGGGGCTGGATGTCACAGGGGAATGATTCAAAGGGACTTGGATGGAGCTATTGTTAACCTGCAAGGTGAAGTTAGGTTTGGCATAAGCCCAGAGGAGAGTGCTTGAGTGGCTGACGGTCTGAAAATGTCAGGGGGCTGCCACCCAGCTACCACAGGAAAGACTCCCTGTCACTGAAGGCAGGAGTAACAAGGTGACATGCAGGCTTGGGTAACCTGAGGACTATCACATCATAATGCTGAGAGTTCAGTGGTGTGTGAGCATGCTTGTGACTAGTTCAGTATGAAGAGAGAGTGTCCTTGCACTGGTGAACCTGGTGTGTTGGAGTGATGTTGAAGAATCCTCTGTCTTTATTTGTGACCAGAATCTCTGTATTCCTCTCCCAGCGAGTAACTAAATTACTTCCTGAAGACACATTCTACAAAGATGTAATCACAATATCTTACATTTAGATCGCATCTTTTCATACAGAAAGATCCTCAGTTACTTTATAGCTGACCACACCCTTGAAATGCAGCCATTTCTTCTAAAAGTGGGTGGTAGCTACCTGCTGCATAGCAGACTGCATTACAGTGCAGAGAGGCTTTTTGTTTGTTTTGTTTTAAGATGTTCATTTATTTTAATGCCCTTAAGAACAGTGAGTGGCTTGTCCATTCTCCTTTCACCATGTTGTGTGATATGTGAACTAACTTTTTGTGCAGTGGCATTAGCCAGAGATGTGGAGCAGAATTCCTACTCATGTTCAGTAGATAAACAATCTGCTATACACTAGGTATCCTGGAAGAGAGTGAGCTTTGAGGGTTGTTCTGTATTGATTAGCTCTGAGAGTCATGACTTTAGTGTTATACCGAGCTTATTGTACTAATTAAAATGGAGTCCTTGCTGTGGAAGCTTTTAGCACAATTCTGGGTCGTTTAATGGAGAGTTTGAGCTGTGTGGTGTTAGTATGGCTACCTCCATTGGTTGCCAGAAGGTATACAATGAATTGCTTTTTAATAATGGCAAGGTGGGATACATGACTGGACGTTGGCCCTTATTCTTTTTCTGCATCGATGATGTATCTGTAGTTTCAGTTAATGGTGGCACTTTCAATCTCTGCATGAGAGTTAGTGAGATTAAAGAAAACCATTGAACTGTTGGAACTTGTAAAGATCCAGCTTAAATGCTCTGGAGTGTAACCATTTATTTAAGTAATAGTCTTCATAAAGAAATACACCTCATTTTCTGAGTGGAGCCAAAGGAACAATTTCTTCTGCCTTTACCTACTATCTGGGGGATTCTGATTTTCAGTTCATACATGCTCAAAGATCCTTATCCCTAGGCAGGTCATAAATCAGTTGTCTTAAGTAAATTGAATAAGCGCCATAAAGGGAGCCCAACAATCGTTGCCAATGGTATATCAAGGGAATCTGTTGTTCAGTATTGAGCATCCAGAAAACCAGACCAACCAGCATGACGTTTTCAGGTTCAGGTTGCTGGAATTTTATTGAGAGGTCCAGGTTCAAGCTATTCAACTAACCTTTCCAGCAAAGATTGTTTACCAAGTATTCAAACTGGATGGGAGAAGAGGGGTCTTAGTTTAACATCAGTGCAAGGGAGTATTTATTTAAGGGATTTGCTATCAGTTACATGCAAGGCACGTTTTTGTTAAAAAGTGTGTATAAAAAAGGGGACCTTGAATCTTTCGAAATAAAGACCCAGCCTGCTTTGAAGTGGATAGGTGTACTGTGTAAGAACAGAGGGTTATGCTTTGCTTATAGAAAGAGGGTATAGTGAGGATCCCTGACTCAAACGGAGGTCTGTATCTTTAGTCTAAGCATTTTTCCTTCCTTTTCCCATTGTTAGAGCAAGGGACTGGGAGCTCAGAAATTCCAGGTGTTGTTCCCAGCAGTGCCATTGACTCTGTTTGGGCTTCTAAAATCACTTTACCTCTTTGTGCTTCAGTTCTCCTATCAGCAAAATAACTGCAGAGGAAGAATATTTACAGGAATGTTGCAAGGCTTAATTCGTTTGCATTTGCCTCATCATAGAAAGTCACCTCAGAAATGCATATGATTCTGTGTTCTTATCACTATTACAACTCTGTATTTAGCATTGTAATAGAAGGAAGTAATTGGTTTTTAACAATTTTAGACATAAGCATTTGAATGTGCATTTTATGACTAAACCATAATTGAGTTAATTTTTCCATTTGAAATCAGACTAGTAGTTGGGTTAGGAAGTTGCTCCCGTTCCTACATAGCCTTGGCAGTGTGGACTTTCACTTTGGAAGAGTCATGTCCTTGTCAGCAAGATTTCAGTTGAAATGAAGGAACTTCTGGTGCTTTGCACCATGAGCTTTATAGACCAAAGTTTTCTCATTGATTTCAGTGGCACTGCTCGCATAAGCAAGGACTGCCTGAGCATGAGAGAGGTTTTCAGGGTTGGCTCCCTATTGCAAAATATATATTTCATTCTGGGTTTTTTTGTTTGATTTGTATTTCCATTTCTATCCAGCCTTCCCATTTCTCCTTTTCTCATATGTCTTGGGAAGAAACTGGCAGAATTAACCTTGTTCTCTCTCCTCCCGTCTTCCCCCCCCCAGCTTGTGCACTTAAAATATAATCTTTATAAAATCATCGTGGGTGGTGACACACAAAAACATTTGCTAGTTAAGGGTATTTGAAAAATATAGTTCACAATGAATTGTTACCCTTTTCTTTGTCTTTCTCCAAATTGCAGAGGGAAGCTGTTAATCTAGGTGGCAGACAAGAAATGGGGGTGGTATCATCTCTGCAAGGTTTTGCTCTTTTTCTTGCTTTTCTCCAATATAGATATTGCAAATGCCTTCATATGCTTCCTTGTCTACCTTCGTGATGCCCAAAACATGTTGCCAAAAGAATGGCAGAGAAGTCTGTCTCTTTTAAATTAATCTGAAAGCTGCAAATGGTCATAGGTCTAGTAGGGGACTGGAGTTCCTCACACAAGTACTTTTTGTGTTCCATTCTGTTATGGAGTCATTTAGCAGAGGGTACATGTTTCAGTGCTGTTAGAGAAGATGGGTTAATAAAAAGTGTAATAACTTGATATTTCATTCTTAATACACAAGTTTTCTATTGAATCATATTTATGATAGTTGTCTACAATATTGCTTATACTATATGATGAATGCAGAGCTCAAATTAATCTTCCTGAATATATATATATCCTCTGTCCTAATAAATATTCCTCACGTAGAAAGTAAAGGCTAATTTACATGATGCCGTTATTATTTTTGCTCTTTCTTTTGATGTGTTATAAATTGTTGCTTTCGTTTAGTCAATCAAACTTGCATGGCGTGCAACAATTTAAATACATTCATAACAGTCCCATGGTGAAAAATTTTAAAAATATCATTGATGTTGATTAACTGTCACAGTATAGACATTTAAGTTTGTAACATTTTGCTACTTAGTTCATCTAGTCACTGTGTTTTTGTTTAAAAGCATAAAACATTAATTTGTGTTACAAAAACTGTTAAAACGGAGGCTTATATTAGTCAGTGTTTCATTTTTAAACACGTTTTTCTTTTGTCTGAACTGTGAAAGATATTTCTGTGTGACTGGAGACATTATGGGACTTGAGTTCATTACATTGGTGTAAATCAGGAGTAATTCTAGTCAGGTCAAAGGTGTTACACTGGTGCAAATCATCTATGAGATCAGAATCAGGCTCTCTTTTGCACAATGTATGATATTGTACTAAAAGAGATAATAAAAAATCATTTTCTTATTGACTATTGCAGTGGGAGAATGCCAGAAGTGGATTACATAGTTCTAACTGAATGGTTTGAATGGATCACGAAAAACACGGATGTTTCAGTTGATTTGATAGGTAAAGCATGCTTACACTAGTCCCTTTTTAAATTGAATATTTTTACGTGTTGCATTATGAAAAAGGCAGAAAAAATTGTTTTCCTAGTTCTGTTTTCTTTGCCCTAAATTTCTGTAACGTAGGAAATACCTTCTAGTGTACACGATAAATAGCAGTAATGTCTTTGGAACATTGGTGCTGTTGTTACATTGCCATACTTCGTCTATATATCCACAATGTTTGGAGGTAACTACCTTCCTTCGAGAGCTGGTATTTTATGGATTGGCCCGTAGTGGAGCTACTGTGGACGTTTGCGGCTAATACCCATGTCAGATATGTCATTCACAAATGGTTCTTCTGTTGGTTGTGGAGGAGATTCCTGCTCTGTGTTGCTTTCTAACCTGACCCCTGAAAATGATAACTATTCCAATGTTTTGTCAATGGCAGTGTATCTACAGACGTCTCCTGAAACTTGTTATGAGAGATTAAAGAACAGATGCAGAGAAGAGGAAAAGATCATTGCTATGGTAAGGAAATCTTCTATCCTAGTAGAGCAGAGGCTCAAGATGCCTGTCAGGGTGGCATCATCTGTTTGTATCTTCATAGTTTTTAATCTGTAGCTCCTCTACATCTAAATATAAAATCTTATCCTGTAGTCAGTCAATAAAAGTAAGGACCTTGCCACAGTGTAATCCACACGTTTCTACTGATGGGTACCATTTAGTATGAGGAAGAGTGAGTAGCGTTCATTGTAACTTTATAGTCTAGTAGAGACAACTTAATCTTTACTTATTTAAAATCAAAATAATTTTGGTCAGTGACTACCCCAAGTCCTACATGTTTGCAATTCTGGTAGGTCAGTACATTACAATTCAGTGAACATCGGGAAGAAAATGAAATCCACCACCAAAATTTTCAAAGGTGTGTCTGCCTGCTCTCCTGTTTTCCATGCACTTTTTGAGTATGAGCCCCTGTGCGTGCAGGCGATAAAATTTACATATGCAAACTTCATCAGCTGTGTGCAGAGGTTTTCAGGCTTGAAAAATACCTTGCAGGTGTTTGCCTGTGCCACAGAAAAGGCATTGTTTGGAAAATCAAGCACATAGTGAAACAGGAACCTAATAAAAATAAGCTGTACAATTAGACTATTGCATCTCCAAAGCAACAGTTTATGTGAAGGCCCTGCCTCAAACAGGTCTTTTAAAAATGAATCCCTAAGCCAGGAATAAATGCGGTAATAGAAGGAATGTGCTGCCTATTATTAAAGTGCCTCTATTGGAAGGTGATTTAGTAAGAGCTGTTGGGTAGGTTGAACGTATATGGTGAGATAAAAGCCAAGAGCTAAATCCTGAGCCATGTGAAATGTCCCCTAGGTGAATAAGCCCTAGCTATTATTTTACTATAGTGGCTTTGAAGAGACATCATGTGTTGCACTTCCTCTGTCTTTCTCTGGTACTGAGGGGAAAAAACCTATAGTGAATGAAAAAGGTTAAGTTCTCTCCATGAAAATCTAATAGCTGCTGACAAGCAAAAATGCTTTTAAAGGAGGTGAGTGGAAGTAGAAGAAAATCAACTGGGAATGTTAGAAAAACCTTATCCACATAAAAAATAGCCCTGAAGTCAGTGTTCATTTCAGTTTTCCCTTTTGTCCTTTCCTCATCTGTCCTTGATATTCATCTCTGTGTAAGGTTTAAGTCAGACTCCTCTCATGGGAGTTAAAACAAAGGTCTTGATCCTGCAAGGTGCTGAGAGTTATCAACTCCCATTGACTCAATAGATTAGATCCATGGGGGGTTAAATCTTTACACTAGGGATAAATTGTGGCAATGACATTGCATGAGAATGATGATGTCAGCAGGAGCCAGGATGGTGAACTGGAGTTAGGGGAATAAAATAAATGCTTCATAGGAATTATTTTGGGAAAGCTTCATGGCCTTGCTATAAAGGAGGTTAGACTACATGATCACAATGGTCCTTTCTGGCCTTAAAATGTATGATTGCAGTCAAAAACAATGTTGGATGAAAATTTCTGATGCACTGCATTCTGGAGTGACAAAGCAATGCATAATTATTTGTTAAACCATGTCTGAAAACAGGATTTTAGTATCAAGTGTTTGATGGTAGTTTTCTTGTTTATACAGAGTTGATTGAAGTCAATGACCTCTTAGCTGATTTGGTTTATTTAAAAATATGTGAGTTCAGAAATCACAGTGTGTGTTTCACCTCTGTAAACATACATACATTTGAATGGCTTTTTTATAGGAATATTTAGAAGCTATCCATCAACTCTATGAGGAGTGGCTCATTAAACAAACACTATTTAAAGTTCCTTCTCCAGTGCTTGTAAGTATATATTGATCGATTGTAGCCAGGTAAGCAACCACACACACATACACACAGAAAATTTCAATTCTCAAACGTCATTTTAGTTGTAAGAGCAAAATCTATTTTTCTAATATCATTTGGAGAAGAAAAATTTCCAGAAGTTTTCTTGAGTCTCCATAGGATACAGCATTAGAATTTGATCCTACTGGAATTTCATCACCGAAGGGGCTACTTACAGTAGTAGGCATTGTGCTCGTCAGTAAGTGTTTGCAGGATCTGAACTATTGCTTGTAAACGCCCATCCCAAATTCTTCACTGAAAACCAATTGACCGAGTGCCTAGGAGTAGCTCACTTTGAGGCTCAGTGGTAGTGCTTGCTTTTCAAATGGTAGCAAATAGAACGATTTTGGGAAAGAACGCAGCAAATTTTTACAGGGCCTCTTGTTTTAATTTTCATTTTCTTCTTTTCCAGGTGGTTCAGGCTGACCACGACATGCAGAAAATGATAGAAAAGTATGAAGAATATCGGGACCGAATATTAACCCCGTACAATATGCAACACTGCCTGTAGAAATCCAGCTTTACGGTCATACTTCAAAAACATATGTCCGTCAGTTTGATTTAGGGGAATTCTGATTAACATTCCCAGCATTTTTCTATGATGTGGTCTCTCCGTTGAGATTTTGTCTTGTAAGATGTCAATGACTTTAGCTAGGAAAAGGCCACAAACAGGCCATATTCTGTTTACCTTCAGCTTTTTGTCCTTTTAAGTTCAGTGCAGCTTTACTGATCTCAGACTGCCTCTAACAGGAAGCTGCTGTGTCTTGCTTCTCTACTTTACTTCTGCATTGTATACATACCTTTCTGATATTGCATTTTCTCATGATAATGTGCTTTTCTTCACTCCAAAATATAGCCCCATACACGAGACAGGATATCCTCTTCTGTAACTAAAAGTCAGTGAATAGATCAAGATCATGTAGTCAGTAAGTTGGCAAATTCAATCCAATTTTGTAACAATTTTCAGTGGAAAAGCAATGAAATAACTAATTTTACCACTGTTTTCAACCACCATTTTCAAGAAACATTATTTATTGCACTTAAAATAGGAAAACTAAACAGTTAATTTCTTAATTATGGGCCTGATTCTAATCTCGCTTGCACCAGTGTAATTTGATTGACTTCAATGAGATCACTTCTGATTTAAATGAGATCAGATGCAAGCCCCAACTTTGCAAACATTTATGTGTCTGAATAGTCCTATGGAATTCAATGGAACAACTCAGGTGCATAAAGTTACCCAGGCTTTATAGGTATTTGGGGTCTAAGGCTCTATGGGCCAACTCAACATCCAGCAGCTTTTTGAAATTCTGCTCCCAAATGTAAATCTCTCTTGAAAATCTGGCCCGATTTGTGCATGTGTGCAGCACTTTTGAAAATCTGTCCCTAAAACTTTTTTTATCATGTGATAGAATTCTTCTCATCATGGATTGAAATTGGGTAGTAATTCTGATACAGATTATTTGATTTCTTAAACTTTTTATGATGCTCTTGTGGATGGTTGTGTCGTGTAAGTTTGTTAAGAATGTGTGAGGGGACGATATATTGGGTCATCTTGGTCACAGCTTCTCAGACATCAAGAAGAGAGCACAGAACATCTAATGAAAGTTAAATTCTGACTTTAATTCTTAAACTCCTTTGTGGAGTTTTAATAGATCATTTATTATTTACCCTTTCGAGTGCTGTCCTCAAGTTGGCACTTTTAACTAAACAGTCTTTACACTACTTGCACCTTATTTTCTCTTGAAATTGAAGAGGACAATACCTTGTTTATTGTTCTATAAAAGTTTGGGTAGTTTGGACGGGTGTGAGCAAAATTAAAAATGCTTTCAGGAACACCTCTGTTTAAACCAACATAGCAAAAAAACAAAACAAAACAAAAAATCATTTACTTAACTGGGCATGTGTCATAACTGTATAGTCTTAAAACTAACTCATTTGTAATATTCCAATCAGTGTTTAGCTCAGCTAAGATGTTTTCATAAATTTAAATATGAAGCGAGCAATATATCTAATGTGTTAGAAATATAGAGGATAGTAACTTTCAAATACAGAATTCTGTCATGTACTTCATTTGGTTAACAGTAACAACCATCAGATACTGCACAAAGGTGTATCTTTAGTTTTCATTGTGGTCGTGTATAGCTAATTTATAATTTCACTGTAATCAATTATTTATTCAGTTTCTTTTTGAATTGGATGGCTGCTGATTAAAGGAGGAAGCCCCATGTCATGGGGTTCACTCTCTACTAGGGGACCTTCTCCTGGTTGCTCTGAGGATTAGCTTTTTCCAGGTCTGATGCCTGCTTGTTCACACGCTTTGCCATGTCTCTTGCTTATTGCAGGTGCTCTCCCTTCATAGCTTGGTCCTCCAGCCAGGTCACTTTGAGTTTTCCCCCTTTTGGGGTATCAAAGTCTTTCCATAGAAAACGTCTCTAGCAGTTTTCCCTATCACTACCCAGATGTTGACTCTTCCCCAGTGGCTGGTAGAGGAACCTGGGTCCACCCTCTACTCCAGATTCTAGCTCAGAGAGCCTCTGATCAACTGCCTAGGTCTGTACCATCTTAAACCGTGCTACCATATCCCTGAGCCTTTTCCTACCCCATCTTTCTTATGCTTTCACTCCACCACCCTTTTGAATAAATCCTTCTTTCCTTCCTGGCTTGGATCCCCTGAAGATTCTACTCTCCCCTTGTGTTTCCTTCCTTCCCTCTTTAACATACAGAAAATGACTAGAGGCTCCCTCAGTACAAGCCCTTTTCTGTTGCCAGCTTCCCGGCTTTATACTAGCCCCACCTGATCCTTTCCAGCTGGGCTCCATCTTCTATTAGGGCTTACCACTCAAGCCTAATTCCACCCCAGGTGTAGCCTGTTAGGTTTAATAAACTCCTTCCCCACTACCTTAACCCTTTCATTTGAGGGGTGGGGTGAACACCTCATCACACCTTGGTCATTTCTTCTTTTTTTTTTTAAACATCAAACAAGATTTTTGTTTTCTATTTATAGAGTCTAATGCTGGTGGTTGCACAGAGAGTTTTTGAGTGCAACACTAAATTTAATTAATCTTCTAAAGCATGTGAATATAGTGCCTAGGTTCAGTGGTTCTGTTCTAAAGCTTTAGTACTCTAGCTGAACAATAAAATCCACCATTTCTAATTGTTGAAGCATCTTAATTAGAGATTTTAAATGTAGAAGAAAAAGTAATTATACTTAAATGCTTGTTGAAAACATGAGAGACCAAAAACAGCCAACTCCTTGGAGATTTTTCTGTATGTTTGAAATGTTCAATTAATTATATAAGTATTTCCTTAATAGAAACGCTTTAATGAGCAGGCAAGTTTTTACTTCGTTTTAGCCTTCATTCCAAATTTACTATGTAAATTTAAACAATAAATGTTTTAGCAGAATGGCATTGCTTCAGTTATTTGCTCAAATTGTTTGTTGTTACTTTGTCAATGTTCAGGTGCAAAAGAAAAAAAATGAGACAATCAGAGTAGTGTATTTTAGAAACTACGTTTTTGTGTTCTAAACAACTCAACTGGGCACTGGAAGCCTAACTATCTCTGTCAGATGGTATTGCAAGCTCTTCTAAATCCCTCTCAGTTTTTTTGTTTCTTTCTTAAACCATTTGTTTCATAATCTCCTGCTTTCTAACCCTATGCTTACTATCCCCAAACAAATTATAATTTGATGTTCTCTATTGTCTTTGCATAGTGGTTTTTAATCTTTCCAGCACTGAAATTAAATTTTCTTGGTTCTTGCCTTTTCAAGAACATTTGTTTTAAAGCTAAGATATGCTTCTTCAGCACCTTAATTGTAAACAGCACAGGGTCATGGGTGTGATATGAATGCTAAGTGGGGAAAAAAGACAAGCTCAAGAAACCCAGAGGGAGAACATGTGTGAATGAGTGAGTAATATCAACTGCCAGATTCTACAGCCTAAAATCTGTTTCTGTAGTGATCAAAGAAGAATGTTTGTAATCCAGGACATAGGAGTTGAGCCATCCAAAGGGGCTAGCTCTGTGTAGCATGTGGTGTTGGGAATAGGCTGGGATTCAATTTTGTGACAGAAAGACATCCAATCAGTAAGTAAATCCCCATTCAATCCACAGACAATCAGTACCAGCTGTAGCACAATTAAAATCAGTCACTCACAAGAGGGTATGCACACATTTTACCAAAACAAATATACATCCTTTAGAAAGAGACATAGGCAGCCCTCGTACTGCCTCTCAGCTAAGTTCCGGTGCTGACTGATATAATTAAACTAAACAAAGAGATGTGCAGCATTCATTAACTTGTATGCAGGAGCACACTGGCAGATGGGTCATAAATTGCTTGGCCCTTTAGTTAGAAACCTACCTTTCTGTCTGTCCCCAGTTTCTGTCCAGAGACAATGCATAACTGTTGATAGTGAGCGGGCACAATTTAAAACAGCAGTTTTCAAACTTTGAGCTGAGATACCCCCTTTGAGTTACAAATTTTGGTTGTGCCCCCACTCCCTCCTCAGCCCAGGCAAAAAGAGGTGAGCGGGTGGAATGGCACTCCCTCCCTGACCCCTGCCACAGGGAGCTGAAGCCCGAGCCACCTGGGTCACTGCTTGCCCCCTGACTGTTCCTTTGGTTTGAAACCTGTGATTTAAAAGTTCTGGTGGTATGCAGTGGGGTTCAGGCCAGGATATATTAATCCTGTGAGAAATCTGGAGGGCCTGGGGCCCCATGAGCCCCCCTCAGGCATCACCTCTGTTTCTGTCCATTTATAAAGAAGAATTGCAGACTATTTCTGCATGGTCTGTGCTGTCTATATAGCTGCTACTTTGACCATCTCAGAGTTTTCACAGGTGCAGTGAGAATACACATGCACACAAATGGAACACAGTTCAAGGCCCATACCAAAATGTCCCCCAAATCACACAAATGGCATTAAACGTTCAAATCTCAAAATATGGCCACGTTAGAGCTGTAGGATTATATGTAATTAAGATATTTGCTCAAAATAAATTATTTTTATTATTGAAGTAGATTCATTGGTGTCACTAGGATTTGGTGACCCGATATACTGCTCCGGGGCTGTGTGAGGCGGGGTGCTGAGTGAAGGCAATGCTTTTGTTAAAGACCCCTTGTTTGCTTTCAGTTTGGACTTCAGTCTTGCTTCCTGTTAAGTCTTGCCTCTTTTCCAAATGTAATTTAAGTTTTCTGTTGTCTTAATCACAGTCTCCTCCCTCAGCAGATGTGGTCCACTCAGACCCACTCTCTTCCAGCAGTGTTACCCATATATCTCTCTGGTTAGCTCTGCACTGCAGCTGCAAGCAGCCCTCCTAGCCTGGGTAGACGGGCTCATGTGAGCGTGGCCCAACGTAGTGTATGAAAAATACCTTTGTGGATGTTGTAACTCCCTAGGCTTGAGAGCTTGAGCTACAGCCCATTCCACAATGTCCACACGGCCACCTGAGCCCTGCTAGCGCAAGTCTGTCTACCCAAGCTAGGAAGCTCCTCCCAGCTGCCATGCAGACGTGTGTGTGTCTACAGTACACATCCTTGTGTGATGAGGATAATTTTTACAACTTCCCAATCAGAGCTACCCAAATAACTCTTGCTAGACACAAGCCTTAAAACAGAAGAGGAACTTTAATAGCCCCCAGTCAGAGGAAAAATGGATCTTATAAAAATATAATAAACTGAACATCACTTTAGCAAGCACATGAATGAGGACTTTGAAGAAATACAGATATATTTGTGTGCCTGTGTGTGTAATGTATACTTCCCTCAAAGCTCAGGTGCAGTCCTGCCATTGACTTCAGTAGAGCCAGGTTTTCACACCCACTAGACTGTTACAACTTCTACGAGCTTCTCATTGCGGGGATTCTCCAGGTACAGAGCTTTCCCTGTTTGAGTTCTTCAACTTTCCCGATTGCCCACTCTTTCATTCATCCACTAAGAACCCTATTTTTCTTTTTCTATTGGCACAGGGCCATAGCTTTACAATCCAAATGTTAAAATTATAAAGAATTTGATGTGCTAAAAATGATCAGCAAATATTTCTCTAGATTCAAATAAGCAGCTCTAGGAAATAATTGATATCGGAAATACCTAAGTTGTAATACTTCTTACTAAGAAGCAGATTGCTTAAGATTTCTGCAAAATATATTGATCTCAGCATTGGAATACCCTTCTTAATCTGTTTTATACTAAGCAATATTTTTAAGACACTTTCATCAGTCAAATCTACTGTGTTAATGTTCAATATCAGATGATAATGTGTATCTAAATGAACAAAAATTCAAATAAATGCAATATTTGCATACTGATTCAGGCACATATTTATATTCACATTTAATAGCCAAGATTTTCCATATAAGGAACCTAAAGTTAGTCTCACACTGCTGTCAATTCTTGTTATTTTATTGCAATATTCCCAATAGTTGGTGTTTTTCTTAAATCCCCAGCTCTTGAAATAGGGTGACTAGAAAGTGTGAAAAATTGGGACTGGGTGTGTGCATAACTTGCTTCTATGCAAGACAAAGCCTTGACTATCAGGACTGTCCCTATAAAATCAGGATATCTGGTCACCCTATCCTGAAATCATGTGATTAAGGAAGAATCTCAATTTCCTTTTGTGTGTGTGTGTGTGTGTGTTTCTAGCCCTCATGGAGAAAAACTTGAAAATGTGAACCCTAAAGATTCAAACCCAGAAGATAAAGCAAGACACTGAAATATAAATACAAAAAAACTGTATTATTTGTTTGGGCCTGACTCATGATCTTTTACTAAGATACTAGGCTCCTCAATAAATGACCTGAATTAAAACCAAAACCAACTGCCACTTATGTCAATGGGTGGTCAACACTAAGGTTACTTATTTAGGAGCCTACCTTTGGGATCTAACTTTAGCATGTATTTTTGAAAATCTTGGTGCATGTGTACATGAGTATATCTGGGGTATGGTATGTCAATATATTGCAAAAAAGTTAATAGAAATCAAAATATAGTGCATGAGAAGCATGTAGTTTTCAGATGGTTATAACTTCAGTAATAAACAATTTTGTCATATCAGTTAAAGGCACTAGTCCTCATTAAGGCGCTCCAGTCCAGCCATCTGATTCATGAGGAAAGCCCCTCTTCCTGTGCTAAGCCCCACTGACTTCAACAGGTTCTGTACAGACATAAGGGTCTGAGTGAAAAAATCAAATTTCATAATTGGAAAAAAACCACACCCCTTTTTTGGTGGTAACAAACAGAGGGAAGTATGAAAACCCATAATTGTACAGAAATATATTTAGAAGGCCCACAGGATTATCCTCATGCAAAAATATATCTGAAGATGTCTTAGCAGAATATGTTTTACATCAGTCATTATTTTTTTAAGTTCAAACAGAATTTTAGCAAACTTTCTAAATCAATCTTAGGACAGAACAAGCAAGAGGAATGTTAACTCAAAAGTTAACCTCACTGAAATGGCATGAACAACTGGAAATGAGCTTCAAATGCAACTTCAGTGTGGCATGGGAAACAGTGAACCCTAATTTGGAAGCATCTATCTATTTCTGCCATTGCACATTTTGAGGAAAATTTGCTGCCCTTTTGCAAGAATTACTTGTTTGTTTGAGAGAGAGAAAAAGTGGCAGTATGTGCATTTGAAAAACCTGTCACAAACTAAATACAGCAGGGTCTGAGGTGTCTAACTTATTCATCATATCAAACACATTTGTGAATTTATCCATATTTTTAATACACACAATTAAAGACAGGTGACCATTCAGGTCTGAGCACTTGAGTGTCAGTGTGATCATTGAAGAGAAATAGTTAGAGCAAACTCTAATGGACCCTTTTCTTCACTACCCAAAAGCACCACATGCTTTGGTATGACAAATCCTTTGCTCAAGAGAGGACCAAGACTAGACTGGAAATACATGTATGTTGTAGACCAACAGTGAAGGGCATTGGCAGACTCATGTTGGCCTGGCATTTCTTACTAATCATCCTTGTTGATAATTACATAGGTCTCCTGGTTAGTTTCAAACTTTTCTTTGTCTGTAGACAGAGAGGACTCAGGACAGCCTCCTTCAGGGTGTAAGTTGCTTTTCGTACAATTCACAGTGATGATGCTAGTGCCTGAAGGTTGAACATCAATACTTCTGGGAGGGATGTAAGTGAGATTAGGTGGTTCTCTAATGTGTCTGAAGCCCTCTGAAGCTGCATGTGCACCAGGCATATCCATTAATAGTTTCTTGTTGTCTGAGCTAGTCGTAGGACACTCTGTGCCCCCACTGGCATTACCAAGTAGCTTTGATGAGGACTGACTTACACTGAAGGGTACTTTATTTATTGTCTGAGCACTAGCTGGATATGTGCTGTTCATCTTGGAATGATTACATTCTCTGACGTCTTTATTGCCTGTATTTACACACATTATAGACTCAGGTTGTGCAGTTTCCTCTACTGGATACATAAGCTCTTTGTCAGTGGCTGCCTGGATTTTTAGTTTGCTAAAAGATGAAGACAATTCACAGACTTTGTCATCCATGGTTAAATTACATTCAGTAACAAGTGTATTGCTACACGGCAGGGACTTCAGCTCCTTGGGTTGATCTGCAGGATTTGTTGGGGTATCTACGCAACTCATGGCATCACTGATTTGTGCTTCAATTGTGTTTTCAAGGACTTCTTGGGCTTTGTATTTATCAAGGTCATTGCTGCTTTCAGAAGTAGCCTCAGTAGATATTCTAAAGGCTTGTGGGCCTCTTGCACCTGGTGAGAGTGGATTGGGGCTAGCTTCATTTGCTGTCAAATGTGCTGAGGTCATCAAAATACATTCTTCACACTGATTGTCTCTAAGCTTCTTTTCAGAGGCTTTCAGAGAAGAATTCTCCCTGGAGATTGGCTTTTGTCCTATGACAATATCACTGTATTTGGTCAAGAAGTCTTCGCTGTCTTCGCATTTGCCATGAGAGTGTGCTGAGTCACTGGCTTGCCTTTGGTGTACTTGAAGCCTGCTAGTGGATTCAGAAGATACTGACCAACGCATAGGAGCAGCAAATTTAAAATGATATTCATCTTTGGTCGTACTATTTCCAGCTGCTTCAAAGGATTTCTCACTGTTTGTTAAGGACCTCTGTTGAGCACCAAGGCAAGAAGGAGTTTCATTATTTTCTTTTCCCAGATTTTCAGGGTCCTCCCTCTGGAGGGATTGACTCTCTTTGTCCTTATTCTCTTCATGATACCAATGCATTTGTGCTCTCTTCTGTAGGATATCCCCCAAATCGCTGTGTTGTGCTTCATTTGTCATTTCAAGGATGGTTTCACACTCGATTCTGGCAAGAAATATTTCAAATGCAGTCTGTTTTGCTTCTTCCTCGTTTATCTTTCTGACAAGTGAAAACTCAGTTGCTGCTGTTGCAATGTAACCTATTTTCTCAAGTATTGTTTCCACTATGTTATTTGGGAGCACTGACTGAACACGGTAGACAAAATTACCTGTAAATGTCTGGGGGAAAAAAAAAAAGGAAATATCATGATGGACATTGAGGAAAATTGTAAAGGGGAAGAGGGTTTTTAAAACAATTTAATAACAAATTAATTTTTAACAACTATTTCCCCAAACTTGTGTCAGTAAGTTTTGAATTTTGAATTTTTGTACTAGCATTATTGGCAGCCTCCTGAGAATTATTGCTTTGCTCAAGTGTAATGACTTCTGTGGCGCTACGCCAATTTCCTCCCACTGAGAATCTGGTCCATTACCTCATTAATTGAAAAGGACAGCGGCAGAAGGATATTTTTGTGACAAGACTAGAATAGTTTAAAATGACTAACCACCTTTTCTTGTGTTCCATTCCAGAACCAAGTCTTTTTCAATTTAAAAAATAGAAAACCCAGGAACACTGAAATCTGGCATTTCCCTAGGAGAAAATAAACCTAACTTAGCCTATTAGTGAGACCATTAAATCTGGGATGGTATCATATCACTTCCTTGCTCCATAGTTCAGCCCCATCTCAAATCACTCTCTCTCTGAAAGAATTTCCTTACTCCAAGAGAGAGAATTCTATGGTAGGTAATCCCAGAGCATTAGGTTATGCCAAAATCAGTAATTTTGAAAATCTCGGTTTAAGGCCTTACATGTCAACACTATTGATAATCACTTCCATTTCCTGTATTCCTCCACTTCTTGCCTTATACTCAGTTTGCAAAATGGGGAAGGGGCCGTTTTTTTGTTCTGCCTTTTCATGGTGCCTGGCACAGTGGCATCTTGGTCCATGAGTGGGGCTGTGAGGGGCTATGGTAATACAAATAATAACGCCATTGTTGAGTTCATTTAATGGAGCTGTATGAATATACATGCTTCACTGTTTCTGGAGCTTCCTTTGGTGTTATAATCCTAGATTTCTCAAATTTCCCCTGAGCCTAGTCCAAAGATATAACAAAGAGCTCCAGTGAGCTGTGGTGGTGACTAAAATTGTGGCAAGTATTTAGAAAGACTGCTCAAAGATTGCAGTATTAGGTAGCTATCTCAGTCACTCTGGTCAAGCAAACTCCTGTTTAGCTATCTTGAAGAGGAGACTCTCTGTATTAGCTGTATTATTTTTCTCCAGTCTGTGTTTCAGGCTCCATATTCCCTCAGACCCTCTTCTTCCTCATGAAAAGTTTCTGTTCTCTCTGGGTGGCATTTACCTTCCTCTTTGTTTATTTAGCCTTTCCTTATCCCCTGCCTTTTGATATTTTATTTGATACATCATATTGTTCTCAAGATAAATATATGAGCAACATGTTGTGCTAAAAGGCTTTGTGCTTAGAGAAATCAGGCCATGCCATCTCTGTGGAGTCTGTGGTTGTTAGTTCCCACCTCTTCATGTACTCTTTGGCTCTCCCAAGTATTTATTCCCTGTACCATCACCATCCATATATCAACCTGTGTCTGCACAGTAAGGATGGCAGCAGGCTAGAATGAGCAGGGAACAGAGTAAGCAAGACCTGTATAGAACACACAACTACCTGAAACTGTGGATCAAGCCCTGCACAGAGCTAATGCCCCTCCACAACACTGGCAGTGGGGTTGGCTCACACGTCATGCCACGCCCCCATTGTGTCTGTGCACTGATTTGACTTGTGTTGTGATATTTATTTGAACATTAGAATGAATCCAAATTGGCAGCCTTGCATGGTTAAAAGGCATTTCCCCACTCATGTAACAGAGGCAGAGTCATGGCAGCTCTTGACATGACATAAAATTGCTTCCTTTTGTCTGATTGTAGAGAACCCAATTTGCATTACAAGTAGCCCAGGAAGAGTTGTAATGGTAGCGAAGCTAGTGGAGCCTGGGCTCTGGGACCCTGTGAGGGGGGAGGGTCCCAGATCTTGGGCTCCAGCCCAAGCCTGAACGTCTACACTGTAATTTTATAGCCCCACTGCCAAAGCCCTTGACGTGGGCCAGCTGACGGTGTTTTATTGCAGCATAGACATAACCTTTGGCACTTTTAAAAATTTCATCCCTTGAGCATAATGGCCTGATTGAAAGCCCAATTGAAATCAGTGGGAATTTTCCCCTTGACTTCAAGGAACTTTGGATCAAGCTCTAAATCTTTAATTTCATTAAAGATGCTGCACACCGGGAATAAGGCACTACCCTGAGGATTGGGATTATACCTTTCTGATCCTGTTGTTATGCCATTGTTTTCATCTAATATCCTACCTTCAGCGACTTTATTTCTTTTCTCCAAGGATAGAGGAAAAGGTTGATGCAGAGCAGCTCCAGGAACTCGAAAGCTTTGATGAGGTTTTTGAAAACATTGCCTTCTTGTGTCTTTTTCATCTTCAAACAATTCTCTGCAATGCTGTAGAAGCTAAAGCTGCTAAATCTCTCAGCAGTGCAGGCACCAGCCTCCAGGAAGTGTTTAGCGTTTGCTTTTATCGTTGTATCATTGCATATCAAAAGTTTTCCTTCCGACCACTTTGTGCCATAGTATTCAACATACTTCACTAAAATGTCTTCTTTGGCTGGTACTGCTGCTTTAGGGTCCTTCATTGTTTTGAGGACTGCCACAATAGCAAATACTGCTCTTTAAATTTCAAGCCCGGTTTGGAATTGTAAACAAGGAAGTTCCTATCGTGCTTTACCTTTGCTGATTCTCTTCTGTAATCTGTTGTTGGCTTCCTGATAGCACTGCCAAGAATTAAATGGTCACATTGTGTGTCAGTCAGGGCTCAAGTTACAAGGACTGCTCTTGAAGAATCAGGAAGTAAAACACCAGTCCAAAGCAAAAGTGAAACCTGCTTAGTTTACAACTGCTTACAAGTTGCTGTGACCGTTAACCATTTGCACCTACAGCTTCCTCACTGCTCTTACTTAAAGTAATGGAATAATCCTGGAAATTTAGAGGCAGAGTAAAATAAACTGAATTTAATGTCCAAATAAATCGCACAAGGAATAGGCTACGTTATTCATAATCCAATTTCATTTAGACTCTCCAATCTTTAATGTACCTGAAGAAGCTAGGGTTGCCAATGCTGCAGGATTGTCCTGGAGTCTCAAGGAATTAAAGAGTAATCTTTAATGAAAAATTTATGCTGTGATGAAACCTCCAGGAATATGTCAACCAAAATTGGCAGGCCCTCTCCCCCTGCCCCACCCAGCTGCTGCAATAGTTCAGAGGACTACAGTTTGGGCAATGACTGCTGCATTTTGGGCCACTGCTGCACAAGACTGAAAACCATAGTCCTATTGCTTTATAAGCAGGGGCGTGCAGAGGAATAAAAATTTGGCCCCTTTTGGAGGCACACATTCTGTGCCCCCTGTGGCTGGAGGAGTTCACTCTCCATGCCCCAGTGGAGTTCTGTGCCCCCCCCCCCCGAATATTGGGAGGGCTGCCCCTGCTTGCCACCATCTTGTGTATGCCGCTGTTTATACAGGATTACTACAAGAAGTTTTATTTTATTGAATAAGATTATAAGCACTGGTAATATTAAACTAAGGAAACAATTCAGTTTGTGAAGAAAAACGTGTCCTTTGTAGAGGGCCAAAACTTCCTTGCTCTACTCTCACCCATTGAACTCAACTGCGCTATTCACGTAAGGCTATAGATCAGGCCCCAAAACATAAAATACATGTAAGTGGTCAAGTGTCTGATTTGGCAGTCTTTATATAGGCAAAACACCAGCTGACTTTATTTGGTGCAGGATTGGATGGGCCCAGGTGGATGCAAGTGATCTGGATAATGTCAGCCACACAAAATACTGAGTAATTTGCAACAGGAAAGGTAAAGTCCTCAGTTGCCTTTATTTAATCATTTTATTTTTCATCCTTTACATCACAAAAGCAGCTGCTGCATTAGAAACATCCCTTCACTGTTTACTTTTGTTCCCAACAGAACGTAAACGAACCTATTGCTGTTTTCATCTAGCTGGTCACTTCAGTTGGGAAGAAATGCCATCAAGCATTTAGGTATCACTAAATATCTGCATCCAAAATTCCATTGCAAGAAGCAGCTGAGCCTGTCCCAAACTCAGTGGACGTGTCTGAATAAGGTCACATGATTTCCATGCCAAGCTAGGCGTTCATTGTACAGGATGCCCTGGGTTTCAGCAGCAGAAGGGAAACTGCAACAAGTTTCAGGTACATTAAAGCTTGGAGGGTCTGAATGAAATAGGATTATAAATAATGCGGCCTATTCCTTGTGCTATTTATTTTTACATTAAATTCAGTTTATTTTACTCTGTCTCTGAATTTCCAGGATTAGAATGTGGGCTGTGTCTTGATTTAGGAGTCCCTTCTCTCTCCCACCCCCCTTTGGTGGGGTAGTTTTGTAATTTGGATTTTGAATGGAGGGTAGATGCAGCATCTGGAAGACTGGTTCAGATCTGGATCCAAACACTTCCCACATAAATTCTTAATGGTGTAACTCAAATTATTTTTGTTACAAGATAGGTATTCATTTTTAAACACCATTTTCTTGTTAAACCCTTTGAATAAATCGTTCCCCTTGATTAATTTTGTGCCAAATCCCAGATTCACATAAACACAATCATTGCTGCTCCCTCTTCTCATGCACAAGACAGTTGTTCTCTGTTGCATGCAAACCAGTTTTAAATCTGACTTCTCAGGCTTCCTAGAAACATAGGCCTTGATCATCATTCCAAATGCAATGTCATCAGGAATTTCTTATGCAGAAATCATGCATGGATAATTGCTATATAGAAATTGCTAATTTAGCCAGGAATGAAGACATGAGAATGAGGCCAGCTGCCTATCGGCTGCAACCTTTCCATGCTGCCTTCCCTACAATCCCTGAGTCAGAGGCATGCACTGCTGTAAATGAGGAGCCTCCATCAACATATGCACCATCAACATATGCAGACAGCTATTGACCCAGTGTCCATGTTTTTGCTCACTCCCCCACCATTATACCGAGGTGAGCTCTGGAGTGTGACAGGGTGCTGGTGGGGGAAAAAGGTAGCGAGTATTGAGATCTGATGTGATTCAGGATGAATTGAGCATGGCGAGAGGCTGAGGGAAGATAAAAAGCAGGACCCTTATTCCAACTCTTGTATTACATTCACCTAGACAGAGGTAGTTCTTTTTGGTTGCAGTTGGGGCACTGTAGCAGGGCAGGATGTAGCCTCTTGCTTTGCTGTTGTGCCAAGTGCCAGGTTTACTTTGCAGCAGAGCTGTGCATGGGAGCGGGTGTTTGCATGCGCACAGCGTACCGACAGTCGCCTTGCATTTGTTAAGGTGTGTTCCCTGAAATATAGTTCCTCCTGTCACAGCTCTTTAAACCTCTCCAAGGGTGGGGTAGCGGGCGATTTTTGTTTCAAACCATTTGCATCTGCGAGGAAGAATAGTCAGGCAAAAGGAGTAGCAGAAAAGCCTCAGACAGGGTTTAAAATTATAACCAAAATAACAGTAGTCAGTTGGATAGATAAAGAGTGGTGTCTGGTATTTAAAATATTGGTAAGTTTTAGGAAAAGGATCTTTAGGATAAAAATTAGTAGAGTGAATCAGGCGCTGGCAATTAGAAAATAGATCTCTTCTCTGTTCGCGCCTAACTCCCGCCTCACTCCTAGCCCCTCCCCTAGCCATTGTTGACTTCTCACTCCTGAGGTAACACCCCCATTCCCTGCCCCCTTCTAATTAGCATGAAAGGTGAGGTAAATTAGCATATTAGGTATTGATCGGCTTAAGAGCCTTCTGACATCAGAACCTAATTAACATGGCAGGTACAACCTGATTAGCATACTGGGTAGCCTGCAAGCTGATTGGCTAAGCTTGGGTGACCTTCGGATGAACTCCCTCCTAACATCACCCCTCCCAATCCAACGTTCTCACTCCTAACGTCCCCCCCCCATTGTGAGGTACTGGCAAGCTGTACAGAGCCCGCTGCCGGCAGTTGCCGAGCGCGGAGGTCACCTGAGGAGGAGACGAGCCGACCTCTCAAGAAGACGAGCTGAAATCGCTTGGAAGCAAAGAGCTGGAAGGGACCGCGACGTCTGAACAGCAGTGAGCATCGCTGAAGCAAAGTTGCACCTGAGGCTTTGGACAACCGGGCTAACCGAGTCCCCGCTCTGCGTCTGAGCCTGAAATAATGCTGTGCAAGTGCCTCTGGGCTTACAGGCAACCGGGCTAACCGAGTCCCCGCTCTGTGTCTGAGCCTGAGGTAACTCTCAGCAATTCTTGACAGAACAGAAGGACCTTCCCAGATGAACAGAGGGATGTTTTGAAGGTTGTGTAAGTAAAAGACCACCTGGGTTTTGCATGTCAATAAAGTTGGATGCTTGTGGTCTGAGTGCGATTCTCCCTCTCTTCCCATCCAGCAAACGCCCGATCACGCTTGCTGGATGATAGATGTTTAGTGATAAATGTTTAAGAATAGATGTTTATGACAGAATGTTAAGTATATTTTATTTTTAAATTGATAATGTTAAGTATTGTGGAGTTGTTATAGTCTTTCTTGAATCGCATGTTTTCTAGTAGTCTGTCTATCGTCTAAGTACTATATCTTCTAATAGTTGTCGTCTGATAACTATATAACAATATATATATATTTATATGTCATGTTTGATTTCTATCTCTTTCTACTTAATGTAACCATTCATTTCTAAATATATTTGGTATCTGTTTTAAGAGTATCACAGCTTATGTATTTTATCTTGATCGGAGGGCTGTATCCCTTTCAAGGGAGGATTGTCTCCCTGGAAATTCCAATAGAACAAACTACTGTACCAGTAGTTTTTAGGGTTAATCTTGTACTCTAAAGTTCTCTCAGTAATAACAAATTGGCTTCCCTAAATTCCTCCTCATAGCAATGGGATTTCTACTCCTTCTTTTGGGAGATTGTTCCAAAGGCTTAGAAACCTGGCCTCCAGAAACATTTCTGAGACCGCCACCTCAAAACACAAAATGTTGCTTGGTTGATACCAGCTCTCACTCCCAGCATGGCATGGCTTTATGCTAGTGACTTCGATGTGCAAGATGCAATAGTCCAGTTACAATTCCTGAAACCAAACAGACACCCATCTGATGCACCCCTTTTAAATAAAAGCACATGAAAGAGTGTTGTCCAGTCCATGCTTTGCTCTTTCCTCGGTTTCTTTCAGAGTTTGTGACACAGCTTTAAACCCTCACCAAAATAAAATATCCTGTTGGGAGTAAAGCTGGACCACAACGATCTTGATTTTACAGAGATTCTTATATTGTTTCAGCTTTGTTGATGGCGAAAAGTGCCTCCCCACCTTGAATTTATTGGATTCATTCAGTGAAAAAGAGTAGAGGGAGCCCACCAGAAATACATCATTAAACGAGTGCTTGTCACTGCTGGAGTGATTACTGTAATATGTATGTTCCGAAGACTGCAACTAAGCAAAATCCTGGTCATTAGTCCCAAGAGAGAGAGAACGATGATTCTGAGGAAACTGAGACCCAAATTCAGCTCTGGCATAAGCAAGCACAATCCCTATGGAATCTAAGGGAGTGTTGAGCCCATCTACACCAGAGCTGAACTGAACCTGGAGATGAAGGGTTAGATGCACAAAGGTACTTAAGAATTTGAAGTCAAATTGCCCACATCCCTGGTGAGCACCTAACCACTGGGCAATTGGCTACTCCAGG
>ML675631.1:16281591-16297485 GCA_007922155.1 Mesoclemmys tuberculata
CCAGGGATGTGTACATTCTCATCCTGGGCTGTCTTGTGTATAGGGCCTGGTCCTGTAGGCAGGCTAGGAGAACACCTGCAGGACCTACTGGCCCAGATGGGATATGAAGTGGGGGAAACCCTCATTTGAGACTGCCACCAGGCTGTGGGCATGAGTGAGGGCTCCAAGCTGCTCGGGTGGCATCAGGATTGAGTGGTTTTGTGCATGCCCACTGGCAGACAGGTGCCTACAGGGTTAGGCAACTGTTGAATGGTGATATTGAGAATGTCAGAGGCAGTCAGGTGCCTAAATCCCTTTGTGAATCTGTCCCTGCAGGCCTGATTTCTCACTGTTTTAGGCCAGTCTCTGCCAGAGGGATGCTATTAAAATCAATGGCTTCATAGATATATGCAGGAGTAAAACTAGCATAAAGCAGGGGGAATCAGGCCCTAAAAATGAGCTGGGAGCAAATTGTCTAATCATGCCTCGCAGCCTTCGGCATCCTTGAAATATCCTATCATTGGCCATGCTGAACATTGAAGCCAATGTGCCTTTTCTTTGCTCCTGTGAGTTCTCTCTCTCTAGTGAAGTGAGAATGCTTACACAGAACCAGACGTGTCTGAAATTGGGGCTGTATGAGAGATGCCTGTTGCTGTATATATTGAAAAACTAGCTAATGTTCAGCTGTGTGAGGAAGTGAGCTGTGTATATAACAGCAAAATCTAGTGTAAGTGTCTAAACTTCGATATGTTCTCTGTAAGGTTAAGACAGGTGGCTTAGTGGACAGGAGAGTGGGCTGCAGTTTGGGAGACTTTGATTCAGGTTCTGATACAGCAACAGACTTCCTGTCTGGCCAGTGACAGGTGACTAAATTTAACCTATGCCTTAATTCTCTATCTGTGAAATGGGCTAATACAGGGGTTGGCAACCTGCGGCTCCGGAGCCGCATGCGGCTCTTCAGCTGCGGTAAGCTATGTTTTGCGGCTCCAGACTATTTTTCTTTAGTCAGTGGAAGAGGGGGCAAAATGGCTCTTTTGATAGTAAAGGTTGCCGACCCCGGGGCTAATACCTCCCTACCTCACAGGGGCATTGTGAGAATAAAATCCATTAATGGTAGCGAGGTGCTGATGTCACTATGGTGATGAAGACCATATGTGAGGAAAGTTTGGTGGCTGTGATATATTGTACCACTAAAAACTGTATAGTCCCTAGTTGGGTCACTGAAACAATCTGAATTAAGTAAATGTCTATTTCCTGCTTTTTCTAAAGGATGTAGACAGGACACTGAGGATTTGGAAGGGAAGCTCCAGCTGCTACTAGTATCCTACAGATACAATTGCTAATTCAGAGGCCCGGAAGTACTCATGCATTTTCTTCCATTATAAACTAATTAGCATGCTGTTATCTGACTGGAAACTCTCAACCAGAATAAAGGGAATGGAATTTAAACTTTACCTCTGCAATAACTTAAGGGATTCCCCCCTTTAGATCTTTTTTATATTTTTCATTCCCCCCACCTTATTTGTTCCCATTCCGGGCATCTTACCTCTTGACAGCTGGGATGTCTAATGAACCCCTGCAAAGTGGATTGCTACAAATTGTATAATGAAGAAATGTACCTCCGTGTAAAGTGTCTAGCACACAGCTGGCACTGTACAATGAATAGCAAAAAATAATCAACAGTTGTGAGGTGACTGGTTTGATATTTTTATTTTGAAGGAATAGTTGGAATAGCAAGAGGTTTTTGTAAATTGTTCTGTTGCTGGCCTTCTGGAGAAGTACTGGAGAATTTATCAAAGGATTGTGTCTTGACTGTTTTTTTTTTAACCATGCTCTATAATTCTAAATCAGGGAGATAATTCTCTGTTAAATGCTATGGAATGTTTTTTATTTTTTTACATAAGGTTACATAATTTTCTGTTACAGTCTAGGACTTTTCTATAAGGATAGAAAGGGACTAAGATGTTTACACCTGTGCTTATTCTTCACTAGACTCTATTTCTTCATTCAGCATCTCTAACAACAAGAACATTGGTTAACACATAAATGTTATTAATAAAGTTGACCTGATAAACATGTGCAAGGAAAAATGTATTGGGAAATGCCATGAAAGCAGTTACTGGAGCACGTACATCACTGATGACCTAACCTGTCTGCAGGTGAGTTTAAAAGAAAGACACTTTTTAAATAGTTTGCCAGTAAGCAACTTGATTTATGGACAAATGAAAATGTTCTAGCCATGAGCATGCAGAACTACTTTGCTACCTCATGTAGAGAAAGCATCAAAATGTATCCTACATAAACAATCTGTTTTACTCCTCACTTTGGATAACTAACAAACAATGTGTGGAAACTTTTTATTTTTGTGCCTCATTTTAAACCTGTGACAGCACAAGATATACTTTGCATAGAAGAAGCATAGAAGAAATGTACCATTGTGCAGAATAATACTCCACATCTCACTGGGAAGGCATGTGAACAGATGCGTAACAACAGATGTGGTGAAATATATTCCGTTTGCACATTTCAGTTATTCAAATGGATGAAAACCAAGGATCTAGGAAAAAGTATAAAATTCAAGATGAATATACATTAGTTTTGTGCAGACATTACATATGTCACCATATTAGTCTGTGCATAGTCTCTATGGAAAATAGTTGTAGCTGTGAAAATCTGTGTTTTGAGAAAATGTTTTAATATAAACTTGACATAGAATTATAGAAGAGAGCTCAAACACATTTCAGTGCTATAACTGGTGAGTTTAGGTACTTAAATCTGAAGCTAGCAGCAGTTCATTACTGTGGAAGGTGCACTGGGATAACACTTTTTCAGGTGAAGGTAATATTTTTTTAAATTAAATGTGACTGGAAATAAGGACTTCTCTGTGCTGCTGTTGATGCACAGTGTATGTCATGATTTCAACATAACTTCTGAGGGAGTCGGTTCATACACGAGTTGAGGAAGAGAAAAGGCCCCACTAATTCCATTACTATTTGTGGAACAGGCACTGTGATGCTGCTGCTCATCTCAGTGTTACAGAACAGGCGTCCCCTAATGCACAGCTGGTAACATCTGCACTGGTGGATCTTATAGGAATATGAGCATGTTGTGGTTTTGATGAGATGTGCATGTTACAAGATCCACTCATTTATTTCCCCTAGTAGCAGCAATCCTAGCTCTGACCAGATAGGTGTTTTGGGACTGATCTAGTTCTCAAGGAAGTCAATGGAAAGGGCTCCACTTTACTTCAGTGGGAGTTAGATCCAGCTGCTAAGGTCATTTATTTAAGTGGGTGGGCAGAGATTGGTTTAGATGAGGGGCACTCATTATTTATAGGGGTTAGATGAAAAAGTATATCCATGAGTTTGGTATTGGCTAATATTGAGGCATAAATTAAGGGCTAGACTGTTCATTTCCAAGGGGTAGCACGCATCTGCATTGTCTCAGGAGTAAACCAGGGAGAAGCTGGGACTCTCTCTTTGCTCGGGTGTGTGTGTGTGTGTGTGTGTGTGTGAGGTAATCTGCAACCTTAGCCAGTTCATTGGGGGTAGGGAAATAGAATCAAAGTTCTGCCCACTCCTCTCCCAACTGTGAAGGAGGAGGAGTACTGACTCCATGGAAGCTGCCTCTCTTGTGCTTTGACCCATGGTGTGAGTAGCCCAAGAATGGGGGATGGTGTGTGGAAGGATTAACTGAATTAATCTAGCCAATTGACAGACAACTAAAGAAGACGAGCAGTGTCAAATCAGTAAGACGCAATAAAAAGCACAGGAGTTCTATGATTTACTAGTATGTTCTTTACTAAAAGTTCTGTCTGCAAAGATCAATATACTAAAAATACCTCAAATAAAGGAGATGAATACAGACATGTGCCAATGTTAACAGCAAGAAACATTGTGTTCAAACTGTTTTTCCTGACATTAATAATGCGATAAACAAAGGGTCATGTCCTGCACTCAGCCTGCCCACCTTTTGAAGTTGAGTGTCTGGGGTGAAACCTGATAGCACGATATATTTCTCTTAGGGTCTAACCCAACTCCCATTAAACTTCAGAGAAAAGAGTCCTGTTTTCAGGAAGTAGTGGTTAGATTGGACCTTTAAATAGTCCTGTGTTCTCTAAGAAATTAAATTTCTCTATCATGTCATTAAAAAGAACTACAGTCAACTCTTCTTACTCTGGTGGTGGTAGTAAAAATTTACTGGAGAGATGCTATAGTTGCATACAAACTTCTGTTAATGGTATTCTCTGTCCTGAATAGCCCGAGTCATTTCCATTCAGACTTGTCCAACTGTTATCGCAACAATGTTTAGCTTTCTCACATGTGTAAAAAAAATTATAAACAAGTTTTTAAAAAGTCACTCTTGGAATTCATTTATATGAAATACTAATTGCAAAGTTACTTAGTACAATTAATAACAGTTTTATTTCTAATTCTAATTTGGAGGAAATAAAAAAAATTAAATACTATTTACTAAAAGAAGCACTTTTTTATTGGTCACTGTTCAGAAATCAAGTATTTCTTTATAGTGTATGATATAAGATAACATACCTGTGTATTCAGTGCTAAATTACTTATAGAAGTACTACATTATTATTTATTTTACTTAAAACATATAAACGACAAATCATTGTTAAAGCCCAAACCAGCAGAATTATGTGCCTAGCTTCTATGCTGAATGTGTCCCTCTCTTGGAAAGAAGCTGGACATATTTTTGATGAATTGGGCTCTTTGAGTGACATCTACATAGTATAATAAACAGATGAGTTTATTTTATAAAACAATACACCACAAGGGGGAGCAGACAGCTATTTGTAAACAATCCTGCTATCTGTAATCCAGACTACAGTACTAAGAATGTTTGTTTTAACTCTAGTGGCTGAAGAGAGAGTTTGATTAGATAGCTACAGTTTCAGTACTGGTAACATCTCCATCACTAAACAAAATACAAACCTGACAATCACCACTGCCTTTATTAAAATGAGATTTTTGAAATTTTTTAGCCCTTTCACCACAGGTGGAATATTAATGGAAGGGAATGAAATAAATTAAAGGGACACTGTCAGGTTAAAAATCATATTTAAAAAGTATTTCCTTAGAGTATGTTCCTAACAACAGATCAGAGGCCTTGTCCTGAGAGGCACAAAATGCTTTCAGCTCCAGCAGAAACTCCCTAGCACCACAATTTTATAGTTAAAGAGGAAAGAATTTTTTAACTCTCATTTACTTTCTAATATTTTTGGGTCAGATTCTGTCATCCTTACTTGACTAGTACCTTGTTTTGCAAGTAGTCTCACTGATTTCAGTAGGGCTACTTTGAAGTAAGGTTCTACTAAAGTCATAGAGATTCATAGAGTCTAAAACCAGAAAAGACTATTGTGATCATCCAGGCTGACCTCTTTAGCACAGGCCATGGAAATTCCCCAAAATAATTCCTGGAGGATATATTTTAGAAAAACATTAAATCTTGATTTAAAAATCATCAGGATGGATTAATAAGAAACTAAAGGAGGGTAATGAAATTAATGCAGATCTATATGGGTTTATGGAAAATAAATCCTATCAAACTAATCAGATCTTTTTTGATGAGATTACAAATTTGGTTGATAAAGGTAATAGTGTTGATGTAATGGACTTCTGTAGGGCATTTGAGTTCGTATGGCAGGACATTTTGTTTAAAAAACTAGACTAATATAAAATTAACATGGCACACATTAAATGGATTAAAAACTGGTTAACTGATAGGTCTCAAAATGTAAGGGTAAAAGGGGAATCATGGTCATTGAGCTGGTGTTTTCAGGGGCCCATCCGGGATCTGTTCTTGGACCTATGCTATTGAACTTTCATCAACAACCTGGAAGAAAACATAAAATCACCACGGATAAAGTTTGCAGGTGATACAAAAATTGGGGGTGGTGGTAAAGAAAGAGGATAGGTTACTGATTCAGTGCAAGCTGGATTGATTGGTCAATGGGATGCAAGCAAACAATATACATTTTACTAGGGCTAAATGTAAATGTTTACATCTAGGGACAAAGAATGCAGGCCATGCTCACAGGATGAAAGACTCTATCATGGAAAGCAGCGACTCTGAAAAAGATTTGGGGATCCTGGTGGATAATTAGCTGACCATGAGCTCCCAATGTCATGCTGTGGTCAAACAAGCTAATGTGATTCTGGGATATATACAAAAGGGAATCAAGAGTAGGAGTGGAGAGGTGATTTCTCCTCTATTTTTGGGACTGGTCTGACTGTTGCTGGAATACTGTGTCCAGTGCTGGTACCCAAAATTCAAGAAGGATGTAGATAAATTGCAGAGGGTTCAAAGAGAAGTCAGAATGATTAAAAGATTAGAAAACATGCCCCACTGTCAGAGACCCAAAGGGTACATCTTCACTGCAATTAAAAACCCAGGGTTGGCCCATGCCAGCAGACTCGAGCTCAGGCTAAAGGGCTGTCTAATTGTGGTGTAGGTGTTCAGGCTCAGGCCGGAGCCCAGGCTCTAGAACCCTGCAGGGTGGGAGGATCCCAGAACTTGAGCTGCAACCTGAGCCAGATCATCTGCACTGCAATTAAACAGCCCTTAAACCTTGAGCCCTGCAAACCCAAGTCAGTTGGCACAGGCCATTGTCTAATTGCAGCATAGACTTACCCAAAGAGCTCAATCTAAATTGATTAACAAAGAGAAAGTTAAGGACTGACTTGATTACAGTCTAAATATCTACATGGACAACTGATGTTTAATAATGGCCTCTTTAATGTAGCAGAGAAAGGTCTAATAGCTGAAAGCTGAAGCTCGAGAAATTCAGACTGGATATAAGGTGTAAATTTTTGATAGTGAGGGTGATTAAACTTTGGAACAATTTATCAAGGGTCGTGGTGGCTTCTCCATCACTGCAATTTTAAAATGAAGATTGGATGTACTTCTAAAAAATATGCTCTAGGAATTAGTTTGGGGAAGTTCTATGGCCTTTTTATACAGGAGATCAGACTAGAGGATCACAAAGATTCTTGATTCTAATGAGACACCTTTATGAGGGTTCAGAAAAAAATCCTACTATCTTTTCACTTCATCCACATATGATTCAGTCAGCACTATAATTTATAGAGCAGAAATAATCATGTAATCACTCTTTCAAAGTATCAACTGTAACTGTTTCAGTCTTTGGAAGATTGTGTGAAAATTGTAATTGAAAGCTGGCACCACATACACAAAGCCTAAGTGGGAATCTTTATCATTTGGATGGTACTTTCAGTAATTTAAAGCAATGAAAATGTATTTGCTGTATTCATTTTCATACATACTCGTCCTTCAGAGGGGATATTAAACTGAGTCCTTTCTGCCCATGTGAAAACTGAAGAACTTTTGCCATGAAAATATCTTCAAGAGATTCAACAAAATGGGCCAGATCCATTGGCTTCAAAGGAGCTATACTGATTTACACCTGTGAAGGATCTGGATCTCAGTGGGTATCTCCACAGAGGGTGTATGCTCACCACCCCTTGTAAAGTCCAATCTTCATATTTACCGCGGTTCCCTCTGCTATTGGTAAAATGAATCAATTTCTCTCAGATGTCTGAGTGATAGAGATCTAAGAACAGATGCAAGTTTTATAGACAGCTAAATTGCAGTGAAAGGCATCATGAATGATTACAGGGGCTTTTTCACAATGAACACAGTAAGATTCACTGTCGTGCATGCTAGGTGATGGCATCTATTATTTACTTCGCACAGTGGCAATTACTGCAGGGAGAGATCATGATCCCTTGTATGTACTGTACGCTCCTAATTGAAAAAGACAAAGCTAATGCCTAGAAATGCAGTTTTGTACCATGAGAACTAGGACTAAAATACCCTCTAGTATTCTAAAATATCTTTCCAGACATCGCTATGCCAAGCCACCATGCTGTGACATAATTCCCACAGGTAGCAACCGCCAACCCCACCAGGCAGAGCTTCTAGGAAGACTGTCATAGGCCTTACTAGTCAACTAGAATTTCTGGAAACCCATTGCCGTATATCTAGCCAATTAGCATTTTTGAGAATCCATTGCTATTTCTAGCACTCCTATTTTTTTTTTTAGGTGGGACTGGCACTTTTTGGAATGGCATCAAAACATGTAAAGCTTAAGAATAGCAAAAGACCTGTTTTTATCACCTTCCAATAAATGAGTAGCTGGGCTAACGATATTTTCCAGCTACTTCAGCCTGTCTACTTGAACTATATTTTTAAAAATGCTTTATAAATTATAGGGTTTTTTCTTATTTCTAAGACATTTGGTAAAATGCAGCAATGACGTACACAAACAACAAAAAACTCATCTTCCTCCTTTTGCTCTACAACATGAAAATATCATAAAATTGACAAATAGCCACAATTGGCTAACATGTATCTACATTAACAGTGGCTGACTTTAATGTTTTTCAAATGCTTCTAAAAGGTTGGATGCACAGCTAGTTGCTCTTTATTCTGTGGTTGTTTACATGGGACACAAAGATGAAAATTTACCTAAACTTTCAAAATTCACTGTTTAAAAAAAAAATCCAGGCTTGTTTAAAGATATAAAATAGATAAAAGTTTTATGCATTTTATTCTGCCATTTAAACCCCATTTTCTCATCTTGACAGACTCATCCTTAAGAGTGGGTGGGAAGAGCCACTTTCATTTACATGATTTGATTGAGAAGGGTCTGACAGTCAGTTGAAGAATTTTTCAGAACATCCATTGGAACCAGCGGAATGGGGATATTTTGTTCACATACAACCATTTCGTATGGGGGGGCAGCCTCTAGCATGATAGATGTCAAAGATATTGACGAGATGGGTTGCTGCAAGTCCTGAAGTCTGACTGGATAATTAGAAGACCTTCCTGTAGTCCCAGAAGCTGCCTCCTCTTCCAAACTAATGTTTATAGACAATTCATTCCTTTGACAAGGGTCCATCAGAGAATAGGGTGGAGGATCATCTGTAGGAATATAGATTTGTGTCGCTCCAGGCCCAATGCACTCATCATAGCTGAAAGAAAACAAATTCACTGTTAGGTTTGCGGACAGACTATATGAGACAGTTGCATTCAGTGGAAAAGAGACAGGTAAAACAAAGGGGAAGCGATTATTTGATATTCCTTCCCTCAGGTTGCATCCTTGACCTGCAACTCTGGAAACTCAAGAACATGAAACTTAAATGCATGGCTTCATAGAGGTAGTGAAAAGGTCAAGCTAGGTATCAGAGTCTCAAGGAGCGTTCAGGCCCAGCTTGTTCCTGTGGTGGTAACACATAGTAGCACCTATTTGGCTCACGGCAGGAGGATGACGGGGGTAACTTAGTGCAGCCCTGAAAATGATGCAGTTTATTACAATAGCCTCTCAGAGTTATAAGCCCCAGTTACAAACTTACCGGTGAACCACACACCTCATTTGGAACCGAAAGTATGCAATCAGGCAGCAACAGAGACACGCCACCCCCGCCTTCGCCCCCCCCCCCCAAAGCAAATACAGTACAGTACTGTGTTATATGTAAACTACTAAAAAAAAAAAGAAAAAAGTAAAGTTTAAAAAAAAGCTTTTTGACAAGGTAAGGAAACCTTTTCTGTGTTTGTTTCAGTTAAATTAAGATGCTTAAAAACAATATTTTTCTTCTGCGTAGTAAAGTTTCAAAGCTGTATTAAGTCAATGTACAGCTTAAAACTTTTGAAAGAACAAGCATCCGGTTCAGAGGTACAAACGTATCACAGGTACAAACAACCTCCATTCCTGAGGTGTTCGTAACTCTGAGGTTCTACTTGTTTATTATTACTTGTTTTATGGTAGTTGCCTACTGTGATAGTCACTGTACATACACACAGTAAGAGATAGACACTGCCATGAATAGACTGCAATCTATACAGACAAGACAGATATTGGGTGGGGAAAAGAAGTGTTATGCTCATTTCATAGACAGAGAATTGAGGCAGAGAGAGTCAGGCAAACAGGGAGTCTGTAGCACAGCCAGGAATTGAATGCTGGCCTCCTAAGCCATAGTTCCATGCCTTAACCACAAGAATATCTTTTCTCTCTTCATTTTCCCCATCGGGCTAGCTTATTTCTTGTGGCCTCAAGGTGAAAAGGTTAAGGCTCCAGCCACTCCCTCCCTCTCTCTTCCTGCCCACTTGCTTGTGTAGGAGAAGGAGAGCATCAGGCACGCAGACCTGCTCTAAAAACATCCTCTCAATGTGCAGTGGCAGTCAAAAATGCTAACAGAATATTGGGAATCATTAGGAAAGGGATAGAGAATAAGAGAGAAAATATCCCATTGCCTCTATAAATCCATGGTATGCCCACATCTTGAATACTGTGTGCAAATCTGGTCGTCCCATCTCAAAAAAGATCTTCTGGTATTGGAAAAGGTACAGAAAAAGGCAACAAAAATGATTAGGGGTATGACACAGCTTCCATCATAGGAGTGATTAATAAGATTGTGACTTTTCAGCTTGGAAAAGGGATGACTAACGGGGATATGATAGAGGTCTATAAAATCATCATTGGGGTAGAGAAAGTAAATAAGGAAGTGTTCTCATAACACTTCTTATAACTCCTTCTCATAACACAAGAACTAGGGGTCACCAAATGAAAGTAATAGGCAGCAGCTTAAAATTAACAAATGGAAGTATTTCTTCACACAATTCACAGTCAACCTGTGGAACTCTTTGCCAGAGGATGTTGTGAAGGCCAAGACTATAACAGGGTTCAAAAAAGAACTAGATAAGTTCATGGAGGATAGGCTCATCAACCACGCTCTGAAGTACCCCTAGTCTCTGTTTGCCAGAAGTTGGGAATGGCAGACGGGATGTTTCACCTGATGATTACCTATGCTGGTCTTTCCCTCTGAAGCACCTGGCATTGGCCACTGTCAGAAGACAGGATACTGGGATAGATGGACTATTGGTCTGACCCAATGTCGCCATTCTTATGCTCTCCAGCCTGCTTGGACCTGGAATACCTGGAGTTCTAGTGTGACCATGCTGTGGTGAGGTGTCTTACTCACCCTTAATCCCATGCCATGAGGGAGAATTGCAATCTGTCCCCAAATAAAGAAATAGGCAGAAGTTTCCAGTCCAAACCCCATCATGCTTAACTGAACTGCCAGCCAGTTTTGCTGGAGTTGGATAAAATTAAGCACCTATTTCCTCAATCATATTAGCATCTGAGAGATGTCACAGGCCACTTCCTGAATTGTTTATATATAGAAGGGGCTTGATTCTGCCACATTTACTCATGGTGAAGAATGCTTTCGTCCATGAGTTGTCTCGCTGATTTCAGTGAGACTGCTCGGGGTGTAAATATCCTACTCAGCATGAACAAGGGTGGCAGGACTGGTTGCAGATGAAGGATGAGATGAAAAAAATGCAGCCTGCATTGCTAATGCATCTGGTTAACAACTCATAAATCCACGGAATGTTTCTATTTTTATCTTCATGGGGATTATATTGTTTCCTTAAGAAGAGGCAAATGCTTTTAAACTCTGAAATTCAGATTTCTCCATTAGAAAGTAATTGTTTTGTTTTAACTTGTAATTGTTAGACTTTGAACAAAAAGCCTGTTTTTTTTTTTTTTTTCCCAGAAACAAAGCCTAGCAGATAAAAGGCTGAATTCTTTTCATATATCACTTGGAAAAGAATTTGGTCCATTCTTTATGAATCCCAGTGAAGCTCCTGATGTATTTGATTTTCCTTTCAATAAAATCAGACCTTGAACCAAGCATTAAGGATCTGATGCTGCAAAGTGCCGACTCCTATTGAAGTCAATGGGAGTGAAAGATACTTAGCACCTTGCAAGGCTGGACTTTTATACAGGTATCCAGAACAGCATGTTTATTTTGAAGTCTTCTGAAGGCCTGAATCAAAGCCTACTGAAGTAATGGGAGTCTTTTTATTGATTGCAGTGGACTTGATGAAGCTAATTAGAGCACCTATCCAGGCCGTAGGGGTTTGAACAGTTTCTAAAAGCACAATCCATGGAACAGCAAACTGGCCAGGTTACTACCTCACTGTCAATTGACACAGCCCCATAGATTTCAGTTGGGTGACAGTACAGATCATGGTAGTGAGGGAAAGGTTTACATAATACTGACCAAACAGGGAGGAGAAAGCAGCAGTTCTAGTGCTTGACTGAAATCATTGTGAATTCTGCTATTGACTTGAATGGGAAAAGGGCACAGGATCAAAGCCTAGTCACGGCTATTATCTGATCATCAACAATTCCTTTCCTAGGATTCAAAATCATCTCTTTTAGTATCAGTGATGTTGCACTCTGTAAAACTAAAATGCTGAGTGGGATAAACATCGAAATGTTCCTTTGTGTAGTAGACTTTGAAAAGGCTTGTAAACATCAAAAAGAAACAAAATGACCTTAACCAATACTTGCTTTTCAGTGTATTTTATGTAAAATAGCAATATACTGTTCTAAGGATTTTTCCCCTCTATACATGCTATGGAGAAATTAAAAAACAAACAAACCACCACTGCAGATTCAATCACCTTGCTCTTTTGATAATCAGGATCACATTTTAAAAATCCAATAGGGAACACTTGCCAGGTTTTCAATTAAATACCTTCTTGGCACTCTCAGTGCTGAATCTGCAGATTATCATTGCAAAGCAGGCAACTATAAATCATTCAAATAGTGTGTTTTTACTCTGGAAGTTAGAAAAACACTGTTGTATTTCATTTGCATTTCAGGCTCTTGATATTAATGTTGAATTAGTCTCTGAAAAGTGTTCAATATGTAAGCTGTTCTTGGATAAGGATGGTGCCTCATTAGCTTACAACGCATAATTAACTCTGCAAACAACTATAATTATTATTTATTATAGATGGTGCAGGTAGTGATGCTATAATTAAGTTTGCCCAAAATTTCTATTATTGGATGCTCAGGATAAAAAGAAACATTGAATAGCTATCCTTTCACTGAACACCATCCATTCTGTGCGCTGAACGAGGACCAAACTAAGGTTGCACAGGTACTTCCTAACTTTTGAGTGCTTGATTTTGCAACCGTAACGTTCTTCTAATGTAGTTTTTTGGGACCTACAGTAATGTAATAATGTAAGCAATGCCCCAGGTGTGCCGTTCTTTACACACAATAAAAGACAGCCCTCGTTCTAAAGAACTCACACTATATGAACGCCAATCTGCAAATCCTCATCATGTGAGTAGTCCTTACCCAGAGGCGTGACAGACCATCTCAAACACGTGTTGGTAACACATATATTCCACTCTACACAGTCATGTATGCCATATGTCTTTCACAAAACATTCCTCCTCAAAAAGGTTTTAGGAAATTTTAAAAAATGAACTAGTGATTATTTCTAGCATCTCTCCACCTGCAAAGCCAGGTGCCTTAGTTGCCATCAGTCCCATGGTACAGAGAGAGTAACAAACCCCTCCAAATATGGTCTTAACATGCTTTTTTTTATACATAGAAAGGTCATGGTTTTAAAGTTACATCTATCAGGCCCTTCCAGGGTTAGAACTGTGCACTGGATCTCATTGGAAAGCTGGAAACCCGCCTTTCCCAATAGCCCCAAAGAAGTCGTGAGAGGATGCGTTTTAAAGTCATGCAATATTTTTGTATCCAAAAGCTGTCAATGGCCCTGGGCTGAATCTTCCCCAGTCTAGGCTCTGGCTTGGGTAATTTTGGGTGAAGTTCTACATTTGAGGAGAGAAGCTGGAACAGGCCCCTCCACTGAACTGGAGGCTGCCTGGCTTGTGGAATTAGTGTCATCAAGCTGTGCCCTGGAGAGTAACCCTGCTAGCCTGCATCTCTGGGCCACCTGCTCCTTGACCCCTTGCTTCCTGCCCTGCAGCAGACAGACCCAAGGTAGAAGGAGGGGAGCTGCCCAGCTAACAAGGCATTTCAAACAGGTGGGGCAAAGAGGCAGAAAGTTGCTGGGCTGACACTTTTTTCATCACACCAAAAGGGTATTTTCATCACCCTCTGTGAAAATAGTATTTAGTCCATTTGCCTCTCCAACCTGAAATCTCTTGGCCCTATCCTGCTCCTTGCCCTACTCTCTTTGCTCATTGGAGTGGAATAGCTCTGGGACAGCAGCATATGGTGCCTCTAGGTCCTAGGAAGGCAGTGTGGATACAGCAGCAAGGTAGGGAGCACCCAAGCAACAGTAACTGGGAGAGGAAATAGCATTAATTTTGTGTGTGTGTATCTCGGTGGGGGTGGGTTTGCATTAATAATGGCTGACGTGTGTGTGGAGCTGCAGTAATTGAGGGGAAAGAGGGCACTTCTGTGTGTGTGGGGGGGGCAAGGGCTTCAAATGATCAAAATGTGTGACCCCTGTGCACTGCTTGTTGTGTTATAACTGACAGATTATAATTTTTTAATTTATGTAAAACTTGTTTTCTCTCTGGGTGAATTCAGTTTTGCACTTTCTAAGAGGTTGATTTTGGGGAGGAAGGCTGTTACAGCTCACTAAAGTGGTTTAATTTACTCACACAGTGAGAAAACAACCTGAAAAGCCAGGCTTTGTATTTAAAACAAACAATATAACCAGTCAATTATGGTGCAACATGCAATAAAACCCAGGTGTCACATTTTGGTCATTTGTCACATACTTGATAACTTGTGTTACACACTGGAAGTTTTGGAGGCTGAGTGATACAAGACGCAAATGCTTTTATGGCAGGTTGATTAAAAATTGGTGGTGGTTTGAAAGTGATGGGAGTTGGTGTTAGAATCGTACAGCAAGACCATGGGAGATGGATTAATGGGCGGATGGTAGGTGTGGTGGTCAAAGGTGATTAGTAGATTCTTTAGTTTATTAAATGGATGCCAACTCCACAGATGTAGTGTATCAGCATGCAGAGGACATATGCAATTTTATTTTCATTAATTTGGTACAAGAGTGTGGGTCACTGTGGACAGATTGGGGAAGGACTGCATCAAAATCTTCCATTGTCATATGTAGTGTTGTTGTAGCCATGTTAGTCCCAGGATATTAGAGAGACAAAGTGGTTGAGGTAATATCTTTTATTGGACCAACTTCTGTTGGTGAGAGAGACAAACTTTAAGAGCTCTGTGTAAGCTTGTCTCTCATCAACAGAAGTTGGTCCAATAAAAGATATTGATTACCTTACCCACCTTGTCTCTCTACATTAAAACCAGCACACTCAAGCTTGGCTTCCTTTACTTCCATAGTAAGACAATATATATTTTATTTTACAGAGACCTAATTAATAGTATAACTATGCTAAGAAGAGTCAGTGCCTGTTTTTGATATTATCTGCCAGTTCTATATCTGAACTAAACAAGTGATGTTGTGTATGATTTGTCAAGAGCTCAATTCACTCAGACCTCAGTCATGCCATACATTCCAACTCACTTTTCTGCCTGACTCACAGTGTCAAGTTCTTGTTTGTTCTCTCCAGAGTTCACATACAGCCAGTATTTAAATTGGTTTTTTAAATGTTAGGAACAAAAGTCACATTATTCTTTGGTGCTTTTGTTCCATTTATTTTGTAGGGTACAATGTCCTGTTACATTCAGGTTAAACAGAAATGTCAACAGCAGAGCAGTCTAACTAGGGAAGGGTTGAACCGGCTCTTTGAATACAATAAAAACCAAACTGACCTTTAGAAAATGGAACCTGGCGTTGATTAAAAAGTGTGGTTACCACTTTTCCTGATTGTTTTCATTTTCATGTGCCTTTGCACTTCCTGTTTTTCCCTGGGATTCAAAGTGGAAATACTCCCACTGCACTTTGTTTACATTCTGCATTGGCTATCACAGAAAAATAATCAGCCTGTACCACGTGAGTACTGTAAAAGATAGTTCATCCTACACATCTGGTTGAAGGACAGTGTAAAAGAAGAAAATGTCTTTTCTCCTTTTAAATAAGGGGGAAAGGGAAAAAAGATGTCAAATGA